>VWZF01002761.1:0-368971 GCA_013396755.1 Sclerurus mexicanus | reverse complement strand
TCCCCTCAGGTCCCTGCCGCTCGCTCAGGTCGGTCCCTCCCTCTCCCCTCAGGTCAGTGTTCCCTCCCCGCTCCCCTCCCGAGCCGGGGAGGGATGAGTGTGTCACAAAGGTGTGCACACCGCCTTGGTTTGCTCAGCCACTGCCGCGTGCGGAGGAAAAGCTCACCCACATGGACATCTTCCCCTCTCCCGACACGGGCTGAGGCACTGCCCTGTGCCGTGGCACCCCACACCCTCCTCCCGGCTGGAAGCCCCTCAGGGGCAGTGGAAGGTGAGCAGAGCCCTCAGAGAAAAGGGAGCACAAATATGTCTGTGAGCACTTCTTTTAATAGTACGTAATGCTCCTAACGTAGGCTAACTTTTAGCAGCCATTTGAAGTAAGTAAAACTAATTTTTGGTTCAGGTCTGTCGTCCCCCTCCCCTCAAGTCGGTCCTCTCCCCTCAGGTTTGCCCCTCTGCCCCAGGCCCAGCCTCAGTCTGAGTGTTTCCCCGCCTGCCTTAAGCAATGGGGCTGGACCCCGTGCCCAGCCTGCATTTCCAGTGACCCAGTTGTTGGCTTCCAGCGGTGTTTCCACTTCGGGTTCAGGCTTCTGTAACAAAGACTTTGGCCTCCAAGACCTTTTTTGTTTCTCAAATGCAATTTGTGCATTGAATTTACTCAACACATCTCTTCCAAGTAGTGGCATGGGACATTCAGGTACATAGAGAAGTTGATGGGCTCTCACCCATTTACCCATTTTACCCATTTACCAATTCCAAATTTTAATGGTTGAAAGGCTGATTCTCCTTTAGTAAGCTTATCAAAACGAGGTGGATTGCTGTTTACCCCTGCAGTCGTTTTCTTCATAAATGAAACACTGATGTAGTTACAAAGATCTAGTTACTAAAAAGATGTAATAGGGACCATCTGTGTAACTCCATCGATCTATGTTGAATTTCGCAGTGAAGTGAATCACATTTTTTCTTGTTCTTAAATAACATTCATGAACTAAATGAGAGAGCCAAGAAAAGCTGAGGAATAGTAACTGCAGTTAGAAAAATGGATACTTGCATTGCATCCCATAGTTTTAATACAGTCCTCAGAAAATTAAATCTTTCTTTAGTTCAGCATTTTTTTCTGTTTATTGTTCATGCCTCCTAAATTCATGAGTTACAGGTGAGCAAAGAAGGGGTTTTTTCCAAGGTTCAAGCTTGAAATATCAACCTGAGAGTAATGAATTATGAATGAAATTGTGTGTTTAATGTGGCAATGCCAGGTACATTTCCCTGTAATAAATCGTGTCATCTAGGAAAGTCTGCTCAGTTTGTATGAATACTATTTGATGCTTTTGCATCCATAATCCATTTTGCTGCATTCTTTCTCTGCAGGTTTAAGTGCAGAAGACACTACTTTTAGGTGGAGGTTTTTTTCTTTCGTGTTTTTTTTTTTTTCTTTTGTGGGGGTTTCTTTTTTTGGGGGGTGTTTTTTGCTTTTTTAGGTGTTTTTTTTTTATTTGGGGGTTTGGTGTTTTTTTAGTTTTTTGGGGGTTGGGTTTTTTGTTTTTTTATTTTGGGAGGTTTGTGTTTTTTTGTGGGGCTTTTTGTGTTTTTTTGTCTGTTTTTTTTGTTATCTGGGTTTTTTGGGGGGGAGTTTGGGGGTAGTTTTGGGGTTTTTTTTTGGTGTTTTGGTGTTTTTTTGGTTTGTTTTGTGTTTTTTGGGGGGTTTTGGTTTATTGTTTTTACGAGTGCTCTTTCAAATTGCATTTCAGGGTACTCAAATTTGCTGTAATAGCAAGTTAGCAAAACTTCACTGATATCCGTTTCCTAAATGGCTCTCTTGATGTAAAACCTTATAAATGTGGGGTTATCAATGTGGAAGTATGTGTTGGTTGGTTTTTTGAAGGGAAATGAAGATTGGTCATAGGAACAGCATGGTTTGTATGAACTTCTCTGGTTTGTACATTGCCTCTGTATTTGGGCTGGGATTTGCAGGAGTGGTTTTTGCCTTTTCTTCCCCTTTCCCTCCTCATGTTCAACCTAACCTGGCTGAGTTTTGGGGGGCTTTGCCCTTGACTTCACTGCTGTCTGGTTTAGGGCCTGAAAGCTCAGTGTCAAACTGTGTTTGCAAGACCAGGAGTGAGCCCGGGTGTTTCCGAGGGGTGTTTTCAGTAGCCCCTGGTGAGGGGAGTGGAGCGCTCCCATCGCAGCCTGGGAGGAGCCCGGCTGAATCCTGCTCTCCTGGTTCCTCTCTGCTCCTTGCCTGGCAGTGACAGACAAGCATTTGCTGTCCGGGTGGGTGTCTCAGGAGTCAGGCTGCCTCCAGGGGCTTCTGCACACAGCTGTTTCCAGGAACTCTGGAGTTAGTCTTGGATCAAAAGGTAAGGTTGAAGAGGAGCGTAGGCAGTTTTTCACTTAGTGCAAGTACATGACGGTGTAAATGGAGCTTAAGTTGTTTAATAAATAGTCACTTCCAAAGGTAAAAAGAGTTAAAATGCTGAGACAGAACTGTAAATGTGATTGTTTTAAAAATGTTCTAAGTATTTTAAATCATCATGGTCTTGTCACTTCAAGCCAGCAGCCAAAGTTGTGCAATGTGTTTGCTTATCTTCCGAATATGAGAAACTGTATTGGAATAATGGGAAAGGAAGAATAAAGTGTTGCATAGATGCTGTTATTTTTTTAATTTATCTCCTGGGACTTTGCTGGATTTTGCATCTCATGCAAGGAAGGTTTATGTAAATGTGTATTTACTACGTCTCGGTGTGAAAATACTGACCTGCTGCACAATTTTATAACTTTGCTTTTGATTTTAAAATATAAAAGACACTTGTTTGTAAAAGTGAGGGGTAGTGGAGGGCTGTTACATTCAGTACAACATTCTGGGTGTTTCAGAACCTTCATGGACACAATTTTCTGTTAAGTCAAATCTGTTTGGATTCCTCTTATTAAAGACAAGACCTCTGTTCAGAGTTGGTGAAGCCCAAAAGATATCCAACAGCAAGGAATTAGGCCTCGTGACAGACATTTAAAGCAAGTGCACAGTGAATTGTTCCTCTTTTCTCCTACTCTAAATCAGTTGGTTGATGTTAGAAAACTAATCCACCTTGGAACAAAGTTTGGTTGTTTTTGCCTTTTCCTTTATGGTTGCTCTTCAGCCAAATCCTTTTGAAGTGAAATGAGAGTGAAGGTCCAAATGGGCAGGAATTAGTCTTTGTTTCTGAAGCTGTTTCACCAGGAGTGCTGTATCAGCTCTGTAGATCTTTTCTTCTGAGCCAGGTGTGGGTTTGAAGCTGGTCATCTGAGTTGATAAAGGAAATAGGGTGCTGTGCAGCACCAGGAACCCCACCGGAGGAGTCATGTGCATGTTGGGGTCTCTCCATTCATTCAGGCATGCCACGGTGGGATTGTGGGTTTGCTCAAATACTGTTTTTCTATCTCATTGCAGTTTAATAAAAGACAGGCATTTGTTAAACAAAACAGTAGAGCATAATGCTGAAATAGATAATTGTCAGGAAATAGCAAAAAGGGGAAATGAGGAACTGCATAAAACATAAATGAAGTTTTAAAACCTTTTAGTTGCACACCATGGAATTTTTTTGTTGGCTTTTTTTTTGTAATGACTTGAACAATATCCTATTTTTAGTGGAAGGTCAACTTGAACTTTATTTAAACAGAGTCTCTGGTTCTGAATAGAGATAGGAACACTTTAAATGTGATAACTAGAGGGAGGGCTTGGAGCCAGAGCTCCTTAACCTATCCTTAGGAGCACAGGATAACCATCCATGTAAGAACTCTGTGCCACTTCAGTGGAGAGGGGTCCTTGTTCTGGGCTCAAAGTGCACGCAGTGAAAATAGCACCGAGACTCACGTGAAAAGAATTTTTCTCTTTGAGAATTTCAAGCGGATCCAAAAAATTACTGTTTTTTTTTTAAATAAAGTAATTTTTTCAGTACCTTAAATATTGCAACTGTAGTTCAGAGACCAGAAATTCAGTCCCTGCAAAAAGTTACCTGGAAGAAATGTTAAAGCGTTAGATTCTGAAAGTATTTCTAAACTTAGCAGTATTATTTAAATTCTGCTGTCTATTATTTATTCTATTTATTGTCTATTCTGTTATTTAGATAGTGCTGTATATCCACTAGAACTCCACTGCTCAGGGAAATGATTTAGTTTGCTGGTAACGGGGTGAGACTATTGTCAAGTTCCCAAGTTCCTGTGGTGGCATTTCGGTGGGGAAGCTTTTAACTGCTGTGGCTGTAGGCTCAGGGCCGTAACACATTTTCTGGATAGCTGTGGGTTGAAAACCACTGTGGCATGCCAGTGCAAAGCCAGAAGTTGTGCAGCTGGTCAGGCTGTGGATTCCCACTGCTGCTGGAACGTCTCCTAGGATTTGTTGGGGTGTTGCAGCTGGCTGAAGTGTGTGTGTGTTCACCAAAGGCAGCAGTCCTGATAGCGTGTGTAAGAGATGAATGTATTAGCTGGCCTAGGAATAAGAATACTGGTATTACCATATGAGCTTGGAAGAAGATGTTATGTACTTTAGATTTATAGTTTAAATTATGTTTGGAAATGTTTTACTTTCCCTAGCCTGCTTATTGGCCTCAGTTAAAGAAAGTGGGAGTAAGGTGCTTTGGTGACTTACTATGGTTTTATCCCAGTACTCTGTCCCTGGTTCTGCCACTGGCATTCTGTGATCTTAAGTAACTTCTCCTTTGTGATTCTCTTTCCTTATGTGATATTGAAACACAGCCTCTGCTTGAAAAAGTGCTTTGATGGAATGCACTGTAGAAAAAATAGGCATGAGTGTTAAACAAGGAAAAGAGAGCCTGTTCTGAATGTTACAGCTCTGGGACCCTTAGTATGTTATCTCCTTAGTATTTTATCTCACTAGATACCAGAAATGCATGAGATGAGTTTGCTGAGGTGTAATGCTTTCTCCCGTGTCAAACATTATTTTTCATAAATGGTAATTAAACTTTTTCATGCCATTAGGTCAGTGGTGACCTGGTGCTTGCCATGTGGATTCTGCTGTATCCATAAAGAACTGAGCCCATGCTGCTTTTTCTTCCCTGTGGTTTGATCGTGAGGGATGATGTATGACACTATTTATGCTGAGAACTATGTTGAAGAACTTGGTGGAAACCTTATGTCCCCCATTTTGTCCCCAGAGTGGTGTTGGTGCTTACTGGTTACGCTTTCTAAGAAATACGGAAATGAAGGACTAAAGAAAAACATTCTATTATGTATTCTTAGCAGTGTTTCACATCTTGGAGATCCTCTGGTGCGCTGTCTGTGTGTATCTTGTTAAAAAACAAACCCAGACTGCTTTGTTTCAACAGGTTTTTCTAGTCTTCCTTGCTTTGCAGAAGGTAATAGGCCTGTCTGTTTTATGAGATTGACAGGACCATATATTTTGTCATTATAGTGTCATACAATAGAAAAAAACAGCAGAGAAAACGAATTTGGTGCCAAGTTACTGGGTGAGAGCCTTATGAATCCCTGTGCTGTCCGGCTCAGGAGTCTGAGGGTGAGTCACTGCCTCCAGACAGAGGTTGGCACACAACCAGAATATATGGGAAACCAGTAGCCGTGCTGAAAACGGCAAGAATAATCCCTGGAAGTGGACATGTGTCGTGTCATCGAATTTCTCCAGAGGTTTTTAACCCTAGCTTTTTGGCCCACTTGTGCCCTGGTGTGCAGCTTTAAGGCTGCCCATCCCCCTGCTGCCCCTCCAGCAGCCGCTGTGTGCTGTCAGTCATGCTGGACATGCTGGACACACTGGAGGGCTCTGGGGCAGTGCCTTGCGCTCGCCTCACCAGCCCAGCAGCGAGCCAGAGCGCTTGCACTGAACTTACTAACACAAGGGGATTACCTAGGTGCCCTAGTGCTGAACATGGACCATGTGTTTTCTAGGATAGGTGAGTGACACGCTGTCGGCTTTTCAATGATCTGGCAGGAAATGGATTCTAAAGTTAAGGTTTCTCTCCTTTATGCAGACTATTTTTGGCTCTGCTTTCTGACAGGGATTAGTTTCTATCTGTATGCAGTGTACTTATGGATGGTTTAAAAGCTGCAGGTACTGTGTGCACATTGTACTGTAGGTGGGTACAGACCTGGGCTGCTTTTCCAGCTTACACAAACAGACCAAGCAGTTTGGCAGCTCCTGATGAAGAGTTCTCAGCTGGCAGCCCTGGGCAGGAGCGTGCAGGTGGCTGCCTTTGTGGCTGCTCTGGGACACAGCCGTGTGTGTGCCCCGTGCCGAACCACCCGAGTGTGTAAGAGCTGCTGGTCTGCGGTGCCTGCTGCCAAGGCTCGGCTCACCCAGCGTGGGGTTATGGCAGCCCTGGCCCAAATTCCCCCAGCCAACCCCGGCTGCACTTAGGGGGCACCTTATACTGGAGCAGACATATGCATTAAAAAAAAAAAAGAGAGTGGACTCTAATGCTTTTCTTTGGTTTTGTTTTTCCCTGAGGCAAACGCTGGATTTTGTCGTCTTAATGAGTGTGATCTGGAAGGAGAGAAGTTCCTTAATAAGTGGAAATAGCAGAAAATATCCCAGAATGAATTTTGCTGGCTGCATGTTTTTATCACTTATTATACTTTCCTTGATTAAAAAAAGATAAATTAAAAAGATCAAATTTAAATACTGATTAGATAATACGGTATATAACAGTAAGGAGAGCCTGGTAGTTAAAAATATGTAGTGAGGATGTCAAAATAATTTAAGATTTTGTCGTTTTCACTGCATTGGCTTGCAAAACTGTTTCCATCTCTTGGCTAATTTAAGGAAGTTTCAGGAAGCATTAGGATTTTACTTAAATGACTGGAATCAGCAAGTGAGCCCTTAAGTGAGTTATTTGTACCTTAGAATATAATTGAAGCTTTCAGAGACAATAGTTTTTGCAGTTTTCTTTCAGTTAATGATGAGTTATGGGCCTGACTCAAGGGTAAAAGCTATTACTGGCTCAGGTGGCTTTGGAACTCGGGGTTCAAGCAAAGAACAAAAATGCCGATCTTAGACAGTATGCTAAGGTTCGAAAACAGGCAAACAAACAAAAACCCGGAGAAAGGGAAGTCATGGCACACGGATTCACATTTCCCTGACCTGCAAAAATGGGATTGGATTTGTAATGCTTCTCCAGGTTTGGGACTGCTCAGTGGTGGGGTTCCGTAGCACAGCGATCTCCAGTAAGAGGAACTGACTGTCATTGCAACTACGTTTTTATCTGCCAGATTTTATAAAGGAGCTTTGTTGCATACACGGTGTATTGTCAAGAAGTGACAGCCGGACCATAGCAAACATGCCGGGCTGTTGATCTGGTTCAGCAGGACATGTTGAGTGTGCTTCTGGATGCTTGTTGGGTTTTGGTGCCTTTCTCTAGTAGTCCTCCTTCGGTCTGAAGTTCTGGAAACTTACTTCAGCAAAGTTTGGAAACAAAATATTTTGCCTTCTGAGAGCATGCCTAACCCCTGTTTCTGAGCTCAGTGAGTAAGTAGGGATTTGAGAGTGAGCCATCCATCCATTGCAAAGCCTTGCAGCAGCTGCAGGGGGGCTTTGGGAGGCAGAGGTGCGGTCTGTGCACTTGCACACCTCCAGCTTGATCGTGTGAGGGAGGATGCACAGCAGCTGGGTCTGCCAGAAGGGCTGCAGACCTCTTCCACCGCTGGTTTCTGAAGCAGTGGATTATGAGGAGGCTCGGGTCCCTTCAAACACAGGGATAAGGAGTATTGCAAAACTGGGAGTGTCCTACCTACCGAGTTACTGGGCAGAAAGAGAACCACTGACACTGGAGACTTGGGGAGTCTCGAATTTTTATCTTCTTGGGCTCTGTGACAAGTATGTAAATGTTAAATGTGTAAAATGTGACCAGATAATTGTCTTTGACGTTTCTGCAGTTCTCTTTTCATGACTGATTTCCATGGAATGACAAGTATAATTTGGGTCAGTCTGATCTCAGATTTCTCTCTTCTTTATCTTATGGCTTGGAATTAAAACTGAAAAATCAGTTCTCTACATATGGTATCACCTGGCTGTATGCAGCTGAATCTGTGGGAACTTAGGTCTGCCTCTAGTGTCATTTGTAATAAAAGAATAAACTTGGCACTGGCGTGACCTGTGCTAAGAATGACAAAACCCTAAACTGCTTTTAACTGGAATTCTTTAATTCTTGTTCATATTATCTTGGCTTGTAAGTGAAATGTGAGTAACTCCTCAGGTCCATTTCTACGGAACTTGCTCTAGAAACGCTAACCCTATTGTGTTAGTTCAATCAATGCCAGGTTCACTGGAAGGTGACCGTGCATCTCTTTAGCCTGCACGATTGCAGCACTTCATTACACAGCAGCAATGGTTGTAATAAGGCTTGCTTAAAAATGACAGACACCCATTATTTGTGTGTTTGAAGCCTTTATTGGCTAAAAAGCCTTCACTGAGCTGTATTTTGTGGGATGTTAAGTTAAAGCAAAATTTAAAACATCTTTATTTTGGGGAAGCAATGAGTTGCATTGCAACTAAAGCACAGTTACAATTCTTTGTTGGCACACAAAGGATAATGGCCTGAACCATGGCACAGTGAACTGGGTGAAAACCCTTAAAGGAACATCAGCAAACCTTGGATCAACTTCTCAATAAATGATTTAAAGACTTTACTTTGCTTTTCTTCCATCTTATTGACTTCAGCGATAAGCTTTCTTGACTTACTCTGTCTTGACACTTGGAAAAGATTTGTTATTGCATGTTGTAAAATAACAAAATGTTTCACTTTCTCTGGCTATTAATTTAATTCCCAGGAATTTTAAGGCCTGATGTATGTTTTTGTTCTTAAGGTGTTTATTATGACCACTGTAATTTGGTACTTGAGGTATTGTGCACATAGCATTAATGTTTTTGTTTTGTGATAAATTCAGTAATGTCATAATATTTTTGCTTTAAAGCTCCTTTTTAGACTATCAGAGAACTTACATTCTAATGCAATTATCCTTGTGTATTTTAATATGTGGTAATGTAGAAATCTATGAGACAAGACACTTTAAAGAAGTACTTTATGATTTTCCAGTGCATGTATTGGCATTTTTTTCACAACAAGGAACTGTAAAAATTATTTTTGTTTCTTGCAATCCTATGCCTGTTATGAAACAAGTCCATGTTCCCATAGATAGCTTCTGTGCTCTGACAGAGGACAGTGAGACTTGCAGTCATGGCCAATAATGACTTACTGCACTTTTTTGGTTTTGTACCTAGGCGGAATGTCAACACAGGTGCCAAACATGAAACTGAAAATTGACCCTCGAGATCTACAGATCCAGACATTTACAGTGGAGAAATTACTGGAACCATTGATAATTCAGGTATTTTAGTGTTGCAGAAAAGAAATTGGATAGCCAGAGAGGGGAGGGAAGAAGGCTGAAGAACTTTGGCTGAGAACGTTGTCGTGAAAGGGACACCCGCAGCTCTTCTGCACTTGTAGTTTGCTCGGGGTCAGAACCTGCTCCGGGGGAACTGTCTGCTTCCAGGTCTGGTCATTTGTTTAGTCACTTCATTCTCGCAAATGCCACACCAGGTGTCAGTGTTCTGGCTGGTCTCTTGTACAGTGCTAGCTGGTAAGTGTTTAAAGGTAGAACGCACCGCAGGTGGATTTCCAATGCACCCAAGGTTTCACACTGCACGTAGTGGACAGAGTGTAAAGAGCCTTGAAATCTGTAGGCGAGTTTCTTTGTCTGAATTTTGAGAATTGCATTCTGGTGCATTTAAGAATAGATGCCCTAGCAACAGTGCAATGGTTGCATTTTGTGTAAATCTGTTTCCAGCTAAAGAAAACTTGGGCTGAGGAATTCACAGAGGTACTTTGGATTGGGAACAGTGGCAGCAGTTCTGCTGTTGTCATCAGATCATGCAGCTCATGCCTTGTTTCTTTTCAAATGCCTAGGGGTTGCAGTTACACTGAATTAAACTTTTAACAAAAAAGCACGTTTTATGATGCTTAAAAATACTTTTGTTTTAAGATAAAGGTGAACCAAAAATATTTTGATACGCAGGGTACCCAGACATTGTTTCTGGAACTACTGCATTATTGAAAGATTGTCTCTAAGGGCTGCCAGGAACTGAATATGGCATTGGAAGAACCTCTGCACAGTTCCTTATGAACTCAGTATTTGGGTTAACCATGACAAAAACTCCCCACCCCTTCAACCTAGGACGTAATGGAAATTACAGGCAACAGCAGCACGATTCAGCTCTGCAGCTGAGATGGCACATGGGCTTCGAAACAGCTGAAAAGCTCTTGTGCCTCTAGCACACCAGCCAGAGATATGTTGGGGGACCTGCTGCATGTGACAACAAGGTGTTAATAACTGGGAAACACAGTCATGCATGAGTAGGATTAACGGGGATATGTTTCTTTTTCTTATAATGGTATAATTTTGACTGTGTTCTGCCGCTGCAGTACAAGCTGTGTTGACAATGGCACACTATATTAGCTAGTGTGCTTCAATCCTGTCTGTATAGGAGCTGCATAAAGCGTTTGCATTCCTCATTGGGATTCTGTGTTAGAGAAGGCAGAGTGGCTTTTCTGTTTTCCACAGTCCCCGCGAACAAAGAACTGTCTGTCGAATTCTGATTTGTTTTTGAGATCTAAAGTTGCCTCTGAGATTTCCTGACAGTGATGCTGGTCTTGTAGTCAGGAGTTTTCACCTGCAGAAATGATTATTTTTTCATGCTTTTCCATTTGTTTTGTTTCCTTTCCTCTTCAACATATGAATGAACAGTACATAGAAATATATTTTGCATAAAAAAGACTACAGTAAAAATCTGAGAAATAGATTATATTATTTTCTAAGAAATGTGACTAGATACTTAAGACACAAATATCTTTTACTTGATAGGTTTTTGGGACAGCTTCTGATGTTTGATGGTGTTTTATGCCTTTCTTGTTGGAAGTGACAGCTTACAATCTCTTAACTTGTTCTTAAAAATATGGTCATTTAAACTGCATTAAATTCTCTAGAACTGATGTTAGAGGGTTCGTAAAAGTAAAAGAAAGATTCTTATTCCCAGTGCATTCTCTTACTAGCTGGCTGATTTACGTGCAAAAAATAATTTCATTTTCTTCTTTTGAGCCAGAAAAATACATGAGCCCTCTCTAACAATCTAAGACAGAGTTATTTATGCTGCTGCCTCCCTTGGGACATGCCAAAGCAGTCCATGTCAAGTGGATGGTCCTCCTTCTCCCCAGATTTCATGTGGGGAGGTCGGGGGGTCAGGGCTTTTATCTTTCGGAGCTGTGTCCCTATAAATGTTTCTCAGAGGATATTTGTCAGGTACTTGTAAAAGAACGGATTCATGAAATGTACTCAAGTGCATGAATTCCCGGCCAAGGTGTCAAGGTGGGCTAAGGCACGGGTAGCACACTTCTCATCACGTATCTGTGAATGGAGCCCTCTGAGAGCAGCTCAAACCACAGCTGTCCTGCAGCAGTTGGGTAAGCTTGCCTGCTGCACTGAGACATTCCCACACAGCTCTTGCTTTGCCCGTTCAATGTTGTTGGTGATTACAATGCTGTTTGGTGAAATGAAGCAATTATAGGCATACAAAATGTGTTCCTGAGCTCTAAGATTAGTTCTGTACTTAATATTATACTATCCATGTTTCAGCACAGAGAAGCGAATAGGAGGATTTAAAAAAACCCAGTGAACTTTATTTTCCTTAAGTGTATTTTAAAATACCTCTCTAACACTTGGAAAAAACCCAAAATCTTTTAGGAGTCTTCTCCTAGTGTGACAGCTCAAACAATGCCTTAGAGAACAGTCTTTCAGAAACGCTCTGTTGGAGTGTGGAGGCTGTGCTCAGATGATGAGGAATGTGGAGTGGGATGCTCTGTGAAAATAAGCTTTTCATAGATGTTGAAATGCATTGTTAAAAAATATAATTTGGGCAAAGCTGCAATATAACTACATTCTGGGCAAAATTATATACAATTTTAATGTTGAGAGCTTACCACGGAATTCAGAGGTGCTGAGTTCTGGCCACTGTGATACTCCTTTGCAAGAAGAGAAGGCATTTTGAAAGGTGTCTCTAGTCATTTTGCATATTTGTTGCTGAGATACCTTGGGAGTTGTAGGTAGAAGTCTGGGAAGATTCAGCACTCCAGAGGGAAAGGACCTGGCCTGCAGGCAGACAGCAGCTGCACATGAGCCAGAGTGTGCCCAGGCGGCCAAGCAGGCTGGTGGGATCTGGCCTGTATCCGAAATAGTGTGGCCACAGGACCAGGGCACTGTTTGTGCACTGGTGAGGCACCTCGGGGACTGTGTTGAGTTTTGGGCCCCTCATGGCAAGATATTGAGGTGCTGGAGACTGTCCAGAGAAGGGCAACAGAGCTGGGGAAGGGTCTGCAGTGCAAGGCTGAAGAGGAGCAGTTCAGTGAGCCGGGGAGGTTGAGCCTGGAGAAAAGGAAGCTTAGGGAGGACCTTATTGCTCTCTACAACTACCTGGAAGGAGGTTGTGGCCAGGTGAGGGGTGGTCTCTTCTCCCAGGTATGAGTGATGGAAGAGGAAATGGCCTCAAGTTTGCACCAAGGGAGGTTTAGGTTGGATATTAAGAAAAATTATATCCCTGAAAAGTGTTAAGCATTAGAACAGGCTGCCAAGGGAAGGGGTGGGGTCACTGTCCCTGGAAGTATTGAAAAAACAGGTAAGTGTGGTGCTTAGGAACATGGTTTAGTGGTGGACTTGGCTTTGCGGTTGGAGTTGATGATTTTGGAGGTCTTTTCCAACCTTAATGATTCTGTGATTCCTTCTGTGATAGCACTAGTAATTTTTTTATTGATATGAGCAAATTTTAAAATAAGCAGCTTCAGGAGCTGGCATCAGGGTAGCGATGAGATTTCTATTGACTGTGCTTTGATCATACAGAAAGAACACAAAGGTGGGGCATATTGAGTAAAATTCTCTGTCAGATTCAATGCAGTGGTTTTGCCCCATCTCAGGATGTTTGCCGAGCTTGCCCGTCTCTCTAAAGCACGGGGCGTGTATTTGCTTAGTCTGAATTACACAGCTTTTTCTGAATTTGAGGACAATATAATTTCACTTATTGTAGAACTTACACCATTGTCGTGTTTCTTGTTTCTTTTAAATGTAGGTCACAACACTGGTGAACTGTCCACAGAACCCTTCGGGTAAGAAGAAGGGTCGTTCCAAAAGAGCTCGTGTCTTGCTGGCTTCTGTGGAAGAGGCCACTTGGAATCTGCTGGACAAGGGAGACAAAATTGCCAAAGAAGCAGTCGTGTTTAAAGAGGAACTTCATGCAGCTCTCGCTGATGTCAGGAAAGAGAGTAAGTAACAAACAATGTGGGCACCCCAAGGAATGAGTTTAACCGGGTAACACTGGAGCCGGAATGAAGGGAGGATATCGATGAGGAATGTTTTGATGTGCAAACGCCTGGACTTGGTGCTGTCTAATTGTGTCTTCTCAGGCACTGCTTTGAGGGGTGTAAAGTGTGCAAGCTGGGCCCCTCTGTGCAAAAACGCTTTTGTCAGTGGAAGTTTTGCTGTCGGGATCTTTTTCTTTTAATGAAGATAGAATGTCCCTTGGCAATTTTAGTGGCTGTTAAGCGCAAGTTTAATGTCTGCTTTGATGTTCTTCTTGTGAAGAACTGCTTACACAAATCTGGGATTAAGGCCTTTTAGTAAAAAATTAAAGGCTGGAGATATTTCCTTGTTTGTGCAATAGTAAAGATTTCATTTGGGAAAGTGCAATAGTCCTGGTGGGAGGTATATTTTGAGACCTCAGGAGGAGGAAGATGGATTCTTTAACCTACTGTAAGGGGCATGCCCTCGTGATAGGGCAGCTCCTCTTTGGTGAGTTTTGCCATATGCCATTTTGTCGTGGCCTGTCTTCCCATTTTCAGTGTAATTCACAGAACAGGACGAGTTCTTGTGATCTACTGACAATTTTCTTTCAGGCTCTGTGCTGCTTTGTTGGTTTTTACTTTCCCCATGGATGCTTGGAGTATTTCGGTGATTATGAAGGTCAGGCTCAAATAAGTCAGATAATCAACATCCCAAATGTGTTCCTGCAGAAATCACAAGTTCCAGTCCATGCATGTTTTAATTACACTGCCGAGCTCTTACTGAAGATGCGATTTAGTCAGGGTTGTTATATTTTATTTCATTTAATCTTCCCTCACATGCAGCTGGGGTGGTTTCTGAGTCTGTGCTGTTGTCCAGGGTGATGAGGACTAGCTATTGGCTTCCTCTGGGAACAGAGATGGCTGTGGTGTAGAGGTTGATGTATGCATATGGTGTTTGAGATACGATTGTGATTAAAAGCATTATGACCAGCGAGTATCACTGTTATCTGCCACACTCATCAGCTGAGGCTCTTGAAAAATCTTTTACTTTGGAGCACTCTTAAAATGTTAGCCCATCCATTACAGGCCGATAACACAAGGCAAGAATAAAATATATAGCTTTATATTGATTTTTATACATAGATAAATTGAAAATGTGAAATATTTTTGTATTACTTATTGATTCTCAGCAAGACCAGCGATAAATACAAAAATAAATAATACATAAAGTAGATTATATACACCTCATACATTTTAGAAGAATGGTAAGTCCGTGTTATCACCTATCACCATGCAATGACAAATTGAGTGTTCAAAACCCGTATCCCTCTAAGGATTTGCCAAACCACACAAGTTAATTTTAAGAAATTGTTGAATAATGGTAAAAAAAATAGCAGTTTGTTAATTTTGCAGATGTTTTTAGCCTTTGAAGCTGTGTGTTATTTTTAATTTGTGGTAAGCCACGTCATATGTAACTTCATTGCCTGTTATTCAAGCCACATTCTGCTGCTGGCAAATGTCTTATAATATCCAAGCTCTTTGAAAGGATGTTGGGCCATCAGCTATGGTAGCATGCAGTCACCTGCCATGCCTGTCATAGCAGAGAGTATTTGATTTTCTGTGGCCATATTTTTCTGTGGTGACTGGCAGGTACTTCTATTAATATGATTTAACGTAAACCAGGAGTTTTTGTATGTGGTTACAGCTTGTACTTACTGCATAATGGAATTCTGAAATGTGGCTGTAGATAATTTCACTCCCTTCCGAACTGAGCCAGCAGTCCCAGAGTCACACAAAAGAATAAATACTGCCTCGTCTCCTCTTGCATTTCAACCTGTGCCGCTCACTGAGCTTCGTGAGTTGAGGGTGCAACATGGGGACTAAACCCTTCCTTCTTCTGAATGTCAATTGCCAGTGTGAAAATGCTGCTTCGTTACTTTTGGAGCTCATTAATAGGGGTTCCTTTTAAAGGAGTGACAGACTATTTTCAAGCTGCTTCTGATAATCCTGTACATAATAATGTTTTGGAGAATAAAGGAGCAAATTAGTAGGACAGAAATGAACGGCAGGGATGATATTTGCCCTGTTTAATTCATCTGACATGTGAGTGAGTCATGGTCATCAGAAACTGGGACGTGGGTATGGCTTCACTACTACAGTTTGGTCTAGACACTCAGTAAGGACGTTTTGGTATCTCCATTTCGGTTGATTTCTGTTAGTGACCTCTGAAAGGTGGTGTTGCTATAATGAATGGCAGACGTGTTCCCTGAATAAATCTAATGTCTCCTTCTTTTGGCGTCTGCAAAGTTTTGCCAAAGATTTATAGCCTTCGAGCTGATCATTTTAATACAGAGGTCCTCTGCGTTTTTCTTTGTCTCCTGTCAAGAGACTGCTCTTCAGGCCGATCTCTGTCCACATCTTGGTTCAGCTTCTTCTGGAACTCTTCCAAGCGGGTCAGCAGGAAGGTGTGGGTGTGGTGGACCATGTGTGTCACCCAGAAATCCACCAGCCTAGTAATTGAAGAACTGCCATGTTTTCCCGTTGATCTGATCTGGTGAAGCTTTGTTAATGGGTGCTCCTGTTCACATTTTTACTCCAAAATAGTGTAATAAACCCCAAAGTAAGTATATTTTAGAATTCTCACTGACAGATTTCATATGCATACAGAATTTCAAAATTGCCTTCTGATTCATTGTACTGTGAAATGAGTAAACCCTATGCAAAGGGAGTACAAAGCATTGTTCAACCATGAATGTTTGACACTAAACAGCAGCTTCTAATTCATGTCCTGCTCCTGAGATGTAATCAATTTAAAGACAGACCAGTGATGTAGTCTATGTGGTGAAATGTTGTCTTAGAAATCTGAAGTCTAGCAGTACACTTAGCATAATGGTTTTTTGCATTGATGTCGAGGTGTGATGGTTTATAGTTCTCAAACAGTTGCGTGGGCATAGCTAAAATGTTTTGTGTTTACTGCCATTGCTTACTGACTATATATAGTCAGAAACACAGCAGTTGTCTGCGTTGTGTCTATCTATTGCAATGTCAGGGTTCCTTGTGTTTAGCTGTTACCATGCTCAAGTGCGTTCCTAGATAAGCCTTTCATCACACATTGCAGTGAATGAAAGTAAGTTACTTGCTGGAGTTACGTTTTGAGCCTTCAGTAACTCTTTAAATGCGAATTACAAAAGATACTTTGATATTTTGTGTGTCCATATTTAATGTCTGCTGACATTAAACAGGGGAGACAAGACTTTTATGGCATGGAAGAAACTACCATTCACTGACAAGAAATGGGGAGTCTGACATTTGCGAAAGGAAGGGTATAGTGATTTTTGTATTATGCTATACTCTTATTTGTCCCTCCTCTCATTTTAAAAGTAAACTTACCTCTTAATGTAGGGTGAGAAAGTTATGTGTGTATGTTCTGCATTCTAAGGGACTTTCGTTCTGGGAGGCAGAACTTGGATATTCAAATGGCTTAAAATAACCTGTGCTGTACATGCTTTTCATCAGACCAGGAACAGATCCTTTGCAGAAAAGGTTCTGACATCACTGTCACTGGATAGGGAGTGGGAAAGGGGGAATGAAGAGGTGGGTGTAAGGCATCGTGTGGTGGCTCTGATTACATGTTATGAAGAACCGTATGAGATGTGGAAGTGGAACTTCCTGGTGTGCAGCAGTGAAATAATTGTAATGCAACAGAATACGGTGCTATCTGAGTGGGGTTAGAGACCGTGTGGCAGGAGAGAAATGTCCTGTAACATCTACAGAAAGCTATTGCGGGAGTCGGAGTTATCGCAGTTAATAAGTGTTCTATTATTGGAAAGACCCCACCTGGAATACTGTCTTCAGCTGTGGAGCCCCCAGCATAAGGACGTGGACTTGTTGGAGCCAGTCCAGAGAAGGACACAAAGATGGTCAGAGGGGTGGAGCGCCTCCTGTTCAGACAGACTCAGAGAGCTGGGGTGGTTCAGCTTGGAAAAGAGACTGGGAGACCTTATTGCAGCCTTTCGGTACCTAAAGGGGACCTACAGGAGAGCTGGAAAAAGACTTTTTACAAGGGAGAAAAGCTTTAAACTAGAAGAAGGTGATTTAGATGAGATGTAAGGAAGAAATTCCTCACTATGAAAATGGTGAGGCCCTGGCACAGGTGGGGCAAAGAAGCTGTGGCTGCCCCATCCCTGAAAGTGTCCAAGGGCAGGTTGGCTGGGGCTTGGAGCAATTTGGTCTAATGGAAGGTGTCCCTGCTCATGTCAGGCAAATTGGAACTAGATGATCTTTAAGGTCCCTTCCAACCCAAACCTTTGTGGGATTCTGTACTGTAAACCATTGTGGTTTTGTTTTTTTCTTCATTTGTTTGTGTGGGGGTTTTTTGGCTGTGTGGTTTTTTCTCCCCTCTCAACTCTGACACTGGGACATTTGAAACACTCTTTTCACTGTCTCTGGCATGTCCCTCCCTCCCTTATTAAGTGAGCTCCTTTTGGAACTGTGTTTCTCTGGAACTGTAAATCCACCAGCCTCTAATGGTGCAGTTCACAGGAGTGGGTGACAGGACTTTCTTGGCAACAATACCTCCTTGTGGGAGGACACGAGAATGGCATAAAATTCACTGCATTCCATGTGGATTGCACACTGCCGCAGCTAAAAATAAAAACATGAGAGGAGAAAGCCGGTTGTAAATACAAATAGAAGAGAGAATAATGTGAAGGTTAAATTTAGTATGAAAAAGGCAATCTATTCAAAGAAATAAAAGAAAGCATAATTCTATTGATCTTGCCTAAACCCAGAGCATTTGGCTGTTGTCAGCGTGACACTGAGCACTGTCTCTGAGGGGTGGTGTGGCTGCAGTCCCAGGACACACACGGTGCCTGCCATCAGCTGGTGGCCCAGTACAAGCTGTCAGCTAATCGCCAATAGGATTACAGCTCACTTGTTTCTAGAGGAATTTTCATGTAAGTTTTTGGTGCTGGATTATCCCAGTATGAGACAATGTGGAGGAGGTGGAGACCTCAGAAGTCTCCTCCCTTGGATTCAATACCCCTGCTTTCTCCAATACAGAGAGAGACACCAAATATGTCCAGCTGTATGTGAAAAAGTAACTCTTCACCAAGAAGAATGCTAATAACAATACTGATAAAACTGAGTTAAACCAACTGACAGGGAGAAACTTCCCAAGGGATGCTTAGTGGACTAGGTCAGGATGGCAGCTGGCCTCCCCATGTGAAAAAGCACACATGTGGCCACAGGACAGAGACTAGATGGCCACCCTTCCATGTGGTTTGCCTTCCCTCTGCCTGGAAAATCTTTAAGGAACGAGTGGGGAGTCAGGGCTGGCAGGAAACAGCAGGTAGCTGGGATTTGATACTGGCAGGTGCTGGGGTGAGGCTGCAGGGCTGGGAGAGGCATTGGGGCAAGGCTGTGCACCTCCGGGCAACTGGAAGGACCCACAAGACCCCCAGTGACGAGACTGTGTTGTTGCAATTTCGATATTACCTGGTCAAAGTGGTGGTTGCAGTTCAGATCCATCAAGGTGGCGTGAAGCCCCGAAACTCAGAGTTACGTTCACTCGGGTTCAGGTGGGAGCACCTCCGGTACCTCCCTAGGGTGGGGAGTTTTGCATTGGATGATGTAATCCTGTGAGTCAGGGTTAATTCAGGAGTCTTTGACACCTTCTAGTATGTTGCAGCTGTTTCATACCTCAGTGCAGCTCAACACATTTTGGCTTCTTATGGCTCATCGAGAGATGAATCCCTTCAGGCCGGGTGCGAATCTTCTGGGGAGTTACCTAGTGGAGTCTGTGGAAGGGAAAAGAAACACTAACCCACCTTGCAGAGTTTGCCTCTTTCCTTACCTTGGTTAGCACCCAGCTTGAAGCCTGAGGTGTGGGTATGCAAATGTATTTGTATGTCCACAGGGCTGATTAAGCCATTAGCACCAGCAGTCCAGTCTCTTACAGAGCCTGGGCAGTCACTGCAGGTGGTCAAATGTTTGAGTCATTGATCATTAGCAGTTCTGTCTCTTTAAAGACAGCAGAACACCAGAGAACCAGAAAGGCATATTTGGAGAAGAGAGAAAAGGAAAGGCTGATACCAGAATTTTTGTGTAACCCAGGATATGGATAAAGTGAGTCTTGTAGCTTTTTTAAAAGTTTTCTGTGGCAGAACCCTGATTTTACCTTTCCCTGTGCTTGAGCAGAGATTTTTGTAAGTATGTGTAAGTAGCAGTCATTTGACACAACAGCAGCTGTCAGTAGCTGATTAGCTAGAACACCATTTACTTTGGAGGTCATCTATGTCTGCGTGTGCTGAATGGAGTCTGGGAAATATCTGCCTTTTGTGTAGTTATGATATATTCTGGCTTTGATTCTCTGAATTGCTTTTATTTGATTGCCTAAAATAATTGAAATGCCATGAATGCTGCCATCTTTCTCATTCCCTATTTGTGCCACTAAAAGGGCATTTTTTGTGACAAATGTAATTATGGAAGAATATTCACTTGATGGGAATTACAATAAAAATAGATGAAATTGCATCAGGCTATCATGCTGTCTACTTCATTTTAGGAAAGTTCTTATGTTGTTGTTGGAGCTCCTTTTCTCCTGTTTGCACTTCTAGCTCCTATCTGCCTAGCCTGCATCTCATAGCTCTGTTTCAGGGTTGTGGCTTTATTATACTCATTGATCTGGCCATTCCATCTCATGTCCAATGCATTTTTAAGGGGTTGGTCATATTCGACCTACTGTGCACAAAGACACACTCCTAGCCTGCTATTCAAAACTTAAAAAGTCAGTAGTAGTGGGTTATTGGCTAATGCACACAGAAGATAGTTGAGACTGAGTGACTGAGCAAAGTGTGAATGTATTTCTTAAACTTGGGGATTTGTCACTGTTGTTATTATTAAATTTAATTTGCTAAACTTCATGTTGGAGAGCAGTATATTGCTGTGTACTGGCACAGTCAGTAGCTGCGTGGCACAGATTCCTCATATATATCAGTCAGATGTTGGAGTCTATGAGGTTTTCATTGCATTAGCTTATATTTGTAATGAGAAGAAGAATATTTGATTCTTTTCTGTGACCAGGAATTATTTAATAGCAGGGCCACCAAAGTACATAGTGTAATATAACAAGCAGTGGCTAGATGAGTTTAACATAGTGCTCCTGGTTTTGCTATGTACAGTTAAGAGTAGTAGCGTGAAGGCCAAGGGAATTATTTCAGAATGAAATGATTCAGTAGAACAGAAAGGGTGCATCATTCAAACTGTGGAACATTCTGCGTTGTCTGTAATATTGACCTTCATTGGGGCAAGAAAGAGTCTCAAATTTATTGGCAATACTTGTGACCTGCCGAGTGCGTGCCAGAGCTGTAAGGATTTCTCTCCGCTGGGTGCTGCGGTCGAGCCTAAGGGCGTTTGTGTGTTGGTTTTGCAGGCCAGGCCCTGAAGCTGTCAGCGGAGGCGTTCACCAGCGACCCCTGCTCGCTGCCCCGCAGGCAGGCTGTTGTCCCGGCGGCGCGCTCCCTGCTCTCCGCGGTCACCAGGCTGCTCGTCCTGGCCGACGTGCTGGATGTGGCCTATTTACTGCAACATCTGGCTGTGGTGAGTACACTCGGGCTGAACTCGGGCTCCCTTGAGCCACAGGTGTGTCTGTTGATAGCTCTTCCCGCACTGAAAATTCCTCTTGCGCTTGAGGCTTGCGTGTCTCGTGCGTATAACGCCCTGGCAACTGGGGCAAGGGTAGGTTCTGGGTGAGATGTGTGGAATGGACCCAAAAACAAGTCTCCCACTTGAACTCGACATACTTCATCTGGGGAAGCAGACTGTTACCCATACAGTTATATTTCAACTTTCTTTTATTTCTTATTTCCTGTTTTCCCACTTGAATTGTTGTGTAGCTTTTTATGCATTAAACCTTTTTGATGTTTGTGGCAGAGCTAGGGAATAATTTGTTTGTAGAGAATATTAAAGATAGGAGTTTTATATGGATACGTACAGAGGGAAAGAACCGAGTGTGTAAGGGCCTGTCCCTGTGTTCAGGTCACTTTGTGACAGAGATCAGCTGAAGGGAGAGAGATGATGGGTGAGAGGTGCATCTAACAACTCCCCAGCTCCGGATATGTGTTTGTATACTGCAGACAGAAGACTAGAAAGCCCTAATGTTGGCAAAGTTTTAAAATGTGTGCAATAGAAAATATTCACTGAAAGTCACCTAATTTTTTCACTCAAGGGAATAATGTGTTTCGCAATTACATATCACAACAGTGCTGTTTTGGGTCATATTTTCTCGACCTGGCTCCCTTTATACAGAAGGGATGTCTTCAGTCTTCTATTCCATGTAAAATTTACCAGTGATTGTGCCACTACTGCTGACTTCTGTTGCTCAATATGAAAATACTTTCCTGTCTACACAGACCTGTGTTCTTTCAGTGTCAACCGTGTGAGCAGACTTCCTTCCTTTTTTGAACACTAATTTTCATCTTGCTGGCATCATGTTCTGGACACAAAAATGCGTTGACTGAGTTTCTCCTCTGGCTTCTTACTCCATTTCATCTAGTGTGTGTCTTTGCTGGGAAGAACAAGGAATTGTCCTGGTGTTGTTTTCCTTTTTTTTTTTTACCCTAACACCCTCAATAATGTCTGACAAACTGATAAAAATACAAATTTCTGTTGACTTCCTAGTATTTCAGGGCAGAGGTGAGTAATCAGTGCCATGTCTAATAATGCCTCATGCCACAAAAGGACTCGCTGACTTAAAGGGGACCATGTTGAAGCCAGTTCAGTGAGGATAAGAGAATGAAAATTCAGCTCCAAATCAGAGTAGGAGAAGTGTTTAAACCAGTGCTGTGTGGGTTTCAATACGGTGTTAGAAAGATCCACCACTGACAATTGTTAGAGTCACAGTACAGGCTAAGTAAACACTGACTTGAAGCAGTTTAGTTGTATATGTATTAAATTTGTCAGTTGTAAGAGAGGTGGCCTATGTCTTTTGTATTGTTTGTAGAAATTTTTCTTAAATTGCTATTTTTCATTGGTAGCCTATTACATTTTTACATACATATTTTCGTAATCCTAAATGCACCCTTCTAAGATCTTCTCAGTATGTTTTACATGAGAGAACTAAAATTAGGTGGGTTTTTTTTCGCTAGAGTTTCAGTATTTCTAAACAGCTGTATCATTCACTTCAGGATTTCCATTTGAAAACAAACAATAACTGAAAACTATGAAAAGTGTCGTTCGGGAAAAACTCCAGTATGGCCAAGAGGGCAATTAAGTTGTCATCTGAATTTGTCAGTTAACTCTTAGGATAAATTAGTGTGGTGTAACACTCTCCATAATGCCTGTGTAAAAACACTCACCCTAGTTCTTAGAGGAAGGTGTTATATTTTCATGTTTATTTAGTCTCTGCCCTGGCTGTTGAACTTGCCAGCAGTGGTATTAGCTGTGATGGGATCTCTTTATGTTGACATCCAATTAGGAAATCAATGTAATTTCAACATATGCTATTGAACATCCTTCAGTTTCTAATGACTTCTGGTCATGGCTCACTGAGCCAGATTTAAATGCAATTAAATATTTTAATGAATTTTCACTTGTCTCTTTTCTAAGACCTTAACTTAAATCATGATACTTTAAAACTCCCTTAGGAATTCAAATGTTCTTCAGTGTGGACTTGCTCCAACAAAAAGACATTGTGTTCACACAGTGACTGCAGTGGGAAAGGAGAACTTGTCTTTGCTCTGTCAGCTCTCAGATTCTTGATTTTTACATGTTCACATGCCATGAAAATCAACTCTCTTTGAAAGTAATTAACTGTTTTTCTTAGCATTTGTTCTAAAATTTTAATGCTTCTACTGTACTATCCTCTTCTTCGGACATGAGTGTTGTGACTGTTATCATTTAAGAGATGAGAAATTTCATTGCCCTTTAGTTCTGTATCTCTGAGCTCTGTGGTTTTGTGGAGTACAATGACATTATAAAGGACTGAGCTAAAGTTAATTTAAAAAAAAAGTAAATAAAAGAAGTAATAGTAGAATAAAAGACATAAAAATTCTAACCAAGGAAATTTTTTTGCTTGCATGCATAAAATGAAGGAAAGTGGTTCAGCATCATCAAAAAACTCTGCAGAGTATTAATTAGGTCTTACTCAATATGGAAGTATTTTATGGGGAATGGTCTATTTATGTATCTAATATCTTTCAAACTCATTTATCAAGGATTGCTGAAAGTTTTTAGTCTTGCTCTCTCACTGAAGCTGGTTAATTTGAACACTGACATTCAAAACATTTGAAACTATACCTACTTCTACTGGGAGAATCCACTCTGGATCGTTTAATTTCCTCAGCAATCTGGAATTAGAATAGAAGGCAAACAATGGCAGCGTGACTGGCTGTCAAATAAAGCCTCACCTAGTGTTACCTGTCACATCAGTCCTTTGCAGTGTATCTAGGAAACAAGGATGAGCTCAGCTACCTCCTGCCAGTTCATGTAGCCCCTCAGAGCATGGCTTTCTGTACATTTTGCTTAGGCTCTGGACTGTTTGGGACACCCGTGTAATAGCATCTTTATAGAAAATGCAGTGTGATGCTGGAAAGGCTGAACATTTTTGACACAAAAATACTGAAGTGTGGCTTTTTAAAACTAGAAATAACAGGTCAGTGAGTTTGAAAGAATTTGATAATCCTGGCAGGAATTTCACTCCATGTGTTCAGAAACACACCTTTGTTATCAAGAACTGAGCTTTTGTAGAAGTTTTGCTAAAAAAGCAAGGAAAATTTTGGTTTTTTTATGAATTCTATAGAATCTTCAGCAAGCAAAGTGTCTAAATGTGTAAATGCTGCATGTTAGATGTTAGCACAAATGGATCACGTTCTGGCACAGTACACTTCTGGCCATAGGTGGAATTTACAGCCTTTTAAGAGTACAAGGGTGCAGTGCAAACATCGAGATCATTTGAGAGTGCACTGAGAAAATAAAAGTATATCACACCAATAAGAAAGGCTTCGCTTTTCTAAACAATTTTTCCTAAACAGGGAAGAGTTTAAATAAATAGCTGTTAGTATCTGAGTTTCCATACCTATTTTAGAGTTTGAAATCTCTAATAAAACAACTGAGCTGTGAAAAATATAGTCAGACAAAGGGCTGTCTCATGCATTGCACTCTTTGAGTCAAAGCTGTTACCAGCTCATTCATCATGGTTAGTAATGCTCAATATTATTTAATTAAGTGAATTAACAGACTAATGGAATTGCTTGAATTTATTGATCAGAAGAGAACAGCAGGAAGGTAACAAGTTTTGAGAATTTCATTCAAAGCGCATTGGCAGTCTGTCTTTCTCTAATTGGTTTCAGATTGTGCTGAGCCAACATCTTTTATCTGCCTTTCCCCCTTCTTGTCATGCTTGTAGATTTACTGTTCAAGTCTTGTTGTTCATGAAAGCCTCAGACAACATGATCTTTATAAAATGCTTGCTTAGAGTTACTTGAAACTCTTGCCAGGAAGTTAAAAAAAGAAAAGAGCATGGCTACAGAGAAGAAGCAAGTTGTGAACTTGGGCCCTGTGAGCATAGTGCTGCCTGTTCCTCCCTTCCTTTCCTGCAGAATGTTCATCAGTATTAAATGTTTTTTGAGCAGGAACACAGTATGATTACATAAAAAAAAGATAAATCATCTCAGGCCTACCTAGATTTCAGGTGTGGGGACTTGGCTCAACTCCCATAACTGTGCTTGATTGATCCAGCCTGTGCAGATTCTTCTGTAGACCCTTCCTGTGCTCCAGCAGATCCAATTGGCTCACAGACTCGTGTGTGTGTAAGTGGTGGAGCAGGTTGCTAAACACTTCTCTGGGATTGTGGGGACTTCATTCTGCTCCCCATCCAGCCTCCAGTTCAGAGGCCTGCCTCTCTGGAAAACAACTGGGCTTTCTACTAAAGACTGAGGCAAGGAAGCTGTTAAGTGCCTCCGACTTCTCCTCGTGCCTTGTCACTGTGTTTCCCCCTGCATCCAATAAAGGATGGAGATTCTCTTTTAGCCCTCCTTTTTTGCTAATGTATTTATGGAAACCTTTATTATTGGTTTTTTATGNCCCTTCCTGTGCTCCAGCAGATCCAATTGGCTCACAGACTCGTGTGTGTGTAAGTGGTGGAGCAGGTTGCTAAACACTTCTCTGGGATTGTGGGGACTTCATTCTGCTCCCCATCCAGCCTCCAGTTCAGAGGCCTGCCTCTCTGGAAAACAACTGGGCTTTCTACTAAAGACTGAGGCAAGGAAGCTGTTAAGTGCCTCCGACTTCTCCTCGTGCCTTGTCACTGTGTTTCCCCCTGCATCCAATAAAGGATGGAGATTCTCTTTTAGCCCTCCTTTTTTGCTAATGTATTTATGGAAACCTTTATAATTGTTTTTTTATGGCAGTAGCCAGATTAAATTCTGCCTTCGTCCCACCTTCCTACTGCCATGGCAAGAGAAATCTCTGAACATAAGGAGTGTTAAGAAAGCAACAGGAGTCTTTGGGATAAGATCTGGCTTCTCCTTTGGTTCATTCTCTTGTTTATTTTCTCATCAATCAACAGAAGGGGATTCTTGCTACTAATCAGATGTTGGTCTATGGCACATGGGATGCAGTTGTTTTTATTCAGGGCTGCAGTGTTTGTCATTGCACTCTGCAAGTTCTGTGGCACTCTGTAATGTACAGTAAATAACAGAGGAAAAGCGGCTTCCAAAGAATTAAGAGTTAGGCTTTTCAAAGTGAGAACCCTTTTGAGTGCAACAGGAACCTGAACCCACTTCTGTGCTTGGTATAGGAGCTTTTTGACTGCTCCTTTATAACTCATAAAAATAAGCAATTGTCAAGCTGTGAGATGATAAATTCCAAATGAAATAATTATAAGCATAATGCATAGGGACATCTGTGACACAAAAGTGGTTGTTGCACAGGTTAACACGGAATACTTGAAGTCATCAGAAGTACAACTGAGTGTGAGGAATCCATATTGTGATCTAGTTTGAAAATTACTTTGGGAAGGTTGGAAGGTGGGATATAAGAAAAGCAGAGAGCTATTTGAAGTAATTACTTGGACTATGCAAATGCCTGCATGCTCCAGTCAGTGACTGGGACTCCACTGCAGCAGACTCTTTGAAGCAATCAGAGAAAGAACATTGCTAAATGGTTTCCTTCAGTGTTTATTACTGTGTTTTGCTTCAGCAGCAAAAGTTACCGCTGAAGTGCAGTGCTTATGAGAGAATAATATGGAAGTGATGTTTTGAAATTTCCTTCTATAGAACGCTAATATTGGAAGGCAAATTCTAGTTTGGGAAAGTAATCTTGGAAAATCATCTTGGCACATTATTTATTGGTAGTATGGCAATGAGGTCAGTAGAATGGTTTGTCTGATCAACAATTATTTGTCTCAAGCATACACAGATCATTCTGATCTAGAGAAATTTATTTTATAACTTGTTCTTGCTTTGGGAGGCAGAAATGAGGAAATGCATGCAGAACAGTGTCTGCTTTATCATCAAAATGCATGTCTTCAGACCTTCTTAAAATGAGGCAAAATCATCTGATATTTACTGAATGGAAAAAGCTATGTGAACTGCTCTCCGTAAATCTCTCCAAAGGAGACATATTGCCCGTTCCATTACAGCAAAATATGGGGAGAGCAACTACTTTCTCATAAGTGTGTGTGTTCACTAATTGGAGTCTGAGCAGTTTTGAATGTTTTTTTTCAACCACATCTCTGGGTAACCTAAAATAGTACATTTAGTATAAATCAATCTTTTAAAGAACCGGTACATTATTAAAACAGGGAGGTACTTTTCAACAAACAGCTTCCTTATGTCAGAATGGAAGTAAATTTTGCTTCTTGTCCTTCATTCAGCTTGTTTTAATCCATATGAAAATAAAGGGAAATACTTCAGCAATAGGAAAAATATTTCAGTGCTATTGCACAATGGAAGATGATAATACTGATTTCTGTAATACAATTTCTCTTCTGCAGCACTAGACAAACCAGAAAAAAGTAATTTCTCCTTATTCTTAAATAACAGACTGGCTTTTTGTAGCATTGGCTCTAAATCTGAACCAAGTATGTAGAAGGAGACTTAGTAAAGGATGTGCAGCAGACCATTTGATTACATCATTGTGATAACTTAGCTAGACTCCGAGGCAAGGGACATTGAAGGTATGTGGTTTGTCAAAGCATCATGCACAAACTGGAGAAGCAGTATCTGCTGCCTCCCATGCCTCCTCCTGTTTATGTGGAGATTGTAAAGTTTTTACCAGGAATATGACTGGTATTCTTCATCACTTTCAGGGCTTTGATGGTATTTGGTGCTTAAATAATACCTAAAATGGGACTGTGAGAGTCTTAGTGTAAGACATCCATTGTGCCTGGGTTTCCAGTTGGGTCAGCACACAACCTTCATTCAGTATCGTCTTGATGTGCCTGCTGTGTTATCCACCTTGTGCATTTTAGTGCCAGGGTGCTTGGCTCTAGTTCTCTAGTTGTTGGTTTGGGCCTTTTTTGTGAAAGGAATGCTGTAGTGTTTGTGAATGTAATGTAATGTTTTTCTGTTTGTCTGTGCAGTATCTGTGCTATGAAGTTATCTATGGTAGCTTGACAAACAGAAGCAGCTGTCATTAAACCACAGAGATAAAATCAGTCCAGGTGGTTACCCAGCAGTGCCACAGAGAGCAAAAAGTAGTAAAAAACTGCTACTTCTCAGCTTCCAAAAACTGTTCGAAGTACGTTGAAAAAGTGACAGGCAAAAAAAGAGCATGAGTGAATCTCTTCTGATTATTTACATTTGCTTATTGGTGAAAAGAAAAAAAGATCCTGAATACTTGTATTTCTTTTCACCTCTAGAGATAAGAGAGATTCTCTTGCCATTCACCCCAAAGTGGTGGTTCACACTGGTAGAAGAATGATGCAGAGAGACCCAGATGTGGTTTTAAGTTTAACTTGTGCTGATAACCTTTGTCTGTCCAAGGCCTTTTTTTTTATTTTATTTCTTGTTAATGGCACTGAAAAGGACATACGTGTGTTTTCTTAAAATGGCTTATTTGTTTTTTTAATTTACTTTTGAGTTAAATTTTTAAAAACTGTTTTTTCCCTTGCATCTAAAGAGAGACTTCTCAGTGGAGGTCCTGGCAGGTACCCTTCTATTTTACTGAAGCATTTGCCCTTATAGTTAAAGATTTGGTTTGTATTTCCTCATTCTCTCATGCTGGTTCTTACATCTCTTTCCAGAGAGCCAAGTGCATTATTCATGTTTAGGTTGCTTCAGGACATAAAGAAGTGAGTAGAACTCCTGCCAAATGAAGAACTGAAGCTCTGGGATTAAGTACATCCTTAAAAGGATGATGATGATTCTACAACTGTGTTGTAGTCTAATGTGTCTGATCTATACATGAAAAAAAAAAAGAAACCTCTAAAAAAGACTGGACCTTATATCAATATAGTGAGTTTGGGAATCATTAGAAACCTTAGCCCTGTATTATTCAACCCCACAAGAGGGGAGGGTGCAAGCAGCTTTAGGCTAACTTCTGGAGAAACGTGTCAGTTTGAAGCAGAGGGCGTATGATGAACTTTACAGGTGTATTATGAGCAGTTTCTTACACACTTACAAAGAGGGAGCACTGTGGATCGGTTTTGGTCACCTTAAACGGTACTCAGCTCTTGTTTGCAAATATTATAATTAAATTACTTTGACCTAAGGGGAAAGCCAGGAGTGGGAATTGGTGAAAGCGAGGCTTTGAGATCAACTCTGAAACACAGATAAAACCTGAAAACAACAAATCATACAAAAAGTGGAAGATAATGAAGTCAAATGTAACAGAATAGAGAGTCTTGCAGTTCTGTCTTACCATTTATGTTCTGTCACCCATATTGTCACAGAATTCAGGAAAGCATACTTTGGGTGAGAAAGCTTTATTTTTTGGTACCAAACATTTTGAGTGCAACTAGAAAGTCTCCAGTTAAGCTGTAGTGGTGCTGAATGAGGAAGAATAAGATAAATTACAAGTAGATAGGAGCACTGCCTTCCCTTGCCTTTTTGGTGATGAGAGTGGTGAGACTGGAATGGAGGCTGCAGTGTGGCAAACAAGGGGTGCTGCATTGCCTGAAGGTTCCAGGATGTGTTGTAAATCAGTGGAAATGCACCCACCTGCTTGTTTTGCCCACAGAGGAATTACCTCGTGGCTCTTGAGCAGCACAGGCAGCTTGGGCTTGAGCTCTGGGAATGAGTCACCCTGGAGCACTGCAGGTCCACGAGCAGCACTGACTGCCACTTGTGCTGTCAGCTTGCTAAAGAGGGACTGAAGAGCAGTGCAGGTTTGGCTTTGCTTCCCCCCCCTTCTCTCCTCGTTCACTTCTCCAATTCACTGGCTGTGAACATTTCAAAAGGCGGACTTACGAACATGTGTAGACCTCCCGGGCTTGCGCAGATCAGCCAGGCTGGAGGCTGTTGCGGTTCAAGCTTGAGGCTCTGTGTTCGCGTGTTTACTGTTAGGGCGTTGATTTTAAAGGTTTAGTCACCCCATGCCCGGGCTGTCCCCTCACGGTTGCTCCTCTCGCAGATTCGTTCCCGCCTCGCCGCCATCTTGTCTCCTTCCCCTCACGGTTTTCCCGCCTCTCGCCCAACCCTGGCTCCCTATTGGCTCTCAGTTCCCGCCCTTGGCGGTCGCCCATTGGTCAGCCCTCGCCTTGATTTGCATACCTACCCATTCTGCCCAATCAGCGCGCAGTTCTAGAACCTTCCCTCAGGGCCCGTATATAAGCCCTCAGGGCGGGCTGTCCGCCATTTCACGCCGCGCTGTGAGGGAGCCGCGCGGAGTCGGCAGTGTCGGGCACCCGCCGGTCTCTTTCGGTCTTTCGCCTCATTCCCTGGCCATCGCTACCACGTGGGAGCTTGCAGTAAGTTCTTCATCTGCAGGGATTGTGACTAGGAAGATAAGTTACTGTTTTGGGGGACTTGCAAGACGTGTGGTTTTTTCTGAGTATATCAATGTAAATAAGTGTTTATAAAGTTGCTTCTGATGGTAATCGCGGTGGTAACAAAATATTTCTAAACTGCTCACAGCTTTGCAGCTGTCACATGCTTGTGAGGTGAGGAAGAATATTTGCAAATGGGGAAACAGAGGAAGTCAGAGGAGGAGGTTCATGATTTCCTGAAGGGAGCAAGGGAGCTGGACCTCCAGTTCTCCTCACACAAATCTCTGCTCTTGGGTTACAAGCCCTACAGCTGAGCTGCTATCATGCATCTCTTTGAAAAGTACCAGTCCTGTTTTCAATGCTAGTGTATGCATGCAGAAATGTAGGAGAGAATAAAAAGTTTTTTCAAATATATTGACAGAAATAGGCGGTATAAATCTTTTCATATAAAAGTTTTATTATTATGCTTGGTATAATGAGGAGTCCATGACCTGTATAAAGTTTCATATGTTTGTCTTAGTTGAGCAAAAAGTACTTAAATATATATGAATATATTGCATCCTGTAACACAGCATAGAAAAAGAACTCACCTGTAGAGGTGGTGCTGATGGCTGGTTTTTTGTCCTAGGAAAGCCTGACCTATGAAGTTAGAGGACTTCATTTAATTGAACAGGGCACGTTGCTTTTCATTCAGGGGTTGGTTTCAAAACAAATCCGTAGAAATGCCTAAAAGGTTAGAGGTGACACAGCTCTATAAAGTTAGCATTTAGTAGTATGAGATCCTAATACAGAGTGATAGTAACTGTGTGATGTTTTTTTTTTTACCATCACAGTTTCAAAGAACATTTGAATCTTTAAGAAATGTATCCAGTAAATCTGATCTACAGAAAACCTACCAGAAGTTTCAGAAAGATCTGGAAAACCTTGATTATTTGGCATACAAACGTCAGCAGGTAAGAAGGCACAGAATACTGGGCATAGACATGGCGGGGGGTAAAATGATGTGTTTGATGGAGTTACTGTTCTGTCAGTACGTTTTGTGCAGTGTTGTCAGGTAAGGCAGCAGGAGGGGTGACAAGTCTAATGCTTATGATGTTGGACTGCCTGTATTTTGATTTCTTAGCAGAGATGAGGACAGGCAAAGCAAGTAAGTGACACTTAGCAGACTATTGAATTTTGCATTAACACATAATTTTTTAATTGAAATTCAGAGAAGTACTGTTTGCATTCTTTTACCTGAAAAATGAACTAAATCCGTAAGTTAATGGACTTCGATACTGACTGTACATGCAAACCACTAATTGTTCCTTTAGAAATAGGTTTATGAGATTAGATTGCATAAAACTTGGGAGTGTATGTGGTCTCTGACTTGCACTTCCAAGATCAAGGTTAAATTGCATTGTTAACATATATTTAACGTTGGATATTCTGGCACTTTTACGGAGCTTACGTGGCAGTGTTAGCTGTCCGAAAAGGTATTTGCTGCTTTTTTCGGTCTCGATGAAATAGTGTGCTGATGAAATGGTGTCACGTTTCTGTGTGGGCTTGTATTTTCCTTAATCTGTCACTTGGTGTCAGTGTTGTCAAACTGTTCATTTGCTTGAGGCAGATCACAGTTGTTACTGTCAGGTAATTGATTAGATTACCTGGCTTTTAGGTAATTTGCCTTGTATACCTGAGCAGTAGTTACATGCTTGTGCTGAGTAGTGTTTTAGCTGCTGCTTGTGACTGAGATTGTCTCAGTATATCTCAGTAGAACTTGCTGGGGAATCTGCAGTGAGGGATTTGAAAAGCTGCTGTACCTATTTAGTAAAGAAAACGCTTTGAGTTTCATCTTGTGATAGGAAAGTGATCTCTGTGAAAAGATTGAGAATTGGTTTGGTTACTGTGCAAAATTCAGACCTGGTTTGTGACTGAAGCTGTTGTGAGTTTGTGACATGTTTGTGGAGTGTGTGCATTTAATTGATAGCAATTTATATAGTCTCATATTAGGTTAAGGCTATATTCATAGTCCCACTGGCAAAGTATTGGGTAACTGCCATCTGAGATAAACAATTGTATACAATACGAATGTGAATCCATTGAACGTAAGTGGTTTATGTGCTAAAAGCAGTGAATGTTGCTTTTGAATGAAATACAGTTAATCTGCTTCTGTCCTTTTTTCTTCAGACATGAGCCATGAAGTGGAATAAAGCAATGTAATTCTTCAGTGGTAAAACTGACAGATAGATGGGAAATGGAAACTGCTTTTTAAAGGTTGCTTACAGTGGCCTGTGTTGATTGTGATTTATAAATATAGACCAAACTTCGGTGAGTGGTAGTAATATACAAGAGGCAAACTTGTTTGGGATGATGGTTTACATGAAGTTGTTTGTCAGTATTCAGAATGTGGTAGAATGTCTTGAATTTTCAGATAGCCAGCAGATTGCCAACAGAAATGTCTTTGTAAAATGGTAATTCAGTTCTGTCTTTCTTTATGATAACATCGGGGGGGGTGTGGGGGTGTTATATTGGTCAATCAGACTTACTGTCTTCTCTGATTCTTTGTTCTTATTGAAGGGAAACGGTCCATATCTTGTTCACCTGGAATAGTACTGGTTTAAGGCTTTTATTTATAATTATTTTACTGTAAGGTCATTTCAGGAGCATTGGACAATAGCTACAATAAAAATGGAATTATAATCAAATCCAGTGGTATTTAGTGCCTGTCCAACTGAAAAATGGGAACAGTTGATGCTGTTTGTGGTGTTAGCAGTGCCTTTAGGATGCCTGTAGCAGTGTTGGCTGTAGTCCAAAGATGCTTAGTTTTTTGCCTAGGTTCTCCATCAATGTGTTCATCTAGCTGCTGGGAGCAGGACTTTAGTACACACACAAAAGCGATATTTTATTGCAAAGGTATGATAATCTAAGGCTTCCTTATTTCGTTTTGATTGTATTCCCTCGAGGCAGTGTTAAAGTACTGAAGCTATGTGAAACTGTTCTGGTTATTCCATTTTAAAATCTTCGTAGGATTTTGTTGTGATGATTGAAATCAGAAATTTTTAGAAAGTTGCGTTAAAAATTGAAGGAGTTAAGGGCTGTATCCCGGATGTTTATGGGGTGCACTTCTGCTTATGGGAAACGAGATATTACCTGTTTTACTTTGCAGGAGTCCATTGTTATCAGTAGTGCACCTGTTTTTGTGATCAAACAGATCAAATTTGCATTCTGAAAGTTTTATTTTGAATGAAGACTTGCTTCTATGCTCAAATGGTATTTTTCAATGGACTAAATACACTTTTATTCTCTACTTTTGATTTTTCAGTTTGGGAGGAGACAATCCAAGGAGTGAAAGTGTGAAGGCGTGCAGGTTGATAGTTGTGCTTTGCTCAAGCAAAGCAGAACAAGGAATTCCTTGCCCCCTCCCCTGGGCAGGCAGGTGTCCAGCCATCCCAGGACAGCAGGGCTCCATCGTGGCTAGTGGTGATGTGGGAGGGCAAACACGGTCACTCTGCATGTCCCCCTTCCTTCTTCCCCCCTTTATGTGCTCTGGGCTATCCCTTGGGCCGGGTGGGATGAGCTGTCCCCGCTGTGTCCCCTCCCAGCTCCTCGTGCCCCCCCAGGCTCCTCGCTGAGAGGCAGGAAAGGCCTTGGCTCAGGGTAAGCTCTGCTCAGCAATAACTAAAACATCCCTGTGTTATCAACACTGTTCAGCACAAATCCAAAGCACAGCCCATACTGGCTGCTCTGAAGAAAATTAACTACAGCCAAAACCAGCACAGCATGAGATTTGTTTGCTCACAGTGTTCTACTCCAGAAACTGGAGACAAGTTTTCAAGAGAGTATCTCTTATCAACTGGCAGGTTTATTGTGTGGCAAACAGTTTAACAAGAATGCTGAAAAGTGGAGGGAGTTCAGGGTGAATTATTTGTTGTCAAGAAAACAAGCATGATGGTAGAAAACTTAAGGAACTCAGTCATATGGCTTATCTGGAAAACGTTATAGGTTGGAAATGTTAGAAATAGAGGTACTTAACTAAATCCTTAGTACACAGATACATGACAAAATCCATTGGATGGAAGTCAGAAAAGATCAAACCAGAAAGCAAATGAATGTTTTTGAGACAATTAACTACGGAGGTGGCTTAGTTAAGAGCTGCAGTACATTAATCACTGCTTGTAGCCTTTATATCCATTATCCATGCCTTTCTAAAAGACGTGGAGTAACTCAGATGCAAATCAAAGGGCAGGAATTATGGAAATTTTTATGGCTTGTGCTATTTAATGAATTTGAATGAGAATTCACTTTTTTTTTTCCTTTAGGCTTAAAAATGACTACATTTGGTTGTGTATTTGAGGGTAAAGGCAGAATTATGTGTTTTGAATTGCTGTCCTGGATAAATAAATGGGTGAATTAGTTTACTTTTGTATTTACCACTCTACCACTGTTCAGTCTTTTGCAGGGGTGGATGCATTGAGATTTTTGTTTAGGGATTTTCAAAGAAGCCTAGTACTTCACTCTAGGGTAGTTTTGAGGACACATGCGCATTTGATTCCCATTAGTTCTCTGAAAATGCCCTCTTTCCTTCCTTTAATATTTAATCACACAATATTGGTTATAAAATGAGAGTATAGGTTGTATTTCCAGTATTCGAGGTGCTTATCTCCTCTTGATACAAGAGCAACCATCTGTCATGTTGTTGTGTAATTAAAGTAGTTGATTTATGCATTCATTTTAAAGGAAGTGAACAACAAATCAGTCTCAGTATCTAAGAGAGTGAAAAATTATGATAATTCTGTTTTCAGCCACCTGACATGGTTTAGTAATTTCATTATTACAGGTCTGTTGTTTGGCCATTGCTTCTGTCTGTCGTGTGTACTTTTGTGGCTTCGTTAATGGGTGAAGAGGATTTCCTTCCCCCTGGCCTCTTGAAAGTGCTGGTATTCCTTGCTCATAATTTTTCTTACATATTCGGGGTGGTAGTGTGGAAGACTCTTGCATCCCCCCATCAACATTGCCCAGCATGTGCCATAGTTTTCCAGCTTGGCTGTTCAGTTGGATTGGCCTGTCTGTAGTGCCAGTCTTGCATGAGTTTAATTTGCAAACAATTTGTATCTCCACAGGTACAGTTTTTCTATCTCTGTATGGAAGCTAGACCTCTGAGGAGGAAAACTTTTTCTGGGGAAATAGAACAAGTGACATGCTAGAGAATTTATTTTTAAAAAGCAACGGTTTGACAACTTCTGTGTTTGGTGTAGATTTTTTTCTTTTTGTGTGTGACCCATGATACGGATATCTGGCGAGGTCACTGTGCAGCTGCACAAGGAGCAGGAGGAGGGTTTTGCTGGTCTTCTCATGTATAGCTTTTACTTGTAAAAATCTGAGCATGAAAATTAGGTAAAATGTACAAGAAACTTGAGGAGGAAAGGCAGAAAGTGTAGCTGTATAATTGGTCGCATTTACATCCATGTGTCTGATACTTGTTCTGTGGTTAATGCCAAAGCTGCTTGATGCTGATGGCTTTAGAGGGAATAACAAGAAGTTGGTTTTTAGTAAGTAATGAAAAGTATTATAAAGGGGTACTCTAATTCTAAAAAGCTACTGAAATTTCTGCTGAAAGTATAAACACTGACAAACTGAAGAGAGGATGGGATTCCTCTTTGGACCAGTGAAGGTGTATCCAGAACTCAGAGGAACCATTTGCACTTAATTGCTTTTTCTGCAGTTGTGATTAATAGACAAAATTTTAGAGAAACAAGGAGGTATATTTTTGTCTTTCAAATGTATAAGGAGCAAAGCAGTTGGTCAAATCCTGCCAAAAATCTAGTCATGAAGGTAAAAGCATAACTGTCTTACACAGAGCCGAGGGCTAAAAAGGCTTCCCCCCCGTCTTCTCAAAGCTCAGACTGTTGTTTTTTTGATGAAACTGAGTTACTTTTAGCTGTGCCCAAATGTCCTCAGTTTGGATGAAAGATTCCTGTCTAGTCTTGTCTCTGATAAGCGTAGTTAAAATGTCCTGGGAGCCAAGGATTGATGGTTCAGCCACGAAGACCCCAGGTAATTTAAAAACAAACAATACAAAATCAAGTGTAACAGTAGGAAGGAAATGAGATCTTCAGCTGGAATTAAGTTACAAAAACAACTAGGTAAGTAATATTAAAAGGGCATGACTTCAAAAGCTGATAAACAGTATTGAGTGCATTCCATGGGGGCTTTGCAGACACCACTGATTTTGTACCTGAACATTGACTTGGTACCATATATGTCTCCTGTATGAAATTTGATGTGTGGGTAGTTCATTTCAGTGGTAAACAGTGGCTCAGATTAGAACTCCAGTCTTCAGTAGACTAGAAACCAGGTTTTTTCCCCCCAAATGAAATAGACTGTTACCTCAAATGATGAGTTTTTTCTAATGTGGGACAAAACCAGAATTTGTGGCATGTAAATAGGGTCAGAGTCTTAAGGAGAATGATACTTAATGGTGCAGCAATAACTGATGATAATACAACAATTATAGTTTTCTGTTAGGCAGCAATGTCCTCTGAAGGAACAAACAAAACTGCATTTTTATGCAGCAGGAGTGAGGTGAGCCTTAAAAGGACAAAATCATTTGTTTTTGATTTCTCAGGAGAGTTTATTAAAAGAAAACAAAAAAACATAGTGCAAAGTATTTGTCAAGTGTATTTTAATAGGTGACTGATAAAGCAGAGTTAAGTAGTAAGCTCTTTTGTGTTTATTCTACATGAAGCTGCGCATACTGTGTTCCCCCAGCCACTCTATCTAAACTGTTGTTAAAACCTCCAGTGACAGATTCCACAACATCCCTGACTCTTCTTACATTTCACTGAAAGTTCTTTTTACTAGTGTTCAGTCTGAATCCCCCTTTAACACATTATGATCATGGTATCTTGTAGTTGCAACTATAAAAATAAGGTTCAGAATAAAATAAGAATTGCTTTGCTGTGCTCTAGTATGCGTTACCACGATCATGCCTTCTCTCAGGTTTCTCTGCAGGTTGCTCAGTCTTTGCTCCAAAGTCATGCTTTTGACATCTGTTGTGTCCTGTCGCTCAAGTGGTTCTGCCCCATTACTAAAACATGCTGTTGGTCAGTAGAATGGAAGGATTTCTTCTAGTGTCTTCTGTTTACATGTATGTGACCTGACTTCCCGTGGTAGAGCAACCATCTTCCTGATTTTTTACCAAGTTGCTGTGGAGTGTTGCCAAATTGGTTGTTACAGATCATCCATTGTGCAGACTGGTGCTGCCTACTTGTGATGCCTTGTGCTCGACCTTACTGAACTGCATCCCCTGTGAGAGCAGCACACCTATTTATAAACATTACTGTCGATTCAAATCCTCCTCTCCTGTGCAGGTATGTTCCATAGTGAGGCAACCAAAACGGGCCCCTACAGAAAATCATTTAATGCGTTTCTGTAGTTGCAGAGAATCATTGGTAATTGCTCTAAAGAAATCTCCATGAATTCCAGAGAAATTTAATCTGTTTTCTCATGTATTTATACAAAAGCAATATGAGACTATCAAAATGTAGTGCTATTATATATGCTATTAATGCTAGGAATACAAGAACAGAGGCATAAGGAAATTAGGCTGATTTGTCAGGACTTGCTTTGGACAAACCCATGGTGGCTATTACTCATTTCTGTATTTATTTCTAAATAAATAAATTGTGTCCTTCATTATTTGTTCCGGTTTCTTTCCTCAGGAGTCTCAGTGTAGCTGACTGATCTAATTCCTTGGTTTCTGTCTTTAAAAAAGGCTAGTCAAGTTTGGTCCCTTTCAATTTTCCACTGTCCTGCAGATCTCCACTCTCTCCCACGGGATCATTGATAGCAAGGAGTGCTCAGCAGCTTTGTCATCACAGGATGACATTCATTCAACCTGCTGCCTTAACGAAGCACACTGCTATTCATTCTGCAGGCTTTTGTCATACCATCGTTAAACTGAGGGGGCTTTCAGAATGTTACCTAGTGCCTCCTCATTGGTTAGAATCAAATCTTAGAAATGCTATAAAACATACTTCCATCAGAAGCAATATTTATGTTTGGACTGGGTGTAAGTGCTGACTTTATATCTCTGGAAATAGTAAAAATTAAGGAACGTTATTTTCAAAGACTGAGACAAATTCCTTGTTACTCTCTTATAGATCTACAGCTTTGTATGTTTTTATTGGTGAAATCGTCACCTAGTGAAGTGATGCATGATTCTTAGCCATAACTGAAGGAGAAAATACTTTCCCTGATTTTCTGGAACATAACACGTCTGCATATTCTACAGAAAGAGCAAGAATTATAGAGGGTGCTTCCTTTGCTGAACACTCTAAAAAAGTGATGTATGTGCTGTTTTGAGTTGACATTCTTTTCTTTGATTTTTTCCTAAGTAAAATAGTCTGCAGCAGTAGGGAGTGGGGACTAAAATAAAATTTTCCTTACTGAATTGTGAAGAAAAACAAAGAGAAGTTATGCATATAGATGTCTTGTAAACATTTCAAATTTACTTTCTCACAGCTTTCTTTTGTGCTGTTGGAAAGCATCTTAATGTGATTTACTAGAGGACATCCCTAAATCCCAAGAGGTAAAAATTTATAGGTGTAACAGGACTTTCGGTAAAATTCTGTGAATATTTGAAGTTCCTTTTGTCAGACTAGGTAAAAAGTTCAGTCTGAGCACAACTGACATGTTTTTACAGGGTCGGGGGCAGTATATAGCATATAGACTGACTGAGCTACCATTTTTTGTGTGGTGGCAGGTTGGGGTGGTTTTTTTTGTTTCTTTCTTAGTATGAGAAAAGTGCTGTTAGATGCTGAAGTAATGCAGATTAGAAGGGCAGTAACAGTTTGGAATGTAGAGCTCTGATTACGTAACAAGTGGCTAATGAATGATGTTATGTCATGGTGAAAATGACAGTAATGGTAGTTGGGGAGTTATCTGAAGGGAATGTTTTATTGTATTGATCCAAGCCTGACAGACATAGACTGGTTGCTCACAGAAAAATTAAATTCTCTTGTGAAACATTTCTCTGCCTTGGCACTTGATCAAAATTAGATTAGATGAAATGCAAAGCTTTGCAAAATGACTGAGCTGTGAGTGAAAGTGGTTTGAGAGCATAGTGTTTGGGAATGATGGACAAATCTTGCAGGAACACTGTCCTGACATAGTTGCTCCAGGAACTCTAGCAGACAACAGCCAAAGCAGACTCTGCCAGGAGCAGTTGTGTCGTCTTGCTGCCGTTTTCTAAGGGCTGAGCTTATGCTGCAGCTGCTATGCCCATACTTCAGTGCTTTAGTAGATAGAACAGTCACACAGGAAATAGAAAACTCGCATTTAGTGCACTCCTTGAGTTAATGCAGGGTGTAGACTTTTTTTTCCTCGTGTGGTAACAGGTTAGGAGATAGAGATAGAGGTAGGGATCTCTGTGCCCCCTGTGAAAGTCAAATTCTGTAACCAGTTAGGGTTATGTGCCAGGTGAGCTCACTCCTGGCTCCCAGGCTGGTTTGGAGGGAAGAGCTTGTGCATGCTGTTCATGAGGTTTCTGTCACTTGAATTGTAGGTGCCCATGCAGCCTGCAGGATTCCAGCTGCTTAGGGGTACTGCTGAGCTGGAGCAGTGCTACACAGGGCTGAAACCAAACCTGAAAGACAGAAATTGGTGTTGCATACACTGACGAATTACTTGATGGTCTTATCTTGAATTCAGGGCAGTACTTTATGGTCTCTGTGATGTTATCCAGTTGGGCTCTTAGTCCTTCTTTCTCTATTGTCTTCCCTGCACACATACCATCCCCTTCCCTGGCACGTATTCTGCATAAGTTGCATTTTGTTTTTTGCCTTTGCATAATGTTACCTATGTGCAGTTTCCCTCTGAAACTCACTCCAGTCATTTGACATTTAAATTTCTTAGCGAGTCATTCTGCATCAATTTTTGTTCAGTCTGTCTTCCTCCTCCTCCAAACCTTTGTCATCTGTCATCCACACCTCATTGCTGTTGATGCATTCTGGATGTATTGACTCATGCATTTTTCTCACAGAGATATTTATTGCATTAGATTCAAACAAACATAGCAATCCCACCCCCAGAGATACTGTTTCCTGTTTTCTTGTCTATCCCCTGTGCTATCTGATGTGTTTTTACATAGGCTCTGAAGGCTCATCAGGAAAAGCTAGTGCATGTGTATGTGTGAACTGACAGGTCAGTGACTTAGTGCACGAAGGAAGGAGGGCAAAGGATGGGTCATGATGGAGGTCACTGCCCCCACCTAGTTTTGACCTGCCTGATCTTGAATTCGTCCTTCCCATCCCTCTAGAACTCCAGGTTGTTGTCACATCCCAGCTGAAATGCATCTAATTGTTTGTGATATGTAGTCCTGTCATCACTGACTTCTTTCCTCATCAGGGACTTAGGAGAGCACAGTTAGACCTTTGCCTTGCTTGATGGGGCTCATCGGGCTCTAATACCTTCCTTTGTATGTTACCTAGCTGTTGTTACAACATGAGTCTGAATTCTAAGTTCTTTCATGTTTTGAGAGAGTGCTGCAGCTGGTTACTTTTGAGTACCAACCTTATTACTCAGGTGGTCTATCTTGAAGTCTGCCTTCCTGTGATTTAGTCAAATTGGGCCTTTATAGATGGTCATTATGGAACAAAACTTTCTTTGTAGGTGAGATTTTGATCCTTGTAACTGCTTTCATAACTAAATAATAATAAATTCTTCTGTCAGTGGAATAATGAAAGTTTTTGACTCCTTGAGTAAGAAGTTTTCTTTATTCTGCATGAATTTAACCATGGGTCTAACTTAACATTTTAAGAACAAAAGATAATATGTAATAAAGTCTTACTTCCATTTATATTTACATATGCAAGAACAATTACATTAATTTCAGCTGTAACTGTGTTAGTTAACACTGGAAGAAAGGTAATCCTCTTTGGTTTGTAGGAGACAAGTACAAACTCTGCAGGACGATTTTATGTAGTTTATTTTAGCTAATTCACAGTGGGTTGCAAAAAAAACGCATTTTATATCAACTTACTGGCTTGTGTTATCTGCAGTCAAGAAATTAAGTGGTGGAAAAGAGGAGCAGACCACATGGTCACAAGTATAGTGAAGTATCTTTCACGGTAAAGAGAACTGGAGGCTAAGAGCTCCTAGTGCTAATTACCAGTTTTATTTCTGGGCACTCTGGGAAATATGGCTCTGAGCACTTCCTGCAGATGGTATGTCTCCAGTGCAGGGTTACTTTACCAAAGAGATACATTTGACTTGCAGTGGGAACATGGCCCAGAAATAGGGAATAAGTCCTAGAAGAATTGCTGTTGGGGATTCAGAAGGGTCTGGTTAGCAGTCCATGGGTTGGTCTTACATGAGCCTGATATTGTCCAGTAAGTGCACTGAGTACAGACTGAATATATGCGAAGTTACTACTTCAGATTGTACTGTAGTGCAATCAGTACTAAATCTAGCCTGGAACAGTGAGTTTAGGCATAGGCACTTCAGGAAGATTTGAGAACAAAGTGGCTCTTGCCAAGTGCTGGTTGAAGAGGAGCTAAAAGCTTGGAGAAATTGGGTGTTTGAGGCATAGTTATGATTCAGTTTTAGTGTATGATTTCTAATCAAGAACTGAAAAACCTTAATAAAAGCTAAGAGAAGGCAGAGCCTCTTTTCTGTCTTCCAGATCTTTCTGTATGGTGCTGTGTTGTGGCAATACTAACCATGAAAATACTGTGTTGAGAAAGAGAAAGCAATTCTGTCAGCCATTTCACTGTCAGACGCCATCTGCAGTATATTGTCTGTATGTGTGTTTAGTCATAATACAGGTTTAAATGAACTTCTGCATTGCTTAGAGCTATAAAGGAGTGCCGTGGCCATGCTTGGGGGTGGCGATGACTGATACTCTCCAGTCTCTTCTGTGACCAAGCAAACCTGCTGAATAATATGTGTGCAGAAGCCCAGTCGTGCTCCAGCCCATACCTTGCTGTGCTCAGAAACACTCCTTTCCTCCTCTGCACTGCTCACGTACCCACAAACCATTGCAGGAAGTGACAAAGGGAAAGTATGAGGCACAAGCACTTGGATGTGATGCTGTCAATAAATTTGACATATGTCTTGAGTAAAACTTACTGTTTTTGTTAGTTACTGAATTTCTGTACTGACAGGTATTACACAGACACTAGAGAGAAGTATCAAACCTTCATACATTCAAATGAGTCAGCTAATGGTAAGTTAGTCTTTGCTTGAGCATCTTGAGAAAATACTGCAGCGTTTCTTCTCTTCTGCTAGGTTAGTAGAAGCCAATAAATCGTCTCAGGATCTGAAGAGAGTATGTAGGATTATGTGTAAGTTCCTTACTAATTATTAGTTTGTAGTTGAATAATGGGTGTGCCAGGTCTCTGGGCAGGATTCCTGGCAAAGGTTACATTTTCACTTAAAGCCAGTGTTCTTAGGGCAGTACTCTGTATGTCAAGAATCTGAATCGACACGGAGAGCTCAATTCCATGGAACTAAAATTTGATTGCAGACCAAAACTTTGGAGATGCTGATTATGTTCCATTGCTATATTAATAGATAGTATTAGAGAGGATAGGTACAGGGATAATATAAGGAATAAGATCTCTCGATTTCTCCCCCCTCAACCTCACTGTGTTTTATAGGTAGGTTGTATTTTTTAAACACAAGTAAAATGATAGCAAAGTGTTCTGCTACACTTGAGCTTATCCCCTCTGAACTCACTGGTAGGTGTGTGTTGGAGAAGGGGAGTGCATTTCCTCACAGAATGGGTGAGTAGATTCTGTACTGTGCCATGTACAGAGTTGAACCTGGAAGGCCAGAGAAAGCAGTTAGTGAGAGCAGTAATTGAAAGCATGCCAAAGAGTTCTTGATCCTGGCCACTTTCTTGACTTAGTGAAAACGAAATGGGAAGGTTTTTGTTTATTCTGGAAAACAGTTCATCAGAATTGCAAGAAGTTAGCTGAGAAGCTGTTAAGAATCTTGAAAAGGTTAGAACAAATGAAGTTTAATTTAAAGAAGTGTGTGTACCTCTGCATGCTGTGTGAATGTTACCTAGTCTCTTGTGAATGTTACCTAGTCTCTTTCTACCAATGTTCTCGGTAGTAAGGATAGTCCAGAAATGCAGTGTGCTCCCTTTTCTAAGGGCCTTTAGTAATTCAGGGGAGAAATGATGAATATCTCTGACACAGTTGCAAAATTAAATGGTTTTCAGGGGAGGGAGGAAAGAAGACAATTCTGAAAGTAAAATATAGGCAGTAATAACTTAAAATATGTGAGCAATATTAGAGTCCTCCATAGAAGATACAGAAGAGAAATATTTTAAGGTAATTCGAAAGAACTTCAGTGCGTTGTCTTTTTTCTTCTGCCTTTAGTAGCTCTTTTCTTCACTGCTTTTACTAGTCTCACTAAAGCAGTTCTTAAAGTCATTGTGTTTGTAAGTAGAGGTAAACCTTAACCCATGTTACAGGAGTCTTGCAAGTAGTGTTACTAGGAAGGAGATTATTAAAGATGTTATGAGAGAGAACACTTTCAAGTATTCCTGCAGGAAGCTGTCACCTTTCCACTGCAAGTTTCTGTAGGAACCAGCCCTCCCAGAGCAAGCAGAGCTGAGGGTACCAATCACCCACATGTCTGTGCAGTCTGTGTGTTGCTGGTAAGCAAGTCTGCCATAGGTGCAATTTTAGAGTGGCCTGCAGGGTTATTGTTCATACACCTGTTCCTGCCAGTCCAGCTGACTAATTTTCTAAGTTCTGCTGTATCAAATACTCTAAAACCCCAAGCAGAGAAGTTAGACCCTGGTGCATTCATCAATACTCTGAGACAGCTGTGTTTGACCTGTTCCTAGTCACATGTGAGAGACACAATCATGGAGTCATAGAATGGTTTGGGTTGGAAGGGACCTCTACGGGCCATCTAGTCCAATGCCCCTGCAATGAGCAGAGACATCTTCAGCTGGATCAGGTTGCTCAGAGGCCTGTCCAGCCTGGCCTTGAATGTTTTAAAGGATTGGTATTCATTGCCTCTCTGGGCAACCCATACCGATGGTTCACCCCTTTTATACAAAATTTCTTCCTAATATCTAGTCTAAATCTACCCTCTTTCACTGTAAAACCATCACCCCTTCCCCTGTTGCAGCAAGCCCTGCTGAAAAATTTGTCCCTGTCTTCCTTGTAGGGCCCCACTAGGTAACAAAAGGCTTCAACAAGTTCTCCTGGGAGCCTTCTCCACTCCAGGCAGAACAATCTCAACTCTTTCAGCCTTTCCTCGGGGGAGTGGTGCTCCATCCCTCAAGGGTGCTTGATTGAATACACTTGTAGTCTGATCCATGTAGATTATTCTTTTTTACCTTTATGGATATTGCATTTTGACTCTGTCCCTCTGAGAGGGAAGTATTCTGCCAAGAGCTTTTTTCCAGTCCTCTCTGATTTAGAGTTTGACAGATTCAGGAAATAGGTGATAGGAAGAGACAAATGCAGCTGCACTAGTAACACAAGAATGAATGGCAATATCTCCCTGCAACACACAATTGTTCACCGTTTTTAAAGGACAGATTAGAAATTTTAGGTATGGTTTATGCACAGGATTTCGGGACAGCTCTAGTAGTCCTTCCACCTGTTTCCCATAAGCTTTTTCCTCCATAAGCTAGACTCAGCCTTAGTAAAAGGATATTGAGTGCATTTTTACGATTGTACTTTCTTGTGAGAGACAGGTGCTGTGTTATAGGCACCTACTGTTAATTCTGAATTTAAAGACAGAGACAATGCAAATAAACGTCCACCTTTTCTGTTTCATATCTTACACTGCCTGTCAGGTACGTGATTTATTAGATTTATGATATTGAATAATTCTGGTCCCATAGAAAGTTACCTTCAAATGCAAGCTATTAAACAGAAAACAAAGCCCAGCAAAAAGAAAAAAAAGACACGCAACTATGTTACTGGACCAAATTAAGGCTTGTTTTTTTCTTTATTTTTCTTTAATTCTCTTTTATATGCTCTTAAAAACAGCCTTTCAGGTATTTTACTTAGATCATTTTACTTCAGCCCATTAGTGTTTGGCTGTGATAATACTTTATATTTTTCAGTCAAAATTAGTAATTTTAGAGTAGATAAAGTCCTACAAAACTGAATTTTTCATATTATAGTCACCTTGTGGGACACAGTATTTTAACTTCCTGGCTGCAGGGTGTTTTCTTTAAGATTACAGTGTTTCTCCATTGGCAGTGGTTAGAAAATACTTTATTTTCATATCCAAACACTAAACCAGATGTTAGCTTTATCCTGTCATTGGAGATAACATGCAGTTGCAGATGCATTTCCGTCTGGGGAGAACTTTACTCTTTCATCTGGGGTAATTTGAGTAGGATAATCTTAACTTCAAATGACTTTTTTATGACTTGAATTTTTTTGGTAAAACTCAAAAAATTTAGCGTGATGACCTGTATGTTTTTGCAATACCGGTAAAACTCAGACTTCAGTGTAAATTAGCATGTTATAAGTATCTTGTATTCATATTTTAGTGGCTTATATGTTCTTGGGAATTTAATTATGTGGATGGTGCTGTTGTAAGAAATTTAGAGAGGAATTAAAAGACAGTGACAGAATAAATCTTAGATGACAAGCATTTGGTGTTTTAGGTTACATACTCTTCATCTGGGAAATAAGTTGGTCTAGTGGCCCCTAATTGCATTAAACAGTATTAATAAACAACCAGGGATGAAGTGGAGCATTTTTTCAGGTACTGCAAAATCTGCCATTGAAAAAAGTAATTTTGTCAGGCTTAAAATTTTTCTCCATTTGACTCCATGAAGATTTTATTAAGGAGTTGTAGGAGAAATCAAAATGTGAAAAAGCAGTACATTTTGAAGGTAAAATATGAGCAGATGCTCTGGACAACAGGAGGGCTGCATAAGGCAGTCTGCAGGTGTACAGAGCAGCAGGAGGCTTACACAAGTCAACATTCATCTTCATTCTGAAAAATTCAGTAATGCAAACTGAAAGAACTACACTAACATGTAACAGGGCAGTCATATTGCCACTGAGTTACTGTGTGCTGGGGAAGACTGGTCGGGAGCTGTGGGCTTTTCATGGACCTAAATATTCACAGCGACACAGATGATAGCCCTACTTATTTATGATGGAAATAAGACCAACAGGTTAGCAATGTGGACCATTATTTCTCTTAATCTGTCTGTGGAATGTACAGCACGTCAGTGGCTTGTTAATGAAAGCATTACTCACACAAGTAATTTTACTGGGCTCCTGTATTAGCTGCCTCAGCATAATTGAACAGCTGACCTCTAAACTGGTTACTTTAAGCAACAAGATGCTTCTCATGTTTGTCTAAATTTGTTGGTGTGGAGTTGGACTTTGATGGTCCTTGTGAGTCCCTTCCAACTCGGGATGTTCTGTGGTTCTGTGATAAAGAAAACAAAGCAAACCAGTATAAATACATGACATATTTACTTTGCAAATTATTTAACAGTTTTTACAGTTGGACTGAAGTCCAGAGCTTTACTTCAGAAACACTTGTGAAAGAACAGGCCATGTAACTTCAAAGTCAGCTTCAGCTTTTGGGCACAAATATTTCCTTAGGGTACTGCATAACCCATGACTATGTTAATTCACCCTTAGCAGAGAAAAAGTGGGTGTTCGGATGATTCAACAATCCAAGCCAAAAGGCCATATGGCTTTGGTTCTGCTATTTTTTAGTGGATAAATACCCTGGTGAGTTGAGTGAGACTTCCGTGTAGAGAGACGTAAAGCATCGGTCTCCACGGCCATAATCCAGTAAAGCTGTTTAAACGTGTAAGTAGATTCACAGGCGTGGAGTGGTGCGTAAGCAGGAATACATTGATGTGTTGGAAAATTATTTTCAGAAAGCAGTCAGCTCCCTAAAAGTTTACCACTTGTTGTTACCTTGACAAAATTGAAAAGAATTTTGTTTTTTCAAGTGTTTTGATTGAAATTAGCTTACACAAAATTACCTTAATTCTGTCAACAGTTCACCTTTGAGAAATGCTTTAGAAAAGGGGGGGAAAAAAGAAGGTAGTGGAGGACAAGAGAAGAGTTTTGGCTGGGTAGAATTGCTGTATTTTGTTTATTTCATGCATTGAACAGCAAATATGCCCTTAGGTTGGACATAGGGATTATTTAGGTCACTTTGTGATTTTTCTTGATACACCCACTTCGAAACAAAAGAGAGCAGAAAGAATGGAGATTGCAGTATTTAAATAAAATAATAAACTCATAGTAATAAGAGTTAATGCTAACAACCATGTTGACTGTTCAAACAGATTGTTAGACTGTAGGATTAAAACAAGTCTAACTAATCCTTCTAATGATGGCAACATTTAATGGAAGTGAGGTTCACAACATAGCTTGAGATTCTAGACCTAATTCATTAAAATACAAGTTAAAGTCCATAAAAAAATTTGAAATGTAGTACTTTGAGCCTTCATTTTCAACAGGGGTTTTTTTGTTTTTGTTTAAAGCATCTCAGTTCTTTATGTAAATATTAACAGTAGAAGAAAACAGAAGTTTTCCGGAAGTATTTCTAGAGGGTAGGGCAGGAAAGAGTTTCTTCAAATGCATTGCAAAATGATATTTGTTCACCTATAATAGTTCTGGCAACAAGTAGTAGTGCCACAGATGATGTTCTTACTTCTCCTGGTTTGTATGTGCCATGCTAAAAGCATTTGCTTTATCTATTGATGTCCAGAAAGAGAAAAAAAAAATCCAGACAGTACTCTGGCTTTTATGTCCCCATGTACCTGTCACCTTGACATCCAAACCCTGCTGCACAGGCTTTCCAGTGACCCAGCCTCCAAAGACCTGTCAAAATATTATATTAAAGGACTTCTGGAAGATTAGTAAGGACTTTAATAGGAAATGACTGCTGTCAGGACACATGCACACACAGTGGCAACTCCGAGAAGATTCTTTTTAACTGTATTAAATAAATTCTAACCTTTAGTTATAGAAAACAGGGAGATGATACGCTCTTCTGTGTTTAGTCAAACCCAACCCTGAGTCGACAGTTGGTTAGTTGTAGAAAACAGAGGTTTCAACAGCTGTTTAGATTTTCTGGACTTGCTTTTATAGCAAGTCAAAAGATAGAAGACTGTGAGAGAAATGCAGTGGTATTATTTTTTATTCTTAAAATGAAGGACAGTTAAAGTAGCCCTAGTTTGTAGTGTGTAATGCTTGCTTATTTTGTACTTGGTTTTTTTTTGGTTTTCTTTTTTTTTAAAGGTCATAGACTGTGACAAGTACCTTGTGTTGTTCTTTAGCACACTTGGGGGGGTTTGTCACAAGATGCCACTTTGTTCTGAGCTGTAAAACTACGTTGGACAGGAGCAAAGTCATACAGTGTGGCTCTCTGAAAAGTGGTTTAGTAACAACAGAACAGCACAGGTGTACGCTTGTCTCTGACTTCTGCACTGAATATCCTCACTACAAAAGCACAAAACTCACCAAAATAATCTCTAGTCTTAAAAATGGCACTTGATTAGAACTTGGTCCTTTAGATGTTATTACAGTAATAAAAGTACCCCACAGTGTGACAGACAAGTTTTAATCCACATGAATTATATATAATTATAAATACAATTAATTAAAATGCAAGAAGCCCCACCACCCTACAAAGTTGTGTCTCAAAAATCTGATGGGTTTTGTTTTCATACTTGGAACTAATGCCATTAGTGGGTTTCTTCTCTTTTGTTCTTTCTCCCTCCCCTGAAAGGGGCTCTGAAAAGCCTTTTGGGACAGTGTTCATTTTTGGGTTCCAAGTGAATTATGGAAAACTTAATTCTGGTGATTGGCAACAACTCCAGCTCTGAAACTGGAGATGGTCTGAGACAGAATGACAGAAGAGTAATCAGGGCAAGGTCTATTTTAGAAATATGGCTGTTCCCCTGCAGTCAGGCTGTGGTGGCTACAGCAGGGGCTGTGGTCAGTGCCATGCTGTGGCTTGCTTTTAGTAAAACAACTGGCAGGGCCTCAGAATATTGGGTGTGCATTATGAACACCAGCTGTACCTTCACTGTTCCTTGCTTTTAAACATGTTGTACCGTATCGTATTGTGCTACTGCCTTCAGCAGTGCTGGAGTTGTAATGTAACACAGAGTTACTCTAGAGCACCTTGTGCCCTCTCTTGCCAGACAGCAGACTGACGCTTCACTAACTAACCTTCCTTCTCTTTAAATTCAAGAGTTTTAAACTTCAGTAACGGACAATGACATTTCTATAGAGGTTTGAAGAATTGCTGTACTATAAGTAGATAAACACATTTTTAAGCTCTGACAAGCAGTATATCTCCCTTACCCATCTCAGCAGTTGCATCTTCAAAGAGCTCCAGCAGATTCTTTTTCACAGTCATCTTAGACTTCAGTGTCTGTGATTTCCTTGTGTACCCATCGAGTGCTTCTCTGCTGTGAATGAATCACATGGACTACTGTCAGGTGTGTTCTTTCCTGTTTTACCCTGGTTTGCAGCTGAATTTTTGCAGTTAAAGAGTCTGGTAGAGGTCTCAGTATGACCCAGTATGAAGTAGCCAGTAGAACTTGTTTATGTGTGCGTGTGTTCGTCTGTTTAAAATGTTGCTGCCATAGAACAGAGATGAAACTCTCTGGGAGAGAAAGGCAGAAAGCACAGCCCATGCTGGGCTCTGTGTGTGGCTTGAGTTCAGAGTACAGCAGGAGAGACAGTGTGATTACAGCCGTGCGGTTGTGGGCACCTGGAAAGAACAGAGCTGCGGTGGTGAGGGTGCTTTCCTGAGGGGACAGTAAACAGTGTCCTGAGCTCAGGGTCGCTGTGGCTGTAGAGCTGTGAGGTTCTCACATCTCATACAGGAGCTCTCTGCTAACCCTTGCGCAGCTCTGGGCTTTATTTGGACTTCTTTTCCTTTTTCTCTTCTCTCTCTTTGAAGGTGTTTCATTTTTCCAAGCTGCTGTTTTGCACAGTGTTAAATTAGAGCTTTACCAAAGGGCTACTACCCTCTTGCCTTTCTTTTTTGTGGTCACTTGATGGAAAAGGTGCCAAAACCCTGTTACCTCTCAGTAGCAAATTAGAATGACCCAGTCAACAAACAGAGCAGATTATTTAATCCAACCATTAATGTTTATGACTGTGATAATCTTTGCATTGGCCAGTACCTCGGGGATTTCCAGCTTCAGGACCAAGTATGTGAGTTAGGTAACTTAATCAGAAGCAGCAGGATCTGCAGTTCAGAATTCTGAGGGTCTGCTGTGTCAGCAGGCGCGATGTGGTGCCATTGCTGGCCAGGATGTGTCCTGTCCTCTTCTGGGCAACATATGGTAACAGTTCATATGAAAGCAATGTGAGCCTTGACCTGCCTTCGTGTGTTTGCTGTGGCTTTCCTGTTCCTAATCAAAACATGAAAGCATGTGAAACATTTTCGAGACAGTTTATTGAGGTGTGTTCAAAATGGACGAGTCCCAGAGACTTCAGAAGTCTTCTTTTTGTCGCTCCTGCTTTTTTCTTTACTGCTCGCAGATAGAAAAAAATACACTGCTGCTTCTCAGTTCTTTTCTCTTGCAGTTATTTGTAGTCTTTCCAATAGACATTTACAATGTATTGTTTTATTTTGCTCTCCGTTGCAGTCCCGACTGAATCTCCATATCTAAATGTTAGCAGAGCTGTGTTTTCCAGCCTTCTGGATTCAGATTGCCTGAGAGGCAGTGAAACCACAAAGTCATGTCTAATGTGGCCAAAATGTGACATAGGTAGGGGCTCACGTAAGTGTCAAGCTATTTTTGAGGATATAATCTAGAGTAAAGAGCTTTGTTTGGTAATCCATGTGCAGTGCATGGTGAATAAAGTTTTATGAGAATGAAGCAGGTTAACAGTTGTCAGTGTGAAAAATGTAGCAAGTGCCTTATTTAAAATGCACACTGTAATGAAAAATATTTGACCTCTCTTGACCTGCTCTTCCTGCAGATCAACCCTGAAAAAATACCTGAGCAGAAAGAGTGTTAACAATGTTTGTTTTAATGTATGTAATGTAGTTGTGGTTTACTTACTATAAGCAGTGAAACTGAAAATATATATGAAGAAAATATATATGAAGAAAATACAAGCAAATATACATGGATGTCTGTGTAAACTTCCTTTGTAGGTGGGAAACTACAGCTTTAATGAGTCTAGGTTTGGAATATTTTGTTTCGTTTAATTGCAGCATTGGAATGGGAGATGGTAAACTCGAAATGGTATACAAATATTTAACTAAATTAAAATTATACTCAATATAGGTTTTTCAGTTTACTTCCCCATACAGAGCAAACTTTCAGGCTATGATCTTTCAAATGGAAAGTGTGAGCAAAGGTTTCCTCGTCTCTGCTTTGTGTTATTAAAATACAAACCACACAAGGATGTGACTCANGGGGGGGGGGGGGGAAGCCTACCTACGGGCTATTGCTATTCGTGCTAGAAATAAATCCAGTAAGAACTATAGATACTTTTTCTTTATGACCTACAATTTATCTCAAAGAGGGAAATGAACATGTCTTTGATAGAATTATTTAAAAATAGTTCATTTTTCAAAATAGGTGGCTTTTCAAGGAAGCAAATTTCTTTTGGTCACTATTTTTAGCAAGGAAATAAACAATTGCAGTAGCAGTAGAATATATTTCTCCTTCAAAGTTTGCTGGTTTAAAATACTGGTCTGTGGTTTGAGTTATAATGTTTTTCTTTTGGCATTCTGTTTTCTGTGCTCAAAGGTTTCAAAATATTCATCCTTAAGGCTGAAATTTTTCATGGATGACCTATTCTCAGGGGTGAACTTATTTTTGAATGCAGGAGAAAACACTGTCTAGTCTCTTTAGTCAGAAAGTTCTGGGGAAGACGTAAAACTTAACTTTGAACAATCTTCCAGAGTAGATTATGTTGAGTATGTCCTGTACTCAGTATGGAGTCATGGTACGTGCTTTGGTGCTTTTAGGATTAGAATTTATTTTTGGAATGGCAGACAGCACATACCTTGGGATTCTCTATTAACTGCGTCTGATATGATAAGATTTTAAACAATCCCTGAGTTCTTAAGGAAGCGTAACATCCACATTTTGATGTAATTTTAAAGTAACTTCTAAAGAATTGTCTGCTCCAGTTTCTCCTCCCGACTGACTCTTGTAATAGTAAAAATTTAATCACAGCAGCTTCTGCAGACAGGTGGATATTTCAAATGAATTCCCTCAAAGCAAAAGAAAAGGTCAGTATTTATCTATACAACCTGGAAACATGAAAACTGTTGTTAATGTTTGTTCTCTGAACCTACTTGAATGAGCCAGCTGGGTGCCTTTTTAACCACAAGCAGGTAGGTATTCCCACTGATTCTGAAGTTGTGTTCTTGCCAGCTTTGCTGTTGTAGGCCAATATTTGCAAATGTTGCAAAGCTAAGGAACAGAGGGCAGGAAGTGCAAAAGGAACAAGTAGGGAAAACAATTCCCCCCCCCCCCTCAGAACTGAAAGCTTGGAAAATGGTGATGAGGTAATGTACAAGAAAATAGTGGCAAAAGAGGAGCATTTGGCAGAAACTTAAGAGACTGAATTTTCGAGGAGTATAATGTTGCTCTTCGGCTATGCATTAAGTATTTTTTCACCTGTGTAAAGACAGTCAGATTTGGCTTTCCACTGAGGCAGTGAGTTCCAGGCATGTGGTGTGTGTTTGAAGATGGGACTTTAGAACCTTTGTAGGAAGTTTCTTGGGGAGAAAAGACGAGGTATATTCTAAAAGCAGATTGGGTTTTGTTGGTTCTGTTCTACAGATTTTTTTTTTTAATCCTCTCTCTATGCCAGTCTAGAAAAATGTTTTTCTTTACTTGTCTTCTGAGTTCTCTCTGCAGATGTCTTCGTCCTGCCCTTGGTAAACTTGCTGAACAATTTAAGTTGCCCAGGTCTTGATGTGGGGTCACGTGTTTTTGGTTCTGGTCCTTGTGTCACGCAGACAGATCTGGTCACACTTCTCACCAAGGGGTTGGGTTACATGCCTAATGGTTGTTAGAAGTACGCCTCACTAACTTAAGGCCAAGGCATAATTGGCTGACTGCACTTGAAAAAAAAGTGCCTTTTGAGAACAGCAGCAGCAGCAAGAGTTGATAAAGTTGCTGTAAAACCACTGTGTGTGTGTATGTTCGGGCAGCAATTGCTGAAAATTCCAGTCCAGCTGTGTTCCAGGAAGGTGGTTAACGGGAACGGGGGATTTCTTTTTCAAGAGGATTTTCAAAAGCAGTGCTGAGTGACATCTGTGTGAACATAACTGTGTGATAGAAGCAGTTTGTCTATCCATGGTGCTAAGTATAATGTTTTGCTGAACAAGTTCACAATAAGACTATTTTCCATCCTTGGGGACCAGTTCTGCAAGCCCTTCTTGTGCTCAGCAGCAGTGCTGTATAGTGATATAGGCACATTGTGTATCTGGTCAGCATTACCTACTTTTGATGTGCTGGCCTACTTGTAATTGCTAAAAAACTATGGCAAGAAATCTGGGTGTTTCAATTAGATGCAAATTAAACCAGCCTGCAGGCTGTGAAATCAAAAGCTTTGATTTTACATGGTTCTTTAGTTTCTGGCTTGTAAGTGAAATCAGCAGAAAGTTTATTAGATGCAACAAAATGCAGTGAGTTTTGGCTGATGGTGAGATTTGTAAACTAAATTTATATTTTCGGGGTAAGGGGTTGTTTCCTTCTCTAGAATCAAATCAAAGCATTGAACAACCGTTTCTGCTTTAGATAAAAGAAAACCATTCAAGTCTTAGCTTGAGCACAGTGTGGCACTGGAAAGATGGTATTTTACTAGTCTGTTGCCATGTAGCTTTGCCAAGTTGGAACCAGCAATGTGAAGAAGCACTAAGTTGAGGTAGAAATTACCCCCCTGCCCATCCTACTTCTTCAGTTACCTGATTATTTCCTGCTGTCCAAGATGGCAGATATCATAGCAATTCTCTTTAATACTCCATCATGCACTATGCTGATACTCCTGCCGAATTTTGAGCTGCTACTCGCCTATCTGTTAACGCTTCACACCTTTTTAATACGATTGGGGAGGGGCAGACATCACTGAGCAGTTGTGCCGTTGTCCATCTGCCAAAATTTTGAAGCAGCCAATTCTAAATCTGCAGGGAAAGATCAAATAGGAGCTTTTTCTTGTTACTGTTATTTCTGGGTTATGCTGCTTCAGGTCTTTCAGACACTTTTTCTCACAGGAGTGGTGTGGAGACAAAATGCTCATGTACAAATGGAAACAAATTTTTGAATAATCTTTGTGCAGCAGAGTGTGTGCTGTCTATCTGGAGTCACTTCGTGTCTGAAAATAGGTAACAATAGACAAGGTAGAGCAGGCAAACTGCTGCTGATCCAACTTCATCACTCCCAGTTAAATAATAAGGTCAAGCAAAAATAATGCAACTCTGCTCTGTACTTACCTAGTACTTTGCATCAACAAAAACAGGCATAAGGGCTCTTTCAGGTATTTTAACCAAAGCTTTTGGAACAGCACAGGAAATGTGAGAAATAATCCAGAGGTGTTATCTACAGGTGTGTTTGAAACATGTGCCTAAATTATTCCTTTACTTGTTCAGTTTTATTTAGGTAAAACTGAATGTGTTTTGTAACTTCTCTGTTTATAATAATTCATGATTCCTTGTCCAAATGGTCATTGTCTCTTATCACACACATTAAGCTGCTCTTGCTCTCCATGGATTGTTTCCTCAAACAGTAGCCAGAAAAGAACACATGTGAAATTCACAGTGGTTTTGGTTAGTAGCCCTCTGGGACTGTGATAAATTAGTACTGCTGGAACAAAGTTTAGAGCCACTGTTTCTGTGTGACCTTGAGACATCCAAGTCTTGTGCTTCCCTGCAGCAATTGGAGCTTTCTGGGTCTGTGTTTGAGGCAGAGGTATTTCAGCCATCCCAGTAACTACATTAGGTGTTTGTCTAATGTCTCCCTGCTGTAAGGATTGGCACAGGGGTTTGCCCCAGCTCTGCTGTGTTCTCTGTGCAGCAAACATGCTTCTCCTTGAAGCCTTAAATCTCTGCTTTTGTCTGTGATATTGGAAGGCATGAGGGCAGGAGACTGTTTTCTCTGCATAAAATACAGGGGGGAGTTGAGGTAGTAATACTTGCGCTTTCCTTTTGCAATTAACTTATTTGATTAGGAAAGCAGTTTAGACCGAGAATCAGAGCAGCATTTCTTTTAGTTACATTTGATCTATTTGTAAATCTGCATAAATTCTATGCATTGCTCTTGCAGTGTTTTCCCAGGGACAGGTCTTCAGCTAATGATCACAGAATCTTTGAATCGCAGAATGGTTTGGGTTGGAAGGGACCTTTTGCTTCTAAAATAGATGTGACAGCTGGGGTCAGATGGAAATAAGATTGTAGATCTGGGAACACAAATTCTGTTTAGTGTTAACAGTAGCTATTTTAATTGTTTGAGAGATGTGCTGGCTTGTGACAGCAACTTTGAAGAGGAAATCTGAAATGTCCTTGGTAATGAAAATATTTCAGACCTTCATGGGAGTTTATCAGCAGTGGCAGTAATGTCTAGAACCCATTAAAAAAGCCAACCCTGTTTGGAGTAACAGAGTGCAGAAGAAGTGTGGAAGAGGACAGGCATCTGTGATGGAAAAAATTATATCCACATTTAATCTTTTTAAGAACTGCTTTTAGTGCTTCTGATAGTCATGTGGTAATGAAAAATGAAGGCAATGTCATGCAGCTTGTACTGGCAAGAATTCACTAATCAGTGAAAAAAGAGCTCAGTATGATGGCAAGTGATGTACTTACATTATAATCTTCTACAAAGAGAGAAGATTTTTGAGATTATAAACATTAGGACCTTTGACCTTCTCTGAAAAACCTAATTACTGTTGAATGACTGTGCATTATTTAATGTGCTTGAAAAATACAAAAATAGGGCAGCTCTATAACCGTGGGACTAACACAGGATCTGTTGCGATTAGAGAAGGGTCTGTTTGTTGGGGTTTGAATCAAACTGGATTTAACAGGAAGTTGCTATGTTCCTGTTAGTACTGAGCTAAATCAGCATGGACAGCATTTCAGAAGCTTGTGAAGAGTGGGAACATAACCCATTCTTTCAAAAAAATTCTCAAAAAGTGAGAGCCATTCAGTCAATACATGATACGCAGTGGGTATAAATATATCAGGGCTTCAGATGAAATCCAGTGTGAAAAAATCTGAGGGTTGAACTACAGAGTATCTGGTTCCATGTGAATAGAAGTCTCACTGTTTCTGTGTGCCGTGGAATGTGGCTCGCTTCCATTTGTTAGGAGAAATTATTTTGGCTTTCACAGTCTTTAATTTTTTAATGAATAAATTTTTATCAAGATGAAACTTTGTTTAGCATTGCTTTAGTATTGCTGCAGTAACAGAATTCAGTGGATTTCTGTTCATCCTGGAGTGCCAGAGAAGATGTAAGATTTTAACATTACACAGCTCCCTGGTGCATGAGAGGTGTTGCTCGCAACCTATTTAAAACTGAGTGGCAGAGTGATGTGCTTTACGTATTCTTCTAGTACAGCCTCAGTAAATCTTAGTGTTTTCTGATTTGCTGCAATAATTTTCACATGATTGGCCATAGCAGCCATTAGGGAGGTAAGGTTACAGGATTTGGGAACAAAAAGCTAGGGAGACAACATTATACCAGGTTGTTCTCAATGACAAACTGAAAACATAATGTATGATGAGCAGTCATGTTCTGACTGTTAACAGCTTTAACCTGAAGATTCAAGTGAAGTCTAAACATTGGAAGAGTATCATGCTAAAGGTTTTGTTCTAAAGTTTTGTACCTAATAAAGTAAACTTTATTAGGTAACTTAGCATTTGTAGTGTTTATTTATAGATCTATTTTTGGGTCATGTATCTTTGCACTTTTAGAAGTATATTCAATATCATAGATGATTTTATGAATCAAATGCAAACGCAGATTTAAATTTTTGTGAATAATCTCAGGGTTTTCCTTGGCTTTATGAAATAAGCTCTTTTTAATGCATTGCTATCTACATTTCCAATTTTCTTGTGAGATTAGTATGACTATAAAAGCCACTACACATTGATAGAATATTTTTGTCTTTTTGTATGCATAACTTACTCAGAAAAAGTAGTGTATTTGTGCCTTCCCTAGAGTTCTTTTACATAAATATGCTCTTTATGCAGGGATCCTCCCTGCGTGTTGTGTTTGGATGGCGTCATGACCTTGGGCAGTGTTAGGTGGGCACAGGGTGGTGAACCTGCTGCCTACCTTGGTGCTGGTTGGGGAGCTGGACAAGGGGAGGTACGGAAACCTTTCCTTCTTCCTAGACAAGTCAAAGCATGGTAGAAATGGGAGATGGTTCACCTCCCCAGTAGCCCCATCCCTTTAGTAACCTTGGTGTAGTAACTAGGATGTAGCAAAGGATATCCTTGGCAACCGTAGGGAAATGAAGCTCAGTTATCATTCATGCGTGCTTGCTAAGGAACCCCGAGGGGTTCCCAGTTGGGATGGGGACTGCAGGGATTGTCCTTGGTCCCTGCAAGTGAGTCTCCCCATCTCATACTCAAAAAGGCAGTTACTTCTCAGTTTTTTACCTCAGAGTTTCTGAGTGGTCCATTGAAGTACAGGAGGAGAAAATAAGGCTGCAGGAGAAGGAGTTAACTGTGATGTGGAGAAACCATTGGGTGTGATAGAGTTGGCTTTCAGATCTGTGGGTGAATGGGTCCCATGGAAAATCCTAGTATGTCTGAGTTAACTTGTTTGTAAATTGTAGAGTTTAAGTGTCTACTACTTCTTAAAGCTTCCAACTACTTACTAATGAGTGGACCTGTGACACACTGCTGGGGTGTGTTTGTGACAGTACCCCTGGAAGAATGCCCTTATGCAGTGGTTACTACCTGTCACTCATTGGGTTTCATCAGTACTTGCTTGTCTGTATATTCAGTAAGACATATTTTAACATTAATGGTTTCATAATGTTCAGAAATGGCTTAACTTTCCAGTTTGTCAAAGAACGTATGCTGCTTAAACAGGCTTTTTTGGCTACCTGACTGAACATAAACTTTGGGCACATTCACCCAGTTTCAAGCAATCTGACATTTAGTAAACTAATCAGTAGATATATTTCCGATTGTTTACTGAAAAATTTTCAAAGCAATGTCAAAAATTTTCCATATATTTTCCTAATTCTTGACCATTTTAGCAGTCATGATGGAATATAACATTTATATTCTGGCCATCACTGCCAGTTACCAACAGGCTGATTCCTGAAGGCTTGTGGTTTCATTAAAGTAGTTCCTGAGCCCGCAACCCTGTTGAATGACACTGTTTTCAAGTGAGTAATTGTGAGAGGTCTCACAGTCACTAAGTGCAGAACTGCCCTTAGTGTGACCTAAGCATGCTGTGAGAGAAGATATTTCAGCGTGATTACTGGTTTGGCATGGTTAAAAAAGACCCGGGGTGGTCTAAACCAATAAAAGCAGATGACTGTAAACATTATGTGGTAGATGCTTGTAGGGAGAGAATAACAAGGCCGTGAAACCTGCACTGCCCTTAGAATGGCTTAATGTGATGTCTGTAATTTGCCTGCTTGCTCACAAGACCAGTGAAGCAAGCAAAGAAAGGGCTCTTGAATGAGGAAATTGGAGAGGAGGGATGATGGCAGAGGCACATCATTTTAATCGGGGGCTGAGAAGGTACCACTTGATGGCATGCCTGCTGAATTCTGTGCAATCTTTAACATTTAACCGTATGATTTCCCTGCCTGTGTTTAACCAGGTCTCTCTGCTACTTTTCAGTTTGTATAGCACTGTTGGCAGCACTCCTGTGGTTAGTGGTTTGCAAACCTGTGCCAGGATGTGTGCCTGGTTCATGGAACTGTTGTGAGCAGTGTTTTCAGAGAGATTTTTCAGTTAAAAGTTTGGAGATAGGTTCGAGAGTCTGTGAGAAGCTTTTTAGGCCTGATAGTGTTTGGAGCTAAGCTTGAGAATTGTTGTAATAATAGGGAGTCCAGAATATGACTAATAGCTTTTGAATAGATTGTGTGAAAGGCTGGAAGATGCATCACTAAATTAGTACTATTAATAATGAATATTACTATGATTAATTATTTTTCAAAGGTTCTATAAAAATCAGTATAATTCTTAGCAAACACTGCTGTATGTATGTTTGGTACAATTTTTGGCATTCATATATCAGGAACATGAAGTGTATGGAATGGTTCTGGTATGTACTGATGAAATAAGATTTGACTACAACTAAATAAAGGAATGTGGTCAGCACACACACATGAATGAGTTTTGATTCAAGCTAGCATGTCTGTGTACAATTGTACAGAGATCGTCAAGAAGCCTAAAGATGTCCAGCTGCCTCAGCACAACTTCACACAAGGCTAATAAGATTGGATTTCCTCTCACTGTGCTGTACTGATCTTCGTAAGACAGCCCAAAATACTAATCCTCTGCATGTAGAGGGGTTATTCTGGGACAGTAGAATTATACTGTGGCATTGGGATGGCACAGCACTGTACTAAGCGTACTACTGAAGTTTCTTCTGGATTGAGAGCGTTTCCTCTGTGTGTATGTGTGCTGTGGAGATGTCACACTCTGCCTCAGTGCTGGTAGAGAGATCTCTGCGCGGGATTGGTGTTCAGGCTTTTAAGTGACACTTCTCGGGTGCAATCAGAATCATTTCAGGTGCTCTCTGGAATCGTTTCAAACCTACGTGATAAACAGATCCGAGATGCAAACGCTACTGAAATGCGGATACTTAAAACTTGGAACCAAAATGCAAGCATTGCAATCCATGTTAGATTGTTCTGCAGTTCAGGAGCTTGCTCAGGCACAGTGAATAAAAAGAACATGTATGTGTAGTAAGCGGTTGTTTTTAATGTCTTCTCTTTAGGTTATTGTACATCACATACAGCTTACTCATATGGCCAGCTGTAACTGCTGTGTGTTTTGTAGCATTTAATTTGGTGACTATGCAAGTTGCTGCATTGAGCAAAGCTCCCGTGCCCAGATGTGTTTAGCCACAAGGCCAGTAGAGCAGAAACACAGAGCCTGTGTGCTTCTGGCTTGTTAGATAACATGCCTGATATTTTTACGTTAGTCTGTATTAGACAGCTATTTCGGCCATGGCCAGAGAAACTGAGATCCGGTTTACCAACCCATAACGAAAACCTCTTTATGCCTTTGTAACTCTCTGCTGCTGGTCAGACACTAATGGTTGTGAAATCTGTCCTTGCTTAGTCTGGTGGAGCGCTCTGATACTTGTTACCCATATAAAAATGTGTGTTCATAGAAGCAGGTGTGAAAGGAGTGCAGAGAGTCATCAGTATCTGTGCATCCCAAACCAGAGTTACAGGTAAGAGAGCAGTTCCAGCAGTTGGCTTCCTCCTTTAAAGTATCTATTCCTGTGGGTGCTGGAACCTCTCAATACAACCTATCCTGGTGTTGCACTATCCTTACTGTTAAAATGTTTCCCCCTTTATTTGTTTTCTTTGCTGTCATTTATATATGTTTGCTTTTTCTTATCCGCTGTCCACAGTGATCACAGGGAACAAATGATTTTTTTAATATATTTAAAAATGATCCATAATTTCTGTAGTTTTTTGCAACCTCAGTTTTCTGAGTTATTTCTTTAAATTTGAGTGGGTTTTTTGAGGACTCATGTATATGCCCAGTGTTCTCCTTCCCCCTGGTTTTGAGAAAAGGTTTGAGTGGAGTTGGCGGGAGGACAGGCAGAGCAGGGATCGTAATGCCCACAACTATCACATCACTTCAGCTCTGGATTTACTGTTGTTAAAGGTGATGAAAGGTAAGGAGATGTTTCTACAGGCTATTCTGTTCATTCACTTCTCTTCAATATTGTCTGTTTCAGGCAGCATTGGAGGGGGATTTACAACAGGGCAGTGTGTTTCTCTTGCACTAGGCTTGTGAACTCCCTGTTGTGATTCTTTTTTGTAGGACTGTAATACAGCCAGCAGCTTATTTTTTCCAATTTCAGTACAGACGTGTGTGTATGTTGAAATGTGTGCTTTTTTAAATTGCTATTAGGTTTAGGTCTGCTTCTGCAAGTTATTGAGATTCAATTTTAGTCTTGCCCTTTGTGATGTTTTTCTCTTTCAGCTTTCTCTAGTTTTAATAATGTCATCTTAGAATATTTAATTACTTTCCAGATGCAGAAAAAAATTCTGATGAGCCTTATTTAGTGCGTATTTCCATTTGATAGTGGTCCTCCATTATGTGTTCTGGGATGTTGGTCCTGCTGATGTTTTTGTTCTTATGCTACAGTTTCATTTAGAGCATGTTTTTGAACCTGCTTTCTGAAAGGGAATATGTTTCTGTCATCTACTTCTTTTGGTAGCACACCCCGTGGATTTTTTTGCCCAGAAATACGGTTCGGTTTCTGTTCCACTACTCATCCTTGTTTTTCTCTTTTTAAGGAATCCTCACTTTTAAGGATGTGTATATTCCCCCAGTTCTCCAGTTATCAATACTCTAGCATATGGGGTGTGATGGGATGAATCTGAACAGGTTTAGGCAGTTTGGAAGACACCAGGTTATCTTAAGTATTCTTTAACGTGTTCTTTTCCAGTATTAATCCGAAACCTTATTATTCCTTCCTGATTTTAGGTAATGATTGCAACTGATTTTTCAAGTCATGTCTGAAGGAAAAAAACCCACAAACCAGTGAACTGTCTTTCACGATATAATCTGACTCTAGAGTTTTCCCTCCACTGCTCCCACACCTACTTCGATTTCCTCCTACTGCATCAACCTTTCCAGAACCTCTTCTTGTTATGTTTGGTGTCCCTGGGTAGTTCAAGTTCATTTTACATTTTGCCAGTATTGATTTTTGTGCTTTATGTGTTTGTGTTATTCTTTTAAATTCGATTGTGTTAATCTGACATAGGTTTTATTTTGATTAGGTTGCCTTCCTCCTCCTGAGAAGGTAAGGCAGTCTTTGAGGATTAATCTGTTTAGTCTTTTTCGCTTCATTTCCCACAGTGTGACTGTTTGTCATAGGTCACTCTGTGTTTGTCCAAGTCATCTTTCTTCAAATCCATCCTTTTTATTTTGCTAAAGGAAAAAAGTAACCAAAGGTGTACCATGACAGAGTAAAATGTATGAGTCCAGTGGCATCCTGAGTGCCTGGGATGGTGTGACCTAGATGCTGAAAGGGCAGCAGCCTGTAACCCACAGGCTTCTCACTCTAAAAAGTGGCAGCTGCTGGAGAATCAGGCTCCAAGATGCAGCACACTCAGCTCTTGGTGTGATTGAGGATGTGCATCCACCAGAGAGTTACTGGATGGAGAGCTCCGTCACATAATGCCGTGTTGGGTAGTGAGTGGTGCAGCTCTGGGATCTCTGTTCCAGCTCTGCTGCTGACCAAGCAACTTCTGGTTGTCCATGTAACCCCAACACTGTGCTGCAACAGCAGCACACAAGGGTGGTATATCTTTGTGTAACCAAGTGTTGATGTCTCCTGCATGCAGTAGCTTCGTTCTTTGAACTTAGCCTTATTGGAATGGCACTCTGGGCTTGTTTGTTCATTCATATGTGGTTTTGCCTGGCACTGAAGCTGCTGCAACAAATGAAGCATTTTTGCTGGCTCTCCTGAACAAAATACTTTTGATAATGAAACTGAGCAAGTGCAACTGTTGAGAAATTCTCTGGCTTAAAATGAGTTCCTGGATGTAACCATGGGAAGTTACCCATGAAAGTACTTCTGAGTATGGTAAGAGCTGTTTTTGCCTTTCAGCATTTAAATATTATGAGTAGTTCATTGCAACATGACTGTGCATAAAGCTTCTTAATGAAGCAGTAGCATAATGTAATTTAGTTGCTGTACCATATCCATTTGACCTTTATTGTGATAGTAAATTGCAAATGCAAAAGTATAATATTCTTCAAAGCATGTGCATGTGATTTAGAGATGATTGTAGCTGGCATAGGGAAGTGGTTCTCTATAGGTATTACTCTAATTACTCTTACCCTCCTTCAAGTGAAAGTTTCACAAAAGAACTTTGAGCAAAGAAGTTTCAAAAAGGTTTTCAGCATTTGAGTGGAGCACTGAGTCCTACAGATGTTAATTTATTTGTGCTAGTATATAGAACCATAGTCCTGAATGAAAAAAGGACTGTAAGAATTGGAGATCCAGCATACTAACATGGAAAGGGGGAAATATGGGTGTTTAATTTTGAGTATTTCTGCATATTTTATATACAAGGCTGCTTTGATCTATTTGCTGTATTAACTACACCATGCTGTGAGCATATGGCTCTTGGCTTTCTCATAACTGCCATCATGACTTGTCCACTTTTGAAAAGCTGGATGCCTTCTATTCGTTTCAGAGTGAATTGTCTGTTTTTCATTAACTGGACGACAGAAGGATTATAAACTCATTACATGTGGTTTTTCTAATGAACTGCCTTGCCCTGTGGTTTGTGTGAGCTAACAGTTTAAAGTCTTACATTACGTTCAGACACTAAACCTCTTCTAAAGTAAAAGAATCTGGCAAATTCTGAGAAATCCATCGAAGTGATAGAATGATTTTTCTTTTTGTATTCATTACTGACTAGAAAGGCTTGATTAGAGTGTTTGATGAACTGTATGGCCCAAGGATTTGATACCATTGTGTGGGGCCTTCATTTGAAGTCCATAGGTTCAAATCTGATTTTTTCTTATTATTAGAGATGTAACAGCTGTTCTGTCCTGCTGACAGTCATCTGTGTCTGTTTATTAGGCTACTAATGCCCGCATGATAATTATGTTAGATTAAATGGAAATTGTCTCTCGTCGCATGGAGGCTGATGATGTCACTCATGTTTTCAGACAGATTTATACAGTCCTTTGCTGGATCAGAACCTGAGTAAGAGAATGACCTCAGTAGTGAGTAGGCACAAAGTCTCTCATGAATCAGGTTGCTTTGCTATCTTAAAGAAGTTATTTCTAAAAAATGCTTCTTGCAGAAGAAAGAATGAGTTTTAATGGCTTTGGAACAGTTTTTCCCAGTGTTGATGGATAGAGAGACAGTCTCTTGGAAAGTTCTGTACTTCTCCTTGGAGAGAAACTGCAGAGTAAATTATTACATAACCTAACAGTAAAGTTTGGGTCAATTCTTTGAAAATAAATTACTTCTCATTTGAAGGTCATGCTGTGGCTGGTATTGTTTCCAGCTCGATGATTAAAAGCTTAGTCATCCTCTTCAGTTTCTTCTGGATTGGTGCCCTGTGTGTAGGAACTGAGTCTGAGCGTGACAAGGACCAACAGGCTGGTACATTGGTCTCTGTATTGATAAGGAGCCTTTATAAAGAGCAAGACAGTAGTACCATTCATCTTTTGCCTTTTTTTCTCTTTAGGAAGCAAACCACTACATTTTTGAAGCAATTTTTCTTTCTGTGCCAGAAGTAGGTAAAACTTATTTTACTGATTTATCCCTTGAATTTGTTTTTTTGTTTTGTTTTTTTTTTTTTTTCTGTTTTATAGCAGGAAAGAATGTTGAGAAGTGAAAGATTAGGGAAATAAAGACCTGGGCAGGCATTGTTTTGTGGGCGTTCCAGGTGCACAGAAGGGTTCTGTGTGGTTCCTTCACTCCTCTTGTAATGAGAGGAGAAATGTGTTCAGTTGTTGTAGGGCACAGCTCTCACTGGTTCTCCAGCATTGTCTCTGTTAACTTCATCCATGTCGCACATGGAGCAAGCGGGAGCTTAGCGAACCTCCATTCCGCGTGATTTTTGATTGAGGGGACAGCAGAGAGGCATAGCTTAGGTAGACTATAAGGCTGCTTGAAGCTGCACCTTTACAAGGCCTTCCAAAAACTTCTGATGAGTCCCTGCAGGTTCCACTGAGGTGCTGAATCATAGTGTTAGCAAGGTTTTGCACACTGTGGTCCTCTGAGGTATGAGCTCTCAGGGGGAAAGGAGGAAATGTGCCATCTGTGGTGGGGGAGCTCAGCAGCCTCATTTGGAAGTAACGATGGTGGTCCTGTGATTTCCAGAGCGGAGTAAGGAGTGGTGCAGTTCCTGCAAGCTGACAGCAAGCCTGGTCCTAACCTCTCTGGCGCAACCAGTTTGACTCAGAATTTTCACTTGGGGGGGTGTATATTTATTCAGACAGTTTGCAAAGCACCATACTCCTGCAGCAGTACTGTCCAGGCAGCAGCCAGTGAATGAAGAGGTGCCTAGACACTTTAATTGGACAGATAATGGATGTTTGCTTCCCTTAGAATATATTGCTGGTTGGCTGTGTAGTTTTCCCCATACTGGTTGCTTTTTCTTTGGCATCTGTATCCACTCATACCACTGTTTTTGCAGTTTTAGTAAACTGCAAGTGTAACCAGGTCAGATAAAATGTGTATTTTGGTTTTGGTAATTACTGTGTAATTACTGTAAGTGGTCATGAAGGATCAGGAATTTTCCTTGCAGTGTAGCTCCCACTGATTGCAACATTCAAATGCTATAGAAAGAGTTCTGCTATGATAGAAAAAATCTTGTTCTTACAGAGGTTTTAAATTGCTTTCATTTTGATTATCTGAGGAGCCTGTAATTTCAAAATTCTTTTCCAGGGGAACTATTATAGTTTCGTTGGATTTTGGCAGTTTCCTGTTCTTGCTGTGGCATTAACAGGCTGAATCAGCAATGGATGTGAACATGTTTCAGTGACTTTCACAAACCTGAGTTTTCAGGGCTAGCTGTTTAATGGAGTGCTCAAAAGAATTTCAAATGTTTTACATTTGGGACGTTGTTTTATGCTGAAGTGATTGATGAGACTAATTTTAAATCTAGAAGTTGTCATTCTGTGACTGCTTAACAAGGACAAATTATTTTTGTCTAAGTTAGAAGAAGAGTGTCTAAAAAGCAGGAAAAATAGTTAATAACAGACATGCCGCAGCTGCTGTGTGGGTGTTGTAAGCTGAGTAAGTATACAGAACGCAGGTATATATGGTTGTTAAATAGCTTTCTGGGGTGGGTTTGGGGTTTTTTGGGTTGGTGGTGGTTGTTGTTCCTGTTGCTGTTAGTGTATGAGAACCACTTTAACAGAAGAATAATTTCCATGCTACAGTTTCCTAATACAATTTCCAGTTTGGTCACACTTCTGTAGAGAGGAACATTAAAATTACATTGAAGGCTTGGGCAATTTTGAATCAGATTTCTTGGTTTCAGAGGATGGTTCCTAAAAAATAAAACCCAAACAAACAACCCACCACCCAAAACAGTAGAAAAATCTCAGTTAAACTAACTCCCCAGAAAACTCAGCAGAAAAACCCCAACACAGAAAGAACTCCCAAACCCAGGGAATACATGGCTCCTTAGAATGAGATAGGAGTAGGGGTTTACTGATAGTTGATTAGTGTGAAAAACAGCTGAAGGGAAGGATTATTTAGCTTTGGAAGGATCTGGTTGCTGAGGTGCTGTGGGACTCCACGTGTAGAACCTTCTTCACTCTGTCACAAGCTGTGGAGTGAGCTCACAGTCCAGCTGGCCCATTTGGAGCCTCCAGACACTCTGGGGGCTTGCAGAGGTCCAGAGGGCTGCTCTGCTCTTTGGGACCACTGTTGTGTTCTCCAGTGGGTGGCTCCTGGGCCCGGTGCTGTTCCTTCTATTCCTGTAAGGGTTAAAAGGAATGGGCTTTCTTCTTTGTTATTATTATTACTGTTACTGACAGCCTGAGAGTGTCATGTACATTTAGGAAGCCTTCCAAAGATTGCTGCAGTTCCATATCATTGCGAACACTTCCTGCCACCTACAGTTCCATTCCTCTTCCCCCCTGGCCTGGTTGTGCCTAAGAGAACAAGAAGCAGAATGTGTGGCTGAAGCGATGTACGCCTCTGCTCGTGTCTTTCTTTCCTCCTTCCCACATAGTTCCTCTACTCTGTGGATGGCGGGGCAATGGCACTCACTGTTAAACTGCACCTCACATTCATGCTGAAAGAAATTCATCTTAGAAGTGTTGGAACTTTTTCCCTGAGCGAAAATAACGTCTTCAGTATTGTGCAAAATTTGACTATCAGAATGAAATTCAAAAGATTTGTTCCCTTTGAGGTGGCAGTTCTGCTTTTTAGTTTTGAAGATCAGGTCTCTGAAGGATTACACTTCTTAAAAATTCTGTTCACTTTTCAGAAATGATGTTCTAATAATAATGTAAAAAGTAAATTGATTAGATAGTCATTGAGTGTGATTTATCATTTTAACAGTGAGGTATTGTCTTATGAAAAAAGTTTTAATGCTGCATTAATATATCACAAGAATGATCTAGAAGAAAGGAAAGATTTCAGAAAGGTTATTTTCATGTTAAATAAACTTTCCAAGACAAAAGAACTCTACTGCAGTTTTTATATAAATGGAATTCAGTCCTTAAATTACATGATGATATGTCTCAGCAACCCGGAAAATTACACCACTCCTCCAGAATTATAAATGAAAAGCGGTATGGATACTTGTAAATCTTGGAATTTGTGAATGTGTTGCAAGCAAAAGACTGATACTGTAATGAGATGAAAGTAATTAAATTTAAATTAATTGGGCAATACTTAGCTAGTCAGTGGAAGAAGTGCCTAAGTCAGCTCTTAAAAAAACAGATACAGAAAAACAAAAGAGTCTGTTGATGTTTATCCTATGGTATTTTATTCACTTTTTTTTCCAAAGACAGTGGAAAACTATAGGCTAACTTTTAACATTGGATTCATCTCAGAGGGACGACTGCTAGGGACAAGTACACAGTGGCACAGGGTCCTGGTACTGAACTATCCAGCACTTGCTGGGCACATGAAACTGTCTCTGCATGAAATGTGAAAAAACAAGTATTTCAGTCCTACATGTGTCAAGTTGGCTTCAGTTTGATAAATTATTGGGACATGGGAAATTGTGTGGCATAGACTGGTTGGCTCGGCTTCTGTTTACTAATGAGGCCTTAAGAGATGAAATCTAAAACATACGTCTCTGGGAGTAGTTTCAGTGGTGGGTACTAACCTCTGCTCCCAGAGCAGGGTATGTGATTTTCTCCTTTGCACACGGGAGAGAACAAAGGAGTCTGGTGCAGAGGAAGGCAAGGGACAGAGGCTGAGGTTTCTGTGTTCTCTGACGCTTGGGTGTGGGATCCGTTTCCCCCCTCTGCCGGGAGGAACTGCTGTGCTTCCCTGTGAAATCACGTGCCCACTACACATCTCATCCCAAGGCCTGATGGCCCTGGGCACTGGTCTGCCGTATCTGCTGTCACTTCTGCTCGCTGCCTTTAGGTAGTCCCCTACCTTTTCCCCTTCACCGAGCGTTCCTGCTCTCATTTCTCATCCGTGCCTTCTTCCTCCTTATTCACTTCTCGGCATGTGTTTTCCCCCTCCTTTTTGCTTTCTGTGATGTGATTGGCATACAGAGTCTGACATACAGCCTCTCTCATTCTCTAGAGCATGTGGAGAATATGTGAGGGCTGGAGGAAATTGCTTATTTATATGTTGTGTGATGAAAATCAACAAGCGTGCCGTGTGATAGGAAGCCACATCGGTGTGGAGTCTTTAGTGAGATGCAAATAGGAAAAAATACAAGAGTCAACAGGCAGCAAGCCATCAGACTAACATGGCAATTACAGGTAATTGCTTTAATTCTGTAGAGTTTTGCTTTTCTTCTGTGCTAAATAGCCGAGCTTTGCACTGAGTGACTAACTGGAAGAATAGTATGTGATTGCTTCAATACGATGTCTTATAATTGGTAGGGAGGAATAACTTACTTGCTTAAGGAATAGTTTTAAAAACCAATTTAGAGAAAATTGTTTTTACCCACTGAGTTTGTAACACAGTTAAAGTTAAAAAGTATTTTCAGTTTGACAGAACAAATAGGGAGGATCTGGGGGTACTGTTTTTGCTCCTCCACCTCGTTGTGCACTGTGGCACTTACACATGATGGGGCTCCTTTCTCAGAGCAGTCTCCCAGGACCATGGATCCTGAGTTCTCTTCTCTCTGCTATAGTGTTTTGCACGTGGTATTTATTGTTGCAACTTTACATGACAGTAAGGGAAGCAAGTTTTAACTCAGTTCTTCAAAGAAATGCAAATACTGTGTTTTCTCCAGAAAATACTGCTCAGATTGTATTAACATGGGGAAGAATGCTTTCCTCAGCCTTTGGGTTGAAAGTGCCTGAACCCTTACTTTTCTGTAAACAAAGACAACATCAAATAGAAAGAAATAAACAGTCCTCAGGTATCTGATGTGAGAAGTTTTAGCCCAACCTGTTCATTTGTCAGAATTGGAACAGCTGAAAGAAGGATTTTTATAATGGAAAATGTCACACAAGTCAATGCAAAATAAGCCAATTTATTTTTCATGCTTTGTATTTCACCTGCAGTTTGTGGTTTATTTTTTTCTTTATGAAGTTTCTCCAGACTTAACTGGAATTTGAAGTTCTACATGGAGAGAAGGTAGATGAGAGATCTGTTTAAAAATACTTCTTCCTCTCAGTCTGTCAGATTTTTAGAATATGGGTAGTTAGCCTTTTACCATGAGAGGTTTTGCATATGCTTAACTAGTAGAAGCTCCTTATAGTTTGTGTAAAACCACAGGTTATAGAAATGAATGTATTCTATTAAAACTTATTTTCCTGAGGGGTTTATAAGAAAAACAGTAAGTTGCTTAGAAGCAAGAATTTGATACTACAGAGATAAACTGTATTGAAACAAAACCTGTGAACTCAAAAACTGCTCAAGCAATTTAATTAGATAAATCTCTGTGTTTTAATTCATCAGTGTTCTTCCCCACTGTTGATACTATCATTAAAAAAAAGGAAAGAAAAAGGATAACCTAACCCAACTAATTGTGTCCCATTAAAGGACCATTTGGTTAAGGTAAAAATGCCAGTGTTTGAGCGTCAGTAGGTTCCTCATCAAGCATTCCCTCAGGAACTCTGAACTGTGACTGCTTTGCACTGCTTGTTTTCTTGTGTTAATGAGAATCACTAGTTGTGCTGAACCCGGAGAATCACAACAGCTTACAAACAGCCATGTACTAACAAGCAGGCTCCCTTTTGTTTTGTGGTGGTCTGTGTCTGATACAGGGAGAGGGCTCAATTCTGACCTCTCCGAAGGGCTTTCGTGTGACTGAGCCTCTGATAGGACATTCAGCTAAGAAAAATGACAGTTTTGCACCAGAGCTTTTCTGACTTCCTGCAACAAAAAGCACAGTGAAGTGGCTTAAGTCAGTGTACTTCAGTTGTATGTTTTCATGGGACTTGAACACATTATTCCTTACTTATCTAGAGTTCAAGAAAACAGCATTTACCACCTTCACTGCTGCATAAAAAATGCACTGTGGGGTTAGCCGTCACTTGGTATGAGATCCAGAAGGCATCGTCTGCTACTGAGTCATTTAAACTGTAAAAGTTGAGTCATTTCAACCATAAAAGTTGGAAGCTGGCATATAAATTAAAAAGGGAGTTGGAAGTACTGTTAACAGACAGGAAGTAGTCTCTTGAGGCAATAGTCGTACTCGGCAATGCGCTTCCATACTGCTCTCTGTATTGAATGAGCTGTCCGTAGTACCTTCCTTTTGGGTCTGTGGATTTTGAAATTACTTGTGTTAATAAAGATGCTGTTACAGATTTTTTTTTTTAAACAAATCCAGGTGATAAAACATCTGGTGTCAGAAAACAATCAGAAGTTTTTCTCATTTTCGTTATTGAAAACCACAGGCTGATTAGAGGTGCTTCCTCATTGGTGAGGAATTCAGACCTAGTTCATACCTTAAAATATCAATTTTTGGTGTTCACAAATAGTCACATATCTCTTGAGTGGGCATGTGAGTTTGGGATGCAGCATTTTGACCTTTGTCTGTAAAATGAATGACATTCTGCAGTTTTCGATATTGGTTGCAGTATGTGTGTGTATATATAAATATACATATATATATAGCTACTCTGTTACATCACCTAATGTGTGACATGGGGTCTGTCAGTACTGTTGGTGGGGATGCGTCCTGAGGAAGACCCAACTATGCAAACCTTTGCACAAGGTTTGCTTCTTGTAGATTTGGGCAGCATAGGCCTGTTGTGTAGTAAAATAGTCTTATCAGAGGCCTGTCCTTTGCTGATCTTCTCAAGGCATGGGCTGTGTAAAATATAACATGCTAATCATTATCTTGTAAAACTCCTCTGGTGGTGATGATTTTTGAACTTAGTTTAACAGACTTAGGTGGTGTTGTGCATTGATGTGCCATCAGGGAAGATGAATAAAATTCCTAATCTAAATAGAATCTATGTAAGGGTAGTTTCTAATTTTGATAGGAATGTTAAAAGGAAGAAATCAAGTTCTGTATTTGCAGCATTTTTTGACAGATACTGTAAATTACAGTTGTTCTTCCTCTGTATGGATTTTGTAGTACTCACAGCGATTTATAGGTCCAGAGTGCAGCTGCTGGAAGTCATTTATTCTCAATTCTCTATTAAATCTATCACATATAAATGCATTAACATTCAGTACAGAGCTCAAGGGCTTATGGCAGTTTCTTTCTTGCTCTGAGTTGCTATCCTGGAAATATTTGCAGCGTATGCAGAAAACAAAATTAAAAAACCTAAATTGATATACAAAGGGAAAAAAAACCCCAAAGAGAATATTGTCCATAATAAATACTTGAAACCAGCTTATTTGACAGTTTAAGCTGAACAGCAAAAACAAAATGTACTGCTAACATTTCTGAAATTGGTAATGCTAATAAGCTTGTTTTGATGGATTAGCACTTCAGTAGCATTTGCTTGAGTGCCACTCTTTTTGCATGTCAATTGGACGTGTCTTCAAGTTACAGAAATTTAATACTCCCTGCAGTGTTTGAATTGTGTGTATCTTAAGAGGGCGTATGAGGCTGTCATTGATTTACTTGATTCGGCTTGTTTTAGTTTTGAATTTTTTTTAATTAGAAAAGCAACTAGATTCTTTTAAATATTTGGAAGTATTTATGATTAGTGTTAAAAAGAGTTAAACTCTGTCTGAAGTTTGATGGAAGAATAGAGGCCCAGGGCCATGAATATTTATTGAGTATGTAATCTGTGAGAAAATAATGGCTGGAACAGGCTGCCTGATATGTGTCCTGCACCTGTTTATTGTTGATGATTTTCCATCTCTCTTACTGAGGTATTAAATCTAGGATTATTGAACTGTGCTTCGCTCAAGACGAGCAGAAACTTGCACCTAGAGGCACTTGGGCGGATTCATTGGAGAAAGAGATCCTGAACTCTCGTGGCAGATGGAATGAATATGTTTTGACATGATGGCTTGTATAAAAAGAAGACTAAAACAGAACAGGCCAGTGTGAAAGATCTGTTTGTCTGTTGAACTGTGTATCAGTGACAGTGCTCATGGACTGTGTATAACATGATCTTCCAGCACTAAGAGTTTTACTTAAGTGACTTCTGAGTGTCCGAGTACCATGAAAGCAGAGGATGAAACAAGTTTTCAATCTCATAAATAGCTCCAAATACTTCCAGTTTAAAACCTCAAAAAAGAAGTAAGTTAAAAGTAATTACATATGGTATTATGAGACATTAATAAAATTGTGGAAGTAAGTAATTGAGGATAAATGCCATTCTGCCACATTTTTCAGTGAGTCAGCTTCCACTGAAAAAAATCCAGGCCCAAACATTTTCTGAAAGCTTTAGCAGCTGTTGTCTGTGTCCTGCACTCTATAGGAATGTTGGTCTTTAGATTTCCCCTACCTTTGAAATAATTACAGTATTGAGTTTTGCTCAATGTATTTTACTTTGGGATTTTTGTATAAATGTTTACAGAATAGTTGTAACCTGTTGTTTCTCACAAGTGCCAGTGTTCAGGTGTCTTTACTCCCATGAAAGAAGTTAGATCCTACTTTGGTGTATCTTTGGAATTGCCTGCTTCGTCTGCAAGCTCTGCACTGTTTGCCGTGTATTTCTTAGGTGTATTTGCAGAAATTCTTGTCTATTGAAAACTCTGATAGGTTGCTCTAATATGAAGTTTTACATTAAATTATAAATTATCTCGACTGCTGGAAATGTGTCATTCTCTGAACTCCTTTCTCTTAAGGATGGATGTAAAACAGCAGATTATTTAGCTTGAAGTGTGAAATGGTATTTTAAACAGCACAGGTCATACAGGTCAAGCTATGACTGGCAGATAAAACAGGCCTTTGAAACAAATGATTACACCTACCACCTCTTCAGCTTTCTGGAAAGAGATCTATCTCCAAATCATAATAAAAGCCAAGCACTGAAACCAGGCAGATGTAGGTAGGAAAATTATGCCATGAAAACACTGGACTTCTGAACATTTTTAACAGCATTTGACAGCAGCATAAAGAGAAAAGTAGTCCTTAGGTAGAAATGGTAACAAAGAAAAAATTGCTGCTTTACTCCTTAAATTACATGAGAGGACTGTAGGCTGCAGCTGCCCCGCTTCTGAATGACTGGCTGTCCTGGTTTCCAGTGCCTGGGATCGAGCGAGGTTGGGACACTGCCGACTCCTTCCCATCCGTTATTTCTTCATCTTAACCTTCCTTACTCTGTTGGACTCACGCTATTCTGTGTTGTATGTCCCATTCCCTGCTGTTCTCTCTTTGAATTAATCTCTATTTCTGCTGCATTCACTCCCTCTTTTTCCTTGCTTCCTCTCCCTCACATCTTTGTAAGCCATTCTCTTAGACATGAGACCTTCTGGGTTCCTAACTTCCAAGCCCTCTCCTTGATGAAAGGTTCCTGCTCTAGTTCTAGACAAGCTCACTGGTGAAAAATGTGACTGACTGTACTGGGATAAAACCTTTGTGAGCTAATATGTTAATTTTTACAGGGAAAAATTGCTTTGCTACCTTTCCAAATCAACTACTTCATCTAGGAGACTGAAAGTTAACAGCAGGGATTGGTGTGCAGGGACCAAATCCTGAAATAGCAGATATGGAAGAAGTTGCTTAGTCATCGGTAACTGGGCTAGAAGTTGCCAAAGTGTGAGACACAGAATATTGGGGAGTAGTTGCAATCAGATGCAACAGAGTCATCAAAAGAAAGCATGTCTTCCTTATCGGAACAACAGATTCCTGGAAAACATTAGTACATGTAAGAAGCAGGGGGATTAACCACTAATGGTTTGTATAAGATAACTTTGCTTTTATTTGACATTATAGATCAGTTTGAGTATAATTAATAGTAAATATGTATAGATACAGAGTTCTCCTGGGGACCTCTGTCCTGTAAATCCATTTCCTGCTTGCTCCAAGTTGTGAAGAAGCAGATGAGGTGTTTTTAGGAGCAGTCTCCAGTGAGTCCGTTTTTACGACACTGAAAGATCTAATAATTTGCTTTCTAGAGGTAATGGCAGGATTTTGATTCAATGAATGGGAAATGTGAAAAGGTGTGTTTAAATAAATTCCTGTGGTTCAGTGCTATTCTGAATTTATTGGCAAACCCTCTAAGTAAAGTTGCTGTGAATGCATGTAAGGGAAACTTTGGTGGTCAGTGTAGCACAGGTCTGTGATCTAGTGATATTTATCCTGTCAGGTGTTTTTCCCAGTGTGTGTTTGTGACTGTTTTTTGTGTGTGTACATCATCAGTTCTGATGTAGTTAAAAGCTTAATATGGAGGAAAGGAGCCACCAGGTCATGCTGTTCAACTTTGCAGACTTACTATTTTGTAGAGTAGGCAGGTCAGCAGGCAGATGGAGCTGCTAACAGGTGATCCCTGCTAGTAGTAAGTGCTTACCTGTTAAGAAAAAGGTCCTGTAGGGTGCAGCAGGGTTTGGTGGCTCTCTGGGGCAGGGCTTCAGATGTTTTCTTCACTGAATAGGACAACACAGTGTGTATGAAATACATAAACTGGAGCCTTGCCCAGATGAACAGTGCATGAATGCACTTGGAAGAGTTTGATCTTTGATTCACCAACTGAACATTATTTGGCAGTCAGTTTTGACTGAAAGCTCAATGCTAAAGCCCAGGTTTAAGCTGTGAGAAAAATCAAGGCTTTTGTCCCCTAGTTCTGTAATAGTATGAACTTGTGTGGTTTTGTATGCCTGTGTCTTTTCTGGATACAGACTTTGGTAGGGTAACACCTGTCTTTGCAGAGAGCAAGCTGGGACCTGCAGTGCACTTGGTGTGAAGCTGAATTTGTGAAGCTGGTGCTGACTGCAGCTGGTGCAGAATATGGCTGTTTGATTTGGACCCATGCTGATGCCCAGACAGCCGTGAGCTGTGCTAACAGGAGTGCTCAGGGAACAATAGCTGGCTTCCTGCTGTATTGTGCTGTCCAACCTCAGATAGATTATACGTGACAAAGAGCAGGGGTTTATTTTTCCCTTTCTTTTCCTTCTTAAAGAAGTAGTGCAACCAATGCTTAACTGTGGATGTAGTTTTAAAATTTTCCATTCTGAGCCTTCCTGTCCATTGACCATGTTGAACTGGAACAATCCACAGCTGGGAGCCTGTGACTCTCCAGTCATTTTCCATTCTTATCAGGGACAATCAGGTGGAGGGAAGACATAGAGGTATGTCCTTCTGGGACAGCGACCTGGGGAAGTGTCACCACACTGGGCCGTGTAGATGAGCCATGGCTGGAGACGGGATTATCTGTGGTCTCAGCTGGTCTCATGTGACATATCTGACTTGGTGTAGAAAAACACGTGTGGACAGTAGACATAGTCTACTAGTCTAAAAGGAAATTGGAATAAGAGGATAAGTGGTCAACTATAAAAAATAAAATAGCCTAAAGTTCAGTGAAGTAGCTTAGGTGAACTGCAGGTGTTCGTAGAGATTAACTTTCTTCTTCAAAGAACTAAATTATTTTGATAATCCACATATGCAAAAGTTTGATAGAGAAATTACTCAATTTTAGGTATTTGTGGTCCATTTATGAAGATCAGTCTGAGATTATCTGCTGTTTCTTCCTTTTCACGTGAAAAATCTTGAATTAATTCTTCCTCATGATGGAAAGGAGCAATGGCTCTACAGCTTCTTTTGGGGCCACCCAAGGCTCAGAGCTGAACAAGAAAGTACCCATGGGTCTAAGCTTTTTTTTTTTCAAAAAATTTTAAACACGTTACTGAACAAAAGTGAGACTCTTCACGGGTGAATTTACCAGTGCCATGACTCTGAATCTCCACACGGTATTGTGTGAGACAAAGTATTCTGTGTTCACTTAAAAACATTAATTTACTGAACCTTTTTGACCGTATCCAGATGTGTTTCCTGATGCCGTGTTACTGACTGCTATTACTGGCTTTGTGCTACAGGCTCATCAGTTTCGGATTTCTTACGAACCCTGGTTAGACAATACTGTTTAGAGGGAAAAAGTAATTGTGAAGGACGTTTTGGTTTGATTGTTTGCATATGATGCAGTAAAGTAAGAAATGGTTAATAATAGAAGGTGGCTAGGCTGAAGTACTGTGGTGACTTCCCACTGTACCTCGAGGTCTGTGACTTCCTTGCAGTACAGGAGAAAGAGGGCAGTGTGCTGTCCTGTAATATAATTGTAGAAAAGATAGATTCACTGCTTAGAACAAGAGCCTGTGTTTAAAAGTAATTAACACTTTTTGCTAATCAAGTCCCGTGCACTGGAAAAATTGCAGATACCTTTCTGAGGTTGGAGGTGCAGTAGTATTTATTTGGATTTGAACACCCTGGGCAATGAAGTCATTCTTGCACGAGGGTGATTCATTTATACATTCCTTTATTAAAAATGTAAAAATGTGTGTTAATATATTCAAGAAAACTCAGTTTTCTGATCGAGATGATCAGGCTAAACCATGGCTAAACCGTTGTCTGCCTCTGTTTAAGGCTCTGTCTGTCATTTGTTTTGGGGGATTTTTGTTTGGGTTGGCTTTTTTGGGCTTGTTTTCTGTATTTCTTGAGATTTCCAAGTTAGCCTGAGGAAGTAAGATGCAATCCTATGTTCAGTGTGTATCTTGGAGTAAATGAGATTTTAAGATCATAGGACTGGTTCATTTAATATTGAATGCTCTTTTCTTTAGCCATAAACTTCCAAACTTTATGTAGTGAGAAGCGGATACTGTGACGCTTTTGTAAATAATGCATATAGAGCCTGATGCAATGCAAAGGAAAATAATTAGATTTCAACTTGCTTTAGGGTAGGCTGTGAGAAGTTTTGTATGCATCTTGTTGTTCATTCTTCATTGTGCCTCTTCTCATCATTTGAAGCTGGTGCCACAGGCTCTGATGGTTTTCCCTTCCTTTTTCATTTTCCCCCTAAATTTAACTATCTCCTTCACCCAAGCCAATTTGCAAGTATCTACTAGTGTTTTTCCAAAGGGATAAGGTGCAGAAGGAGAATGGGAGAATATCTAGAATGAAATAGGGTGGGACAGGAGGCTCCTCATGATCGTGATGTTGACTGTGTGATTGTCCCAAAGTCCGTAACTTCCAGCTTTCCAATTAAAAGCTCCCAGACTTGATTCCTGGGAGCAGCTAAATTTGCCTTGGTAGCTCTGTGAAGCTCTGTGTCCCTTGTCTGGGCTGGCAGGAAGCAGTAGGGTTTTGAGAAGATAGAGGTAGAAAAGGGAACAGGAGCATGGTGAGATCCCCAAGTGCTTGAAGTGTGTGCAGAGAGGGGGGAGAGAAGAAACAGGCTGTGGTACTTCAGAGATGGCTTCTCTCAAGCACAGTTTTCATTTCCACGTGTTCAGTGCTTCCCTCTTCCCAGGAGGGCAGGATTCTTATCCCTGACCTGCTGCTCCTTTCTGCCATGTTCTGGGTACATAGGCTGATGAGGCAGGGAAGAACACACAGGACATTTCTTCAGCTGCAACAGTTACACAGTGCCTTGCTTAACTGTGTCTGCACCTCTGCCTTTCTCCATTGCTTACCAAAGGAGATGTGGCTGGGAGGAAGGACAGCTGACTTCCAGGGCAGTTTTCTCAGAGGAAAACTACTTAAAAACAGCCAAGACGTGGACAGCTCATGGTGCTGGTTGTAAGACACAATAAAATTGTGTTCGTTTTACACAAATTTCGTTCATTTCTCATGAGATAAAGGCGATTCAATTGTAAGTACTGTTACAGTCCATTTCACGATCTTTGATGAATTTAACTTGATGTTTCCTTCAACTGAGTAGAGGTAGGAAAAAAAATTGTTTATACCTTACATGTCAGTTTTGAAGTGCCTTTGGTAATAAACAACATGTTCTTTTGCTGACAGGATTTGAAATCTAGCAATCAGCGAGATGAAATTGCTGCAGCACGTGCATCCCTGAAGGAGAATTCCTCTTTCCTACATTCAATATGTTCGGCTTGTTTGGAACATTCAGATGTTGCATCCCTTACAGCCAGCAAGGATTCAGTTTGCAATGAAATACAGAATGCTCTCAATGCAATTTCTAATGCTTCCCAAGGAGTTGGAAACAAAATGGAACAACCTCCATCTCGTGCAGCTACCCTTGGAAGTGCACTTGATGAGCTTGAGGTATGTAAACTGTGTGACTAAAATGTTTTTGGAAAAAGGATTTGGTTTTTTTATAACTATGGATAACATAAATGATGGGCCTAAAGGCGTTAGAAATTGATGCTGTGCTTAGTCTGAGTCTAAATAGTATCACTTGAAATTGTTCCATCCAGAAGGGATCACTTCCTTCAAAAGAATTTGGAATTCAGTCCCAAGTATGTTCAGTGTTTGGCGTATTTCACACAACAAGCAAGTGTTAGTTCCAAGTGTGTTGCTAATGCTGAAGAGACAGGCAGGTCCTTGGTAAGGAGGCAGAAGCCCTGAGTTCAGTTTGCTAATGAGTGATTATCAGCTGGCAGTGATCACTGCTGCCTTCACTGCATTTGAGCCAGTGCCAGGCAGCTGGAGTCCTTTTCTCTGAAAGGTGTCATTGGGATCCTTCTGCAATTTATATAATTGAACAATTTACAAACCTCATCATGTTTTCTGCATATCATTAAATAAGGTGTCATCAATATGCTTTCACAAATTCTGCACTTCTAGTCCCATTATTTAAGCAAATACTTGGAGAAAGGCAGCTCTTTCTCCATCCCTGGCCTCATCCTAAGCTTTTCTATGGAGCTTCTTTATCTCATGGCTGCTCTGGCTCTTACCGGTGTCATTTTCCATTTTCTGCCAGAACTGGTAAAAGATCTCCTATAGATGAGACTACTGACCATGATCCTCAGGTGGTGTAACTGATATAGGCCCAGATCAACAAAAGAAATAAATGCTTATAAACACTTTTGCAAATACGTGTGGTTTTGATTGTAAATTCTTGGGCTTAGCAAATCCCGGTCTCAGAACTCCAGTATTGTTAATACATTTTCAGAAGAATTGGTGTTATGACTGATGGCAGCAGACTTTGTCTAAAATTTTCAGTGGAAGATGAGGGAAATAGGCTGAAGTACCACATGGATTTTGTGGTGGCAGTTTATTGATTAGAACAAACCTCTGTCACGCTCAAAGTTGAATCTGACAGGTCTTTTCCCCCTAAAGGAACAGGCTGCAATAGCACGTTACCCATCAATCCCTCCTTGCTTCTCACACTGGCTTTTAAAATTGTACTTCTCATCTGTTTTCTTAATAAATAGAAGAGAGAAAAGAAACATTTGACAGTAATACAGGATTTGTTACAATGAAGCTCCGAATGACAAATGTATACTTTAAATGAGAGCTGTTATTTACCTGGTTACCTTACAAATTTTTTAAAAAATGTGGCAAAAGGATTGCATTTTCTGACTGCAGATGAATTCTTCTTGACTGTGTATGATCAGTACCATTGGAATGATTTTAAACATGTAATAAAATATTGTAAAATTTGAGGCTTGTGATAATGGCAAAATGGAAAAAAACTGTATTTTGGATTGAATTTGTTTTTATTTGGGAACATAAGAACATACAGGTCAGACTGTTTCAAAAAGCCATTTGTTTATGGAGTTCTAGATATATTTTTACCTAAGTAACAGAAATGGGAATTGAAGCTGTGCGAGTTAGATAAAGTAAAATTTATAGAGCATTTATCTTTAAATGATTTTATGAATTAGATGGTTGCACTTTTCTCTCTTTACAGCAAGTCCTGTTGGCTAAGGACCTGAAATAACCTTTGCTCCATCTTCTTGTTGCAGATACAGTGCCATGAAATAGATGGATGTAGTAAAAAGTCTGTTGGGAACAAATCTCATTAAATGTTTATAGAGTGGAAATGTATCACAGAGCTTGCCCCACAATCTAGTATCTACATGTTTTGCAATGTCATTCTTTCTTTGCCAGTGCTGGCAGTGGGAAAGTTATTAAAGATTCATAGGTGAGGAAAGCACCAGTAAAATTAAAGCAGCTAACTCTTAAATCAGGAGATTCTCAACAATTCCTCTTAAAGGCTCCCGATAACTACCACACCATTTACAAATAAACACAAAGTGAAACTTTAACGTTTAACTGTATATTAACAGCTGTGAAAAGAGTGTGTTGGGTGTGTGTTATCTAATGCCCTTGACTGTTCTTGCCTCTCCTGAATGTCAAGAGATTTCCCAGGAAATGATCCATGGCTTACATGGCTTGTTCGTCTAATCTGTGGTGCTTTTGTGATGTCAGAAGGCTGTACGTCAGCCCAGAACTCCAGGAAATATAACTGGGGTTCTGGATACCCACGATCCCTCCTTTTTCATGCATGAGAAGACCGGTGAGGGAGAAAATAGGGATCTCATCACTCCTCCTAAATGCTCACTTAGGCTTAAGAGCTCAGGTAGCTGACCACTGTTTAGCCTCTTAAAGCAAAACTGAGAGCTTGCTTGTTGCATGTCTGGTGTCTTCTCATTGGGTTGTTCCTGCATAGATTTGCTTACAAATAATTAGTGAAATTGTTTGAAGAATTTAATCTGTGGGCAGAGTCTTAACTCATATTTTGCTGTTTATTATTGCCTAGCTTTTTGTGATTATTTAGTGGTGAACCAGTAACCAGTGCTGTTGGTCCACCTTGGCATGTACTTTTGACAAACCTGTCTCCCAAAGGAAGATGTTTCTGCCTCTGGTTTATCTCACATTTGAAGGCAGTAATTTTTTTTGCTAAATGGCTAATTGGCTGTAGCCTTTGGGTGTGTCTTAGTTTTCTGCAGTCAATGAAGCTGTTTTTTTCCTGTAGTAACACTTGAATATTGTACTTTGCAGGTATTTTGCATAATGATAGACATTGTAAATGTAGCCTGGCACTGATGGGCTTGCTCGGGTTATAGGAGCTTGACAGGGAAGTTGCTGCTCCAGGACCAAGTGGCACAGCTCCACAGAACGTTGTGCTGTTAAGGGCTCGAAGGTGACTGAGGGAGGCAGAGTTTCAAATCTCTAACACAGATAAACCTTCTTCCACATCACAAATGAATGATCTGACCTCTGGAACTGACTATATCTTAGAAGACCTTCCCTTGTCATTCTTAGAAGATATATGGATGAGTCTTTCATGTATAAGATTACCATGAACTTGTCCCTTGAGTGAAAGTTAATTATATAGAATTTTTAAAGGTAAATAAACACTCACGGCTAGTTTTACAAATATATATATATTAATCTGCTGGTTATGAAAGTTGAAGCTGCTTCGTTTTTAATTTTGCTGTGTCTGAATATAGGTGAAGTAACAAGGAGCTGAGCAGTGCAGTTGTTTGATGCTTGTTAGGCAGTAAATCACATTTCCTGCTGCTGAGAACTATTTGATTCTGCTTTTAAAGTTATGTATTCTTACTTAGGTGGCAGATGAAAAGGAATAATTTTCCCTGCATTCAGAGTCCTTAATGGCACTTCATTCCACTTACTTACACTTTCCTTTACTGCCTTTCCCTACTTTTCCTGCAGTGCCTGTTGTGTTTGAGATGTGTGGTAACTTCGCCTCCAGGTAAATGGGGTGCAGTTTTCCTTTGCTTTCAGCCATTCTCTCACTGTTGTGAGGAAGCTCAGCAAAGGAAAGACAGGAACAAAAAATGGGTGCCCTATGCTAATAGTTTCAATACGTCTCCAAGTTATCCTTACGAACAACTGGTATTGTACTGCCTTCCCTCTTCCACAGGAGTGACTGCAGGTACGTTTCCTTCCTTCTGTGGAAATGGCTGCTATAGGAAAGGCAGGTTTTTGATGGCAATGCTGAGAGGTGGGTTGCTGCTCCCATCGGGCCTGACTTCACATATTGGCAGTGAAGAAGCTGCCCGCGAAAGCAAAATGACTTTTTGTGCTGTCACCTAGAAGAGCCAGTTTTGGCTCCATCCACTGCCAGCGAGAGGTTAGGGAATGTAGAGATACTTCAGAGAAGAAGAGTCCAAGTGCTCTTTATTTCCTTTGTATTTTGGCCTTCATGACAAGGTCTGCCAGGCCCTGGCAGAATTTTGGCTTTTCTTCTCTCTGATTTGGAGAAGTCAAAAGTCAGATTTTTTTGTACGTGTTGAGTAGCTGTTAACTGGCTCCAACTCCTCCAAGAGGATGAAAGCAGTGAACTACCCGTTTGCTTTGCTTGGTTGTTGTGAGTGGGAACGCCATTCCATTGTATAGGTTTGGTGATCAGAACCATAATGACACTGTTTCAGATGTTCAGTTACATTAAAAATTACTGGTTTGAATTTCCTTAAGTGCTGGAGCTCCAATATACTTTCGCGTTTCATGAAAATATTTCTCCTTTATTTGCTCAACACACAAGTGTTACTGATTTTATCAAGCTAAAAGAGTTGTCTGCTTTTGTTTATCCTGTCTCCTGAAAAGCAAAAGGAAACGTACCTAGGTCCTTTGAAGAAAAAAACCCGCAAAACAGTTGTTAAACTAAAGCCACTGTTTTTATCTTTGCGCATATTCAGCCTGTTAAAGGTGGCAGCAGTGACTTTGCAACAGCATGGGATGGCATTAGGCTAAAAATCAGCAGGATTGGGCTGCTCATGTGACCTCATGCGGCATTCTCAACTGTGAGCTAGCACTGCTGGTCTTGAGTTAAATCCAGAGGTTGTTCTGATCCGTAAAAGACTAAAGTTTGGGGGCATGGAACGCCTCTTTCAAACAGAGGTGGGACTCTGGTCTGAGGACTTGATAATGTGGACAACTGGCTTAGAAGCTAGTGAGATCTGAATGGCAGAGAGGATTTGGGTTTGTCTGCTAGGAATCTCAATGCACGGCCCCACTAGGGAAAATGGAATCTGCAGTGGTGAAAAGTGTTTTGGATACTTGCAGTGGGAAGGGATAGTTGCAAGTCTAGGAAACCTAGTGTCACTGTAGTTTATGCAGGTAACCAATGAAGCAGTGACCAGTGGAGCTGACTTCTCTGACCTGTACTCGTCGTTTCTTCCAGAACCTGATTGTGCTGGATCCTCTTGTCGTGAGCGAGGAGACCATAAGGCCCTCCCTGGAGGAGCGCCTGGAAGCCATTGTGAGCGGGGCGGCTCTGCTGGCCGATTCGTCGTGCACGCGCGACCTGCACCGCGAGCGCATCATTGCCGAGTGCAACGCCATCCGCCAGGCGCTGCAGGACCTGCTCTCCGAGTACCTCAGCACCGTGAGTCCCACACCGCCTGCCTTGCCTTGAGGCTGCTGCCTCAAAGCCTGTGCCTAGAGCGTCTTGAATCTAACACCTAGCTAGTGTCAGTTACACGTTGGCCTCCAGTTCTCAACACACTCTGCACAGGGTTGAAAGGGGCGTGTTTCTACGTACCGCTAACTAAAAATTCAGTACACGTACCCAGCATGAGGAGGTTTTGTATTATATCATAGCACGTGTATAAAGGCTGTAGAAAATGCTCTATCACAGATAAAACGTACATGTTTAGATTATTTTATGATTACTGTGAACTGTCACGCGGTCAGAACACACGTAATCCTTCCTATGCCAGCAACAAGAGTTTCCTCCTACTGCCACTTCCTGCACCAGAGTTTGAAATTGTAATCTCTGTTCCTGTAGAATGCAACAATTTTAATCATGATTGTTAAAATGTAAGTGATCTGTCAGTGTTGTTTCCACATGGAGTGTTTACACCAGTAGAGTGTATGAGCGCCAAGGTCAAAGTGTAAAAATTACTAAATTGCTAGATTGGGACGGCAGGACTGTTGGGTAAATCTGGAAATGTGGTTATCTGGCATGCTTATAGGCTAATTCAGCTGTGAATCTTTTTGGAAAATGAATATAGTTTGTGTTTTAAAAATAGCTGCTTTAGACTTGAAAAATGGATTTGGCATTTGTTCTATCTGGCAGTTAATTGGTGAAACACTGGAGACTGGATAGTGTTAAGATCGGTACACGGTGTTAATTTCAGGCTTTTTGTCTGTAAACATTTTCTGTAGACATACTGTTCTTATCTAAAGATAACTCAAGATGATTCATCAAGCACATTGAGGGGATAATTGTGTGATACAGCTATTTGTTTCCTTTTTGGGAAGCTGGCGTTCCTCTCTATTCTGTAAATCATACCAGTTAATGCAGTCCAAAGCTGTTCTAATGAGGTTGTTTTCTTATTCTGTTGTCACTGGGACAATGTAGTGTAGGGACTAAGATAGTCTAAGCACAGCAGGTGTTTTTTTCATCTCACAGGTACTGCACTTTCGGTATTTTCTCTTGGTTTATTGGGGAGCAGGTGGAACTCACAGGTGCTTTATTGAAGTTGCATTTCTAGTCCTTCTACCAGGCAAAGGTGCCAGAATATTTTTACTCAGAATTTAGCTGCAGTTCCTGTTAATGCAGCATTAATTCTTGAACTCTCTGGTGGTGCTTTACACATGGGTTAGCTATGTGTGATTTTTTCAGCTCTAGTTAGCTTGGTATATTAGTCTTTGATACTTTCTCGTCTTCTGCAATATCTGTTCTAGAGTGGGTCAGGTTTGCAGTTAAGCGACTGAAAGTTTAATAAGGGCCAAGGACATCCACCTTGAGTGGTTGTACTTGGTGGTCTTGAAGGTCTGGATGATCCTGTGATTCTGCCTTTTAGAGCACATGGAAAGATGCAGATGTGGTGAACAGCATCCCATATTAGTCCAAAAGATCACTGTGGGTTTGTACCAAGAATGCTTTTTTACATCTTAGTGGCATAAAACTACAAGACTGTAAGTCAAATGGTCTTAAATTCTTGGACTCTTGAAACACAACTGGGGTTACCTTTTCTATTTCAGAAGTAATCGTAGTTTTAGGGTTACATAATGCAGACTGAGGGGAAAAGAAGGATAGCCCACCCCATTGACTTGAGAAAGTCAAAAAGCAGCTACTTAAATAAGTCAGTAAGGGAAAGTGTCATAATCTGCTGTAGAACACAACGACTGCATGAGGTGGCAGAGAAGGAAGCAGAAAGGAAGAAATACGAAAGATTTAAAGGTATAAGGTGTAACACTGTGGTTAAATGACAGGAGTGAATGTAAAGTTTGTAGTTTCTTTTCAAACTCTTGATCTGCTTATACATTTATTATTGAATTGAAAGAAAAACTCTCACCAGGAATAGTTTATGGCTGTTACTGAGATGGCGTTGTATAATTTTTTTCCGTGAGTGGATTATCAGGTGTCAGTACTTTATTTCACAGCTCTAACTCACTGATGAGCAGGTGATAAATCCAGGAAATAGTGCCTGACTTGCCAGTTGTCTTGGCTCTTTTATTACTAATTTCAATAAGCAGGACTGTGAGTTGAACGAGCTATAAAAACGATGGCAGCCATTTGTTAACACAGCACAATTTAGAGGTTATGATTTGCAAGATGAGCAGAGCCCACCCACTGTCACTTCAGTCCTCGGCAGTCACTCTCAGGAGCTGTAGTAGTCAGTGGCTTGGAAGGCTTTGTTTTTCCTGATGTGTCTCACGTTTCTGGCTGCGTGTTGGCTGCATTACTTTCCCTAAGGCTTCTTCCCATCTGAGTGTGGCCACTGGGAGCTGTGTGGCCTCAGAGACGCCTCACACCGTAAGTGCCACCTCCACAAATCCTTCTCTAGCAGCTGGTGTGCCAGGAAGCTCCATGACCTGCCCTGGTGACATCCGGGGGATCTCTGAAGCCCCTGGCTCTGATGCTGATGGTGCATGTGGCCTGCCTGGTGAGCACGGAGCTTAGTCAGGGTCACTGCCAAGGTCTTGGGTGCTTGAATTCTGTGTAGGTTCTGCATTGTCCGTGTGCTTGAAACTAACCCTCAGTGTCTGAAAAAAGTGTGCAGCATCTTAGGGTTTAGCCCTAATATTTGAAACAGTATAAAGAATATAACTTGTGCTTTCTAAATTTTCCTTTTTTATTTTCCTCAGTTTTTTAAAGTGTAATAAGCCTTAAGGACCTTAAGTGAAAGTAAGAGCCTGCTGGAGTCAGTGAAAAATTTAAAATTTTGTATTTTTTTAGGAGTTTTTTAATGCAAGCTGAGAGAAACATCTTTTAGCAGACACTTTTATGTAAATGTTTGTTTTTCACAGAGGCTTTATCACGGTGAGGTGATGCAATGGAAAGTGAAGCAAAATGGTCTCTACACTAATAAAGACCTACTAAGTCTCATAAAACCTTTTAAGTTTCTCTGTTCACAAAGTAATTCAGACACATAGGAAATTGCAAATAGATTTATAATTCCTCAGAAAGGCAGTGATTTTTCTTCTGATTTTTTTCAAAAATTCTTTGGATTTGTGTACTACTTTCTGAATTTTACTCATAGACCTACATTATTAGGGTATATATATGCATTTTAAGACATCCAATAACAGACATTATTACCATGGGTTTGGATAGCTTGTCAATGGCAGAATTATCCTGTACCATGGGTTATAATGTAATAATACATCCATAGAAGCAATCATTTTGTTCTAGTAATAAGCACTTTTATTTTCCTACTGGCAAGCTTTTGTCTTCTCTCTTGATCCTGTACAGTGAATAGTTATGAAACCATTGGAGTATAGCAATACTACCTCATGTTTCTTGGGTTCTGCTTGTGCTCACTCACAACAAGCATCTGCACTTCCCTGGGTGGTCAGAGGGGTAACAGAGTTGTGACTGAGTGTGAACTGAAGTGGCTGTTGTGAGCAGCAGTTAGGATGATTGCAGGCACTGCTGTGTCTGCCTTCATTAAGTGGGGAAGGTATGCCTGAATAATTACTCTTCATCCTCCTGTGGCTTTGAATAAAATTGCTACCTAGTTTGTTCAGGGTGCTAAGGAAGGGTCAGATACACTGATGAGAGCAGAGGTGCTCTCGTGAATTAAAATTTCCTTCCTTCTGGAATGTTTCGTGGTATTTGAGCTTCATTAGTTTCTCAGCTTATTCTGGATACTGGTTGGATGTATATACACACACTGTTATGCGTACTGGGCCAGTGTATTTAATTTGTCTTCTCTGATCAGTTGTGATTTCACTCTTGTCTTACGTATTTCAAAGATTTCTGTTTCTTAACTGGGTTTTTACGTTAAAATGACCTAAATTTTGGGGGCACATGATGTCAATAAACTAGTTTGTGTTTTCGGATTGCTTTTCAAGGGGAACTCTGCACAAAGGCTGTGTGAACTGGCAGCACGTTGGTGCGTAGCCTGCAGTTCTGGTCGTGCCTGTGGCTCTGGTGCCACAGGAGTGGCAGCTGCTGCTGCTGCTTGCTGTGCCGTGTGTGTTGCAGGAGGCAGAGCCAGGCCACCCCTCCTCACCAGTGGTGCTTTCAGTCTTCTAGAGAGACTTTTAAATAAGGGGGGGACTAATTTCAGGTTCTGATTTTCCACTTACTGGAACCTGAGCATTGGAAATTCAAAAGCAGCCAATGGATGGAAAGCCAGGAGTCTTTATTTATTGATGGTATGGTTCTGGGCCTTGCCCTTTGTCTCAGCTCTTAAATTTGAGTGCTGTGAGTACTAATGCCTTGCTCTACTCCTGCATTGACTACTCTTCAACAACAGCTTAAGGTTTGACCCGATGTCTTGGTATAGAGACTGTCTGTGATTGAGAATGTTTTGTGTGGTATTTTATTGCCATTCTTACTCTTTTAGAGTGGAAGGACATAGAGATACCTCAGGCATACAGATACCTCAAACCTGACTTTCCTTGTGCTTCATGGATTCCTGAGGAAGGCTTTTCACACTGCCCTGGGTAGAGGGAGGACAAGGCTCTGTGGTGCAGCATATCTTGCATTTTAGCTACCTAATCTTGCTCTGGGAAGTGGAGTTTTCATTTTGCTGCTCAGGGGCAACCTGGTCTGGAAGTTGCAAGAACTCCTCCAAAAGAGTGATTTCAGATTGAAGAAAACATTTTGTTCAACTTAAAAAGAAGATTTTTCATATTTTTAATTTTAAGAATTGCCTGATCATTTTTGTTAGGTCTGTGTAGTTGCCCTCCGGTTGAAGAATTGAGCTCAGACTTGGCAGACTAGACTAACTGGGGCTTTGAAGAAATTCTGTGTTAAAATCTCCAGGAACAGAATGGCTGTTGGTTACCTATGCAAGGGGTTGAAATAAATGACTTCCTGAAATAATTTTTTAAAAAAAATCTGTTTTCCATTTCTGTAAAGGGGTATGAACAAACAGAGCTTGTATTCATGTCTTTTGATAAAAAGACTAGATTTGAACACTTACTTTACTGTCTTCTTCATATTCAAACATCTTAAAAAAAGCTACTGTTCCAGAGAAGTTTGGAATTGTGGTACATCAGAATGTAAACTAGAAAAAATTCTGTGTGTGGGTGGAAAGTGTCACTCAGTTCTTTTCATATTTTTTTCATGACTTTATTGAGTATTAGGTTTTCAGAAAAAGGATTTATTCTAGTAAAATTGCTATGCCCATATGGCATATTATGCTGGCATTTATGCAAGAAAATATGTACTTTTCATGATTCTGCTGTTGACATTGCCTGAGGAGTTGGTTGAGTTGGCTTGAAGCACTCCTACAGAGGACTTTCTTCCATTTTTATATGCAGTATGTGTAATTGAAAATTATTTTTCTAAATGTTAACTTTTGTCAAACATTTTGTTTTATAGGAAAATCAGATATTAATTGTTTAGTGTACTTAAGACAAAAGTAGTCTAGTGAATTCCCCAAATAGATTCCCAGTTGAGAAATAAGCTGCAGTTAAGTTTCCCTGATTATAGATAGTCTTACAGAATTTGCAGTAATCTGGGATCTGTGCACGTGAACTGGAGAAGGATAATGAAAGGTTTTCTCTCCTTAAGCCCTCTTTTTCACTGAAGGGTTCTGAGCGAAGCTATTTCAGGATTAATGGGATCTGAACTTGAGGCTTGCACTGCAGTAATGTAGCGTGATGAGCAGCCGTGGCTCTGTAGAGGATGATTTCAGTACAATGGTCAGTAATTTGCATTTACTATACCTGGCAGGACTGGAAATATATTGGTTCGCCAATATACTGGGCTTTTTTGTTTTTTCCTTGGGGAACCTTCAGTAAAGCAGCATTTCCTCTCCCCAAGATGAAATAAATACTTGATTATGGTAATAAACATTAAAAATAAATAATTGGGTATTTGTTAACTCGATGTCTACCTAGCTGAAAAGAACTTTCTTGTTTTTACAGGTCATTGAAAATGGTTTTGATGATAAGGTGTTTCTCAGTTTTCTGGAGGATGTTAAAGACGGTCATTTTTCTAAATGTCAGGGTGCCATTTCTAGGAACACTGCTGAAGTGTGGTGTTTCAGGTGCATTTATCTTGGGTTTATCCTCTGTGTGGGGCAGCTGATTTTTGGTGTCTGAACACATTTCTACATTGTATTCTGTTTCAGGTTAACAGGTACTTACTTTTTGCCTACGTATTCTTATTAAAAAGATCAGTCGTATTCGATAGTTCAGGAAACTCTTGATTGGATGTTGATATGTTAGACAAACAAAGACCAAATCCAGCTTTTAACATAAAGATTTTTTTAAAATCAAGTACAAAACGCATGAAATTCTTCCCTTACGTACTTAGCAAGCTTAGCACACTAAGCTTGCACTTAACATTGACTTGCAAGGAAGGGCTGATGCACCAGCTGGGGGTGGTGGAACAGGTTCAGCAGAGAGGTTGTGGAGGTCCCATCCATTGGCTGGGGGTGAAAGAAAGGGCTCTGAGCAGTTAGTTGGACTGGAGCCTGTCCACGCGTTCCTGCTGACTCCACCGTGTGGAGTCTGATGCTGGGCGTTTGAATAAATGCCAGAGTCTGTGCAAATTCCTGCATGTCCCTGCCAGGTTCTTTTTACTATAAAGTAAATCCCATTATTTACTAATGAGAGATGAAAAGATACTCGGTTACTGAGGACAGGATGAGAAATTACATGGAGTAAAGTAGCAAAAAGAAAGTTTCATTTGAAAAATCTCTGGTGGTCTTGAGGTGGTGAAAGGGAAAGCAGTTACCAAGTTAAACTCTGTGGTAGTGAATCCTCTGTATAAAACCGGGGTTAGAATGACTCTGGAATTCCCCGAAGTCACTTGGGAAGTGGTTGATTAAAGGCTCTCCCTATGAATTTCATCAGCCCGAGTGTTGAGCCTACCGCGTGGCTGAAAACAAATGCTTTTGCTTGTGGTTACTAGGATTTAAGGTGTTTGTACACCAGCAGCCTGTGAGGTGCTGCAGCTCTGAAGTTACGGAACCACAAGTGTCTTCTCTTGGATAGAAATGGAGATATTTGCAGAGCTGTCAACTCATTTTGACTTAAATTTCTTGCCTAACTTGATCTTTTTCTAGATGAGGAATTAACAGAGGAGTTTCATGTGGAATAGCTTATGAGCACTTTTGATGCAATCAGTAATCATATATTGCATATATATATTGCATATATATCAGTAATCATCATATTGCATGAAAAATTCTAATGCTCTGTCATTACTGCTCAGCCAGATCTTAAAACAGTGACTTGAAAGAGACTGGGGAACATTTTCAGTTTCTTTCTGAAAAGCAAACTGGGCTTAAACATTAAAACCAGATCTTTGTCTGCGGTCATCAACATTTATTGGCACTTCCTTTTTATTTTAACTTTCCATGGATTATTTTCCAGATGTTGCCTGTTATTTCTTCTTTTTAGTAATTAAGTAAAATAAAAAGAGTATCATTTTGTGTAATTGCATTTGTGACCAATGTGTATGATCAGAAGGCTGGCAAAGCCAACAATCAAACCACCTTCCACCCCTGTTAATAAAAAAAGGATGTCCTTTCAAGGTCAGCTTTTCTCAAGAACTGCTTCTGTGTTGCCAGTTGGCACATTTTCTTTCTCTTTGAGCAGGCACAGAAAATAAGTGTCTAAAATCAGACAGCTGCAATGCTTAGTAGAATACATTCAATGAATTATTCTAATTGCTCTATTTCCTGGAAAAATCTCTCCTATCTTAGGTTATTCTAATTATTTTTTTACCATTTTTTTCATTATGAGTAGCAAAAATTAAAGACAATTTATCCGTCAGGTCAGCTTGGCGCTCTTTCAGAATTGTGTTGCAGGAAAGCATAGCTTTAGATGAGTATTTAGTTTAGATGAGTATTTAATTTTTTAGATTTATCTCAATTTAATATTTTAGAATCTACCTATTTTGCATCCTATAATCTGTTCATAAATGAGAACTTCGGTAACAGAAATAGAAAATGGGAATTTTGCTGTACAAGATTAAAACCTCAGCAACCAAATTGCATTTGTGTAATGTAATATGGGAGCTGTTCTCTCATATTAATAGTTTTTGCAGAAAAAAATGGATATGCACTGTGAAAAAACAACCAATCAGCTAAACATACCATTCTGTAATTTGGTTGTTTGGCAGAAATCCACAATAATTTCTAGTATTAATAGAAAATCTAATAATGTTTAATATTGACCATTACTCTTTGTACTTACTGCTGCTTTTAATTATTTTACCAATCACTTTATAACTGAAGCCACGTCAGTATCGCTGCTCTTGGTGCTTTTATGTGAGAGGGAGTATCACCTTGCTTCCTTTTGCCCCTGGTTGAGCAGTGGCTGAGGCCGTTAGCAGGGAGATGCCCGGTTTGACAGTCCACGTGCAGTTGTGTTGCCCAGGGAGTGTTCACACTCCCAGTGCGTTCCGCGTGCCCTTCACGCCCCGCTGTTCGGAAACGTGCATGTGGTGACCTGTTTCCCTCGCCGCACTTGGCATTGGAGGGAGCCGTGCGAGGTCCTGGAGGCTGCTCCTGCCTTTGGGGTGGACGCTGCCCGGAGTACACCTGGGGGCAGGAGCCTGCACCACGCTGGCCTGTCCAGAGGGAGTGCGCCGTACTGGAAACCTGGAGGGAGGAAATCTTCCCAGGGTTCTAGAGGGAGCCCTCCAGGATTGATGCAAACCAGGGTGCTACTGCAAGGTGTTGCACTAGGAAGCAAGAGTAAGCTACTCACCGTGTCAGGATAAAGGTATGGGGAACACAGTCATTCAAGTCACTTGGCCATCTGAGCTTTCGTTCTCAGGAAGGTGCTGTGTTCAAGTAGGCAAGTTTCCAGCTCTGCTCTGCACTGGTGTGGCCTCACCTCGCATACTGGGTGCAGTTTGGGCACCGCAGTATAAAAAGCACAGTAAGCCATTTGAGAATGTCCTAATGAGAGCAGCGAAGATGGTGAAGGGCCTTGAGGGGAAGCCGTATGAGGAGTGACTGGGGGCACTTGGTCTGTTCAGCCTCAAGGAGACTGAGGTGAGAACTCAGTGGAGTTACAGCTTCCTTGGAAGGGGCAGAGGAGAGGCAAGCACTGATCTCCGCTCTGCGAGTGGTGAGCAGTGACAGGACTCAAGGGAGTGGCCTGAGGTTGTGTCAGGGGAGTTTAGGTTGGATATCAGGAAAAGGTTCTTCCCCCAGAGAGTGGCTGGGCACTGAACAGGCTCCCCAGGGCAGTGGGCACAGCACCAAGGCTGACAGAGCTCAAGAAGCATTTGGACAATGCTCTCGGGTACATGGTGTGACTCAGGGGTGGTCCCATGTGGCCAGGACTTGGGCTCAATGATCATTGAGTCCCAACTCAGCATATTCTGTAATTCTCTGATAATCTTGCTGTTTGAATAAACGGAGAAAGCTCCAGTAAACTTAGCTTTAGAGATTGAGCCTGCCTCTGCTGCAGTCACATGGAAGAAAAAGTTGGTCCTTCTCCCCCCAAGGACCCTGTCACACTGTGCCTTTTCCTGAAACCTGGCATGCCAGAGGGGCAAGAAAATTTGCGAGAGTGATGCGATTTTGTGTGATTACTTGCAGTGCTGCGCTCCTCGAGAACCGCTGCCAAGTGTCAGGTACATTTCTCGTGGACGAGCTGCTTACGGAGGTGTGTCTGCAAAAACAGCACTGTGGAAACTGGGGCAGGGCACTGTGTTGGGTGTGTTGAAGGTGGGATCCCTGTTGTCAGCAGAAAGCTCCTGTGGTAGTCACTGGCTGGTTTGTCACTGACTGGAATACCAGAACAACTTGGAATGTATGTTTGCTTTCCACTGGGCAGAAATCATGTGAATATGAGACACAGGAGAGTTTTGCGGTTCTTCCAGGATTTTTACTGGTGCTCTAGGTACAAATGGATGGATTTATTCAGGAATAGGTGGTAGTTTCTTTGTTTGCTCTAGTTGAAGCAGACTTCCCCTCCCCCCCCTTCGGTTTGGTGGTTATAAAGCAAAAATGACTTCGTTATGTGTTGAACTGACTTTCTCACAATAAACTGGAGAATCTGAAAACATTCTGTCAAATGTCACTATTTCATGTGATGCATTTCAGAGTTTAAAACACTTTTTTTCCCGAGGTTGAAATTAGAATTGCTGATATTAAGGAAGTGAAAATGATGGATGGACTGTTTTTACTTGACCAGCTGCTGATGATTTCTCACTCCATATCTCATTAGCTTGTTCTGAAGTCATACATAAGGCAACCTAGAAAATAGCCTGAAGTCCCTGAAACTACGAAGAAGAAAAATGTAAGTTATTCTGGTGCTTTTGATCTATGAACTGTGACTTTGGATGTTCTGGGATGGTGTGATCGATAGCATAATTTTTGTTACTGAATTGTTTACTCTTTACTGAATCTTACAGTATATTATATTGTGGCTGAGGGGCAGGGAGAAAAGGTCACTTAATTTCCTAGTTAGCCACTGTAGCCCTTGCTCAGGTGAAGCTTTCTGGGAGCAAGGGAGAATGAGCTTTAATTGAGAACAGCTGAACATGCTCATCTGAGAGAGTTTAAAACACTCTCCCAAGCCAGAGACTGGTCTCTGTCGGAGCAGACTGTGGAGAAAGAAGGTAATGTTTCTGTGGATCCTGAGGGAGTTTTATCAAGTTACGGTGTCTCAAAAACTCCTGCTGAGAATTCTTAATCTGAGAACAGGTTTGTAGGAAAGGAAGGTGAGTGATGAGCAGGAGGGGTTGGCTTACTAACACTTTGGTTTTTAGTTTCTTTTGTCCGTGAGGTCGACTTGGCGCTCTTTCAGAATTGTGTTGCAGGAAAGCACAGCTTTGATTCCGTGTCCTTTCAGTTTTCTTAAGGAGAAGGTGAGGGAGGTTCTGGTCAAGCGGGGGGCAGTCTCTGAAAGGTTTCCTGGTGACAGATAAAATTTGGATTCTTAAGTATGAGTTGGTTTCCTCAGTGGGAGAAGGAAGCAGTAACCCTCTAATGAAATGTTCTTTCTAGTATAGGAAATAGCTTGAAAAGCTGCAGATGAGTATTTGACTGTGAGGGTAGCCAGGGTGTTGTGGCCATTGCCTGTGTCCAGCTGTGCTACACAAACCACTCATTCTTACGTCTGTTTCTGACTCCTAATTATCTTCTGTGTAAGTGCAGACATCCCGCTACTTTAAAAGGTCAAACCCTTCAAAGCCAGTGGTGGAACTGTGACTGACTTGAATAGAGCCAGAATATGATCTTTTTTTGGAAGAGTTAAGCTCAGCTCTGAGGGTGTCTTCCTATTTTTTTAAGAAGTGTGGTGTGTGATGTTACATACTGTGCTTTTTTCCTGTGGCCCTATTGCCAGACACCTGTGTTTATTGTAGTGTCTTACAAACATTACTTGAAAAATGTGCTCAGTATTTCTGTTAAAATATGGTCCTGGTTATATATCTGGGGTTTTTTGATTTGTGCTGTGGTTTTGGTGCTTTGACACACTCTCTATGCAGTTTGGCTGTTACTTTGATTTTCTGCTGACATTTGTGGTGCAGAATGGAAGACTTTGGGCAAAGCAGAAAGAAGAAATTGCACGTAGACCTACTGTTTAAGCTGAGGAAATTTGTAAAGAGGTTGATAACCAGTGAGAATTCATCCTATTTTCCTCACACATTTTTTATGATTATGTTGTGGGAGCCAACATTTCTGACCAGGACTAGATTCTGTGTCTCTTTTGGCCTCAGACTGCATGTAATTATTCAGGGGATGCTGTCTCTCCTTGTAGGAAGCCTTATTACCCACAGGCAGGTGTAATCTGTCATATTTTCTTTCAGCAATTCCTCTTTTCCCTCTACCCCAAAAGAAATCAGAAAAGATTTATAAGATGCTGCAGCTCATAAAACCTACTTCATTATCCTTAAATCAAATATCTCTGATTGCAAGGGTCTTATTTTTATAAGAATTTCAGGAGCGGAATATTTTGTGGGTTTTGGTGTTCTTTCACTGAAGGTGAAAACCACGTTTTTTAAAAACTACTTTATTTGAGAGTTATTGCAGTAAAGTAAAAGCCCTTTTAGTCAGGAGGAAAGCAATGGATCTGCCTTGAGATGTCCAAACAGAATAAAGCGTTGAGGCTGAAATAGTAACACAGTTGGGATGGTATTGTCTTTATGTATTGTGTCACTGTCCCACCCCTCTGAGGTGAGGTAACATTTAATTCCCCAGTTGGTACAGGCATGGCAGATGAAGAGGCAGACAGCTTGTGAAGTGTCCATGATGCTGTTGTGTTCCCTCCCCATCCCCAGAGGACTGAATCTGGTTTGGAACCAGTCATGAATGAGCAGCTTATTTTGTGTGCTCCCATTTTCATTACTTCCTGTTTACTTGATTGTGTTAATCCCTTACCGTAGTGATTAGTACAAGGTTTTGTCAAGTCCTTCACAGCTGAATGATTGTGGTCGTTCTTTTGTGCTGGCTTCTCTCACCTGTGGTTTTCTCTCCTTTCTTTCTCCATTTTCCATGTCTACCCCTTCTCCTGTAAAGATGGGATTAGTTTTTTTCCGAGTCAGATGTTTTCCCTGAAATTTTTCTCGTAGGAGATAATGTTTTTCAGGGAAATGATGATTTATTTTTGGACAGCTTTAATGGAGATACTGGCTTTAGAGTGAGAAATAACTGTAATGTTCTCAAGGGTTGTTACTGGTAGTTACCATATTTCCCCCCTCATTCTTTACTGCTGACCTGTTTATCTCGTCAGTCAGTCAACTTACAAAGGAGCTCCTACTATTTCAGCTTAGTTAACATTGATGTTAAAGATTGTATTTTTATACTGCTGCCTTATTTTCTAAATTATTTCCCAGCATTACCTTTGTTAACTGCTAGTCCTGAAAACTGGTGTTAAAGGAAAAATAAACTACAAAAGCAGAGCTTTATATATTTATACTAGAGCAGCAGAGCTCTGTTTTTCGTGGGCAGCACTGTATATCCTGCTTACCCCATCCAATCAAATAAATATTCATATGAGCAATATTTTGGTGGTGTAGATATAGTATTGTTTATGTATTAATAATTCTGTCTTTGATTTACTTTTCCACTTCCCTTAGTTTCTCTAAATGGCTCTTAGGTGAAACAAGGTATTTAGCAATGTTACTTTTAACATAAAAGCACTCGATTGAGGGTCTAAAATAGATATAGTAGAGCCTCATTGTATTTATTTGGCTCTCATAGCAGTTTTGCTTATGCCAGTCATGTCTTTTTTCCTGCGGTCAGTTACTGCTTTTGGTTCATGTGTAAGGCCAACTTTATCCCTCTTACTGATTTACATTCCAATACTATTTTACTGATTGCTGAGATGTACAGAAGATATTTGATACGAAACAAAGTGTATTTCAGTTGTGAGAAAGGCAGATGCCTTTTTCATTCCCGGGTTGTTTGCCTGTATATATTCAGTCTAGACTTCTTAAATTCATCTTCTCATCTCCTGTTTTATTTTATGTCTTATTAGTCTGTACCTCCTTTTAAAACCAGCTTTAAATATCGTCTTTTCTAGGCTCACATAATTTTTGAGAACGTATTTTTTTGTTCCTGCAGCATAACTTAGTTGCATTTATGGTGTTTGTATCTCCTTTCTTTAGTTTTCTCTCCTTTAGTAGCACTGAATTATCTCTGCATTTAAATCTTCTAGTTTTAGCTAGCAATGGGAGTGCTTTATTTCAGGAGCTGGTGTATTTGTGTGATATGATCACGGCTGCTGCATAAATTCTCTCCCCACCTCTGAATTTTGTAAAAGAAAAACTTAGGCTCAGAGTCTTAGAACAGGCCTAATCTATGATTTCTAAGGACAAATTAATTGTTTTTTTTTCTAAAGAATAATTCTGGATTGTAGTAGGATACTTGCATATTACATGAAGGAATCTTAGAATGTAATTTAGCGGTATAAATTACCAGAAACCAATTCTTAATTTCAGTGGGTATGTTAATTTCTTTGCTAAAAAGAAGGTGGAGGTTCAAAAATCCTGAGGCAGAATGGCTGCAGGTAGGGAAAGAATGAATGAGCGAGTGCCACGGCTTGTGAATATGGGAGAAGACACTGGCAGCACTCCCCACTGGAGTGGTCATTTGACATTTAGACCGTGAGATTGGTCCTGCAGTGCAAAGAGAGGCAGATCTTTATGGCTCTTTGGGGTCCAGGGATCTCCAGCAAGGTTCTCTGCAGATTCAGAGAGTTATTCAGAGAAAGAAGGAAAGGGAAAAAGCTTCAGGAGAAAGGTAGCATTGAAGTGGCTATATTGAAGCCAGAGAGGAGATAGGATGACAAGGCAAATTTAATCAATAATGCTTATTCCCAGTCAGGTTCACTAATTCCATTCCTATTTTAGGTATATAATTTTAAAAGGATTAGTTTATTTTTTTAAATGTGCTGTTCATTTCTGAAAATTTTGGAAAGTCTTACTTTTCTGTCTTAAAACACCACCAGACTCTGGTGACCTCTCTGGCATTTTCTCAAGGGCAGGTGGGCTAAGGAAAAATAATCTGATGACAAGTTAAGCATGGATACAGATTGTTGTCAATGCTGTGTTGCCAAGAGACTGGAGGGTTCCTAAGACCTTAGAGAAGCCCCTGTTGTAGTAATGTTGCTTTTGCTTTGAGGTGGGGGCAACATCAGGTTTGCTCCTTCCAGAATCTTCTAAAGTTGCTGTTGTAGGCACTTGATGACAGTGGAATTAGGGCAGTTCATATTGACATCTGTTAGTTACATGTATTGAGGCTTTAGGGTGCAAAGAGATTAACAAAAGGGAAAACAGAACCTGGCATCACCTTGTGTAGTGGTAGAATGAAAAAAAGTTGATTTTTGTTAATGTGTTGTCTTATATTTAGACTTTATATTTGCAAGATCTAGCAGTGAAGAACAGGAGTCAGACAAACTTTAGCACGTGCTTGGTAGGCAGCACACCTGCTCGGCTGTGGAGATGGATACCTGCAGAGACCTTTCCCCCCAGTATATTGGCCTGAATAATTGTATTCTATTTCACTTCTGGCATTCTCAGTTGTGGCAGCTAGAACTTGGAGAAAGGCATGAGTTGCAGGAGTGCAAAGGGAAGTATGAACTGTCTGGATAATGCTGCAGAAGAAAAGAAACATAAATTGTGTTCATCAATCTTACTTGCATATTCAGATATACCATTGATAGCTGTAGTTTTTTTCCTTTCCTGAAAATGAGAACAAGGCTTTTGGACAGTGAAGTCTAGACTAATTTTGTGAGTTTACAGGTTCTTTAAAAATAAAGTTACCAACAGCAAGACATAAAAGAGAGGTGCATCATTATTACTAGAAAAATAAATCAGTTTCATTGTTTCTTTTGGAAGAATAAATTACAGTAGACTAGTCAGTGTGAATGGTTGAGTTAATGGCTTTCTGTGCCTCATTTATGACACACTCTTGTATAAAACCACTGAAATTATTGAAGTGCACAGTGCTGCAGAGACACTTGTTTTCCTTTAATGAGTATTCTCAGCCCTAGCTGATGAGTTTTTGTTCTCTAAGAAACACAGAATTAGTGTTTAGCAATGTTTAAATTATTGGACTCTGAAGTATGTTTCATTGGCGCAATCACTTATGATTGGGTTGTAGATAGAACTGTTGCTGAACTGCTTCCACCTTAAAAGTCTGTTTCTTGTGGAATACAAAGTGGGAAGCACTCTGGAAGCTGGAAAAGCCATTTTCTCTTATAAGTGCACATTTTAAATTCCTTTGGTGTTTATTACAGTACCAGCCTTTGTGTTCCCATCAGTTGACTTAAGGCAATTAATAAGGCAACCATCAAACGTTAATGTCAGTCCAAAGAAATTCCACACTAAGGTGACATTAATTAAAGCTCCCTTGTATATTGTTACCCTGACATGCATCACGTCTGTAGTGGTGGAGCAGCGCCCGCTGTTGGGAGCGTGCTGGAGCTTTAGTGGGACAGGGCTGGCTGTGCAGTGTTCTCTGTCGCAGGGTCATTGGCTGCTGCACAGCAGGCACCCCTTCGAGACGGCTTTAAGGATGAGTAATTTACATACAAAACTGGTGTTGATCAAGTGCAATATAAGCTCCATGCCATGTGGGATTTTCACAGTTGTACACGCTGCACTTCAGCTGGCATAAAAATTCTTGGCAAGGTTCTAGTGGCAGAATGTTAACTTTTGGGTGTTTGTTAAAATAACATGAATCATGAACTCTGATTATGTTCACCTTAATTTATTCTGAAACCTGATAATTAAAATTAAACAGATGCTATAATGAAATACAGCAGGAAAAGGAAATTTGGCCTTGTTACTTTAGAATACAGCTATTAATTCACTTAAATGTTAGAATTTTTTTGAGGAATTTAATGAACATCTGCTTTTAAATACGGCTCATACAGTCAAAGTTGTATCTAATAGTTTTGTGTGTACCTTTCTGTGGTGAAAAGTGTTTGCAATGCCTTGAGACAAGCAACTCTATTGTTTATTTACTATTGTGATGCACTTGAGAAACCTGAAAAAAAATTAATTCTCCTTTCTGGTGAGCTGAATCTTGATTTTAAGCCCTTCCAGCCCCCCAGGAGAAATCTGATAATTAAAGGTGCAGGGTTTCAGAAAATGTCTGCAGCTTTAGGTGACCGAGTGGATGCTGTTCCTGCTACCTGGAAGTTGTCCAGCTGTCGTTATGAGTTATGTGACAGTTGTATTTCCATGCTGAAAATGGAAATAATTCGTTTCTACAAAGAGAAGAGGCAGCTTTTCTTGTTGGAGGAGTTTTACTTTCTGCAGCAGTTGTGTTACCAGTTTCTAAGGCTCAGAGAAGCGGTGTACACGTTCAGGGAGGGACTAGTGAGGTGCCACACTTGGCTCAGTAACTCCCTGGCCTACAGATCCTTGGGATCTGTAGGGGCTTTCTGGGGAAATACTGCCCAGTCTCGAGTTCTTGGGGTGCCATCTCTCGGCTGCTGTTGGAGACAGATTGTCCAGCCTAGGAGTACCTGGGGTCTGACCAAGTAAAACCATTATTATGGGAAGGTCTGCCTTTAGGAAGCGCGTGCTCTTGTGACCCATGCCAAACTCGGGGGCAAAAAGCCCTTTCCCTCAGGATGGGGCTAGAGAAGGGGAGCTAAGCTGTCCTTCCTCACCTGTTCAGCAGACCAGCTGGGAACTGAATACAGGCCCTTGTACCTGACACTCCACAGGGCGTTAGTTGGCATTAACCATCTTTGAGTGTCTTCATTGCTAATAAAGCCATTTCCAGAATTCATTACGGTTCCGTTAACACTAGGTTTGTGGCTTTATTTTTTCAGGTCATGGTGTTGCCCTTGCAGTTCTATTTTGGGATTTTTTTTACCATTCGTGTTATGCACAGTTTCTGTTTTCATGTCCAGTCTGAGGATTGGAAATAGCAGTAGGAGATGAGAAAATGCCTTGAGAGAGAAGAAGAGAAAATGAGGGGCTGTCAGCAAAGCAAGCTAGTACACAGCTAAAAGAAGTCTGATATTTGCAATGTGTTTCTGAAAACTGTGTTTGTCTGTCTGGATTTTTTTTTTTTGTTAGTAATAGCTCTCAGATACCTTGACAATAGTTTGTACTGCAAATTTTAATAATTTTTAATTGAAGCAGTCATTTGCTTTTTTATAGATCTTATTTTGGTGTGTATTAATTTTTTTTTTGCAGGCTTGAGACATATGAAGGAATTTTTCAGGTTATTCATTGATCTTCCTGCATACTTTATTCTCTAGACAGGACCTCCATTCAGATACTTGGGCTGTTTGCTAGTGGGTGTCCCAGCCCTGTGCATTGCTGTACAAGCGTGATGCACTGATGGATGGTGTGAGTTGTTGCTTGTAGCTAGATTTATTTTTAAAATTGTCTGGGGTTTTTTATTGCTGGAGGTTATACACTCTATGGGTTTGTACTTTGCAAACGTAATGAATTCACCCAGCTTTTTCTTGGTAAAAACATCTACCAGGGTACGGTGGTGTCGCTTAACTCTGAGACACAGATTGATGCTGTTGGCCACTTCCATTTCTGGTTTATAGATCCTACTGCAGAGGGAAATGATACATGAAGGTGACCCCCTGTTAATGAGTATTTGAACCCATGTACTCAGCCTACCTTCTTCTCACTAACTTAGCTTAGAAGGCTGGGGCTTTTAGGTCATCCTTCTTTAGGTTTGTCCGCGTTAACTATAGCATTTACTATTGCTGTGCTCTCAGCACTGGCAATAGTATGTTGGCAAGCAGGCACACGTACTGACATAGGAATTGAGGAGCTAGTCCTCATTTGGATTAGTAGAACCTGGGCTTTTCTCATGATGATTTTTTTAGAGAAGGTACCTACCTGCCATCTGGCTTTGTTGAAGACATCCATCTTGCTGAGAGTAGCAAGTTTCAGGTTGGTGTAGTCCATTGACAAAGCGGTATCCACTTGGTACGTACAGAATGTGTTGTTGAACAGTCTGGGTTTGGGACGAGAGGGTGTTCCCTGGCTGCCTGGGACATGATGTCCATCTTTCTGGGATACAGAGAGCCTGGCATTTCATATGTCTGGGCAGTTGATGGCGAGGGGCAGTCACTGACTTGTGTGACTCTGCTCCTACCATTTGTCTCCTGGTGTGTTGGTCTGGGACTGCAAGTCTTGGGATTCGTGGCTGAGGAAAAGAGAAGGAGCAATGTTTATGTGGATGTGAATATCCACCCAGTTGTGCTTCTTTAACCAGTTACCTCAAAATGGTTTTGTTCTTGGCATGAGGAAACGTCTTCTCACGTTAGCCTGAATTCATTGGTGCCTAACACTGGAAATACTCGTGTTGTACAGTTCTCTGTAGGTCAGAAGTACCGGGAGCCATTGAACGTGTGGCACTTTGAGTACCTGCATTGCCAGGCCCTTGTTCACACACTGTAAATACTTGAGGGCAGTGGGGCAAGGTAAAGAATAGGAATTACAGAGTAAGAACAACTGAGATGCTCTTTTGGGAGGATGGTATTTGAGCCTGGCAGCTCAGGCCTGCTGCGGTGCCAGAATGCCTAGAGCATTGAACCTCAGAACAAACTGTGCAGTGGTGCAGTTCGCTTCTGCCTGCCGTAGGAGAGCCACTCAACTCGAGTGACAGCTGCCTTCTTGCTTTCCGTGGGTAATTACCAAAAGGGATTTTCACATTGTGTGTAGCGAAATTTCAGCACTGGAGGAGATGACCACAAACTCAAGAACCCCTGTAGTAAGGAAACTGAAGTGTGGAGGTTTAAGATGAGTCTCTAAAAGACAAGTGATGTTTTGAATAGCAAATAATTTATGCAAAATATGTTACAAAATATAAGATGCTAAATAAAAACCCAATACAACGTATTCTGCTTCGACACTTTGTTTCCACTTGAAAGATAGTGCATGCAGCTTATTATGTTAATTTTTGAAGCTATTTTTCATTCTATTCACTTTGTTTCGTACAACCAGTTTTACTGTAAGTTTATATTTCAATCTTCTGCCTTGAAGCTCTATGAAAATATGGTGGCATAAACATCCAGAAAAATAGATTTGTGGTTATATAATTTCTCTTTATTGTAAAAAAGTTGCTTCACCATATGAAACGTTTTTCTCCTATATTTTTGAAGGCTCACGTTCCCTTTTGTATTTCACCAAGTTGGCATGATATAATGCATATCTAATTTCTGTAATCTTTTGTGATTACAACATGAGGGTATTGGTATAAAAGCTACTTTCATAAAGTATTCAGAAGTCTTGAGGATTTAAAACTGAAGAATGGGATATCAAATGATAGACAAAAAGGCAATGTAGTAATTGATAAAGACTTAGTACTACATTAATTTTTTTAATTACTTAAGGGTTTTGGTGTTTCCTTCTTAGCTTGCTGTATCATAATGCTAAGGATCTATTAACCTTTACCATTGTTCCAAATTAGTATAGTTTTCAGCAGATAGGTGTTTCTTACTTTTGATTAACATTTTACCTCCTTAGAGTCGTACAAGGGCTTTTTTCTGTTGCCACTTCTGTCAGCAGCTATTTGTGACATAAGTACATTTTGGACCCATTTGTCTTCAAGTGGAGGTACAAGTGCCTGGTTTGGCAGACTCAAGTTCCACAGTAGATTTTGTAGCTGCTTATTGAAGTCTCCATCCCATCTTGGGTTGCAGGACACTGAAACTTTACAAAAGGTCCCCAGCTAACAGTTGCATACGTAAATTTTAGTGTTAAAATGTATTGATACATTTTTGTGATTGAGAAATCAGGCTGTATTTCAAGGCAACAGGTATGTTTGAGGAGAATTTAAATATTTTTTTTAAATTATCATTTCTAGGAAAACTTGGCTATGTATTTCAAGAACTTCTTAGGAGTGAATAGTTAAACCCTCCCTCTGGAACCAGTAGATAAAATTCTACACATTAAACACGGTAAAAATGGTGCATATTCTGCAAAGGACAGAATTTTAGGTTAAAGTTTTTTGGGCACAAAAGCGGTAACAAAATGATCTCTACAAAACAGAGTAACCGAGTAACACAAGAAATAACTTGTTAATTTGCAACTTTAGAAACTGAAACTTGTAAAATAAGGTATAATTAAAGTATGGTACTGTACATACCAGCTGTTCTTGGTAATTGAAACTTTACAATATGAAAAATACATTACATCTGTACAGTTTATACAGGTAGGTAGGATGAGTTTTGAAAAAGATTCACTTCAAGGGTCATACTCTGAAGTCAAAAAATACTGCACAACTTAACTAATTACAAATTGTAGACTCGAAACAATTAATCTTTGTGATTCATTTTTAATTTGAACAGGAATCTTAGAATCCATAGTATTGTCTTCTCACTTCTGTCCATAACGTTACATAGAATTTGGTTGCAGCCTCTGCTACAGGAAAACCCCGAGACCAAAACCCCCCCAGGTCCCTTTAAGCGAGCTGCTGACTGTGGTCCTTGATTCGTGCTGCTGTTGTTATTGTGCTCAGATCCAGATCAGTCTCTAGCTGTGTCTCCACTGCTTCTTCCTGCTTATTTGAGTCATAGGCCTTGTGAGCAAGCAGTTCATGATGTACCCCACAGTAACTGAGCGTGGGCTGGTCATAGGCGAGGAACGTTGACACGTTCATAGACAATGGTATCTAGGGGAAAAACAAAGAGGAAAAACAGCCAGTTACCAGAAGACATCATCAAGTTATCCTGGCCTGAATTTGATGTTGAAAAACCAGACTGTCTGCATGTAAAAGAAAAAAACCACCAAAACAACAAAAGTCTTCCTTCTCTCTATCCCTCTGCCCCCTCCTCTCCGCCCAAACCCTGGTCTTCACTGGCATGTTTTAAATCTAAACTCAGCCACCCTGGGTCTTGTGGCCCAAGGCTAGGCGTGTGCTTGTGAGGATTAAGATGAGATTGAGCTTAAATTATCTTTCAAATGTAATTAGCCTCAGCTAAAATCAGTCTTTCAGGAAATATTTCTAGTGAAATGTGAATGCCTTCTCAAGTTCAAGTGGCTAGTGGATCTTGCTGGAGTATGTGAGTGGGTGTGATACCCTTTGGTCTGCTTGGAAATACAGATGAGATGGTTCCTACTATTTAAAGCATGTGTGTTATGACCTTATTAATGGTCCATACTCTCCATTGCCTTTCTTCGTGTATTTTGCACGAAATATCCGAGTTGCTGACATTTGATCGTGTTCTGTTTTCAGCAGAATCAGAATAGAAAGAAAACAGAAGGGAGGAAAGGAGCACTTCTATCTGCTGCAGACCTATAGTCACAAACAAGCTGACTATGGGCATGGGCTTGTTCTAATCTCTTTGTGATGCTGCCATGACAACCTTGCAGGAAAGCAACAGGATGGGAGGTTGGAGGGCTAAGGAAGCTCCATGTGGAATTGCCATGGAATGCTGCCTGCTGCATGCATGCATTGCATCATGCATATATATCTATATATATAGAGGGAGAGAGGCCTGTGTGAGAAGGCACAGGAGACCAAAGGCCCAGCTGGGATGAGAGAAACAGAAGAACTTCTGGATTAGTGGCATTTTCCTTAGGCTGATAAAGTTTACATTCTAGAAAAACAATAGCTTAGGTGGTTCTCCTTTGCTGTTTTCTGAAGTCATGTATCAAATTGTGTTGGCAATTCTACCTTATTCTGGGCAAATAGGAGCCAGGAACAACTGCACTCTGCTGAAGACTCTGGACTGGTTCTCTTGTAACCGGGTCATTCCTGTAGGATGCAAAATCTGTACCTTTTAGAAAATTAGTGCTATGCAGACTCGTTACAAAATCTCACAGACAGTTTCTTCTGACCTGCTCCTTTTTTATTTGCTGCATCTTATTTCCCTGCTTAAATGTGTCCCTTTCTGTGTCTGGTCCTAGAATGCTCAGAATCTGACCCCCTGCCATACTACTTTTGAGTGTGTTTGGGGAAGGAAGGACACTTCAACCCTCGTGGCATGGTCACTGAACAGGGAGCATCCCTCTTTGTATTCCCTCCTCTGCAGCTCTCCTTCCTGCTTGCCTTCTGGTACTGGTACTTATTCCGGTCTCAGTAATAAGCTCTAGTTCTGTAAACCTCCCATTCTTTCAGCTTTCGACAAAATTCAAGTACTGTCACAGCATTTATAACGGTAGCTCTCAGCTTTGACAGCAGTTCTGGAGTGAAACCACGGCATTGCTTGATTATTAGTGATGTGTGAGTTTCATATTGTTTGGAGTTGGGCTCAGATGAGCATCGAAAAGCCCCAGCTTATCTCAGATTTGTACTTCAGGAGCCTCAAAACAGCAGTTTCTGTTCAAGGAGGCATCTGTTCTGCAAGCTGCATTTACTTGCATGGTATTGAATTTCTGCACAGTGAGCGGGGGAATTCCAGCAACCCTGTCTTTTCAGCGAGCAGGTTGAAAACTCCAGACTTGTTTGTACTTACAAAACTGTAACAAACGCAGATTTTTTTAGAAAGTAATTCTCTTTAGTGCTGAAAAGAATGTAGTCCAATGTTTGGAATATTGTGGGGTTTTTTTTCCATTTCTGTTTTGATCATCGCTGGCAGTTGAAAAGTTATCACAGATTAAAAAGAAAGGGGTTTTTTTTGTGTGTGTGTTTTTTTTTTTAAGAAAAAGACATCATTTGGTTCTGGTTTCTCTGTAGCAGTGACAGATCTGTGGGAAATAGATTATTTTATCTAGCCTGTAGAAGTGTATTTACTACAAAACAGATGTGAATTGGTTGGGGAGGGCAATGCTTCCAGCTACAGATGACTATCAGCAGTCAGCAGAGATGGGAAAGGCTCTTGCAAAGGCAGGGAGAGTTTGTTAAGCTTCTGCTCTTGTGGGTGGGCTCTTATCTGATTACTTCACCTTGGCTGGGCCTCCATAAGAATCAGAATTGCATTTTTTTCTGAATGTATTGTACTTAGAAGTAGAGGCAATATTTTCGGTCTAAATATTTTGGTATTGTGTTAAATTTCGTGGACATCGGGTGCTCAGACCTCCTGAGGGGATTTCAAGACTCAGCCACAGAATCCTGAAATTGAAAGCTTGGAAAATTAAGGTATAAGGGCACAGCCACAGATCTGGAGTGGCTTGAGAGTGTAGGCATGGGAAATTGGGATAGGGCAATTGAATATTATCCATGGGGATGACAGCAGTAAGGGCTGAAAAAGAGATTATCGGGAGAAGGAGGAATGAAAACAAGTAAACTGGGCTGCACACTGAGCAGAGTAAAATGATCTGAAGGATGGAATCAATAGAAGTCATGGAGCTGTGATATATCCTTCTGAAAATGTACAGAATTCCAGTGTAATGACAGTGTCATATTCAGCATAGCACGGGTATGTAATATATCAGCATAGGTCAACATATGAGAATCAAATTTCTGTTAATACACAAGATTTGCTGTGTTTTTTTAAAAAAAATGGACAAGACCTTGTATTATATAACAGGGAACCGTGTAGGTTTTATTGGCATGAGTCAAAAATGAAGTGCTTTATTCATTGCCTGGCAAAGGGCAGTATGTTGTTAGATCAGCTGGTGAGAACTTTGGCATGAAGTGTCACAAGGAATAGATTTTAACCCACCCAGTTTTCCTTGTGAATGGCAGGGAGGAGTGAAATGCAAGGGGAAAGATCTTTTTAAGCTTTTTGCTGCTTCTTGAAAGCTCATTTTCTACTCAGGCTGTAATTAAAAACCTGCCTGAAGTGTGAGCAGTAACAGTAGCTTTCATTGAACAGCGAAATTGTCCTTCACGCAAACATTAAATTAATGCCCTCTTGGTGAGGGAGAATTGTTTTCTATGCAAAGGGCACATCTGTACAGATGTACATTATTTCAACCCTCACGAACTCTTGCTTTTCTTCTGCCACACAGTAGTGATATGTTTCATGTGCTCTGCTTGGGTTTGGTAGTTTTTCTGTTCATCTCGGGTTGCCTTTGGGGTCCCACATCCTACTTTCCCATGTAGAAATAATGCAGCTGACTCCCAAGCAGGTGTTGCTGTGCATCTCTTTTGTGCCCAGCCGTCACTGCTGGGTCAGGCTAGACCCGTGTGGTAACTGCACATTCCTCTCAGAGAAGGGGAGGAGTGAGGAAGCAAAGGGCAGGTGAGAGGCCTCAGTCACATCTGTGCTTTAAGCCTTCTAGGCCATCGATTCTGCCACTTTCAGTGGTGTTGTCTCCATGGTGATGTGTGAAACAGAAAAAGGCTCCTATTGCAGTAGCTGCTGTTTCTGTGCTTGTTTTAGTGGCTGAATGCCCTAGGTTTGTATTGATGCTGAAAAACAAAAAGCTTTAGTAAGTGCATGATTACAGTTACAGTCCATCAGCAATAGTATTCTTATCTGTTCAGTGTTTAGCAAGAAGTTTTGGTAATTTACATTGCAACATATTCCCTGGGAGAGGGGTGTGATGTTAAAAAGTAAAAATCACCTTGAGAAACGAAGGCCAGAAGTTTGGAACCTTTGATCTGGATGTTGGACACCTAAACAGTAAGCTGATGATTTCTGAGGGATAGGAGAGAGTACAGGGAGTACTAAACTGCTGCTGGGCTCCATGATAAAACCAGCCAATTTTTTTTGTTATGTCACTGTGGGTTTGGTATCTTAATTGTAAAGTAGAAGCACATCTTTTCAGCAAGGGGAATATACTGGTTTTGACAACGACCTTTACTGGTTTTTGAAACGCCAAAGTGAGGTGCTGTTAACAGCTGCAACAGAATACCACCCCTTTCTTATTTTTAAGAAGATAAGAGAAAACAGAAGGTTTTGGTTTTCATTCTTACTCAGTTCCATGGGGGTCAGGCTAAGACATAGTGAGCTGTGGTTTCTTAGTTGCTGGACTTTTTGTCTTAAATGTTGTTAATTTTCTTAAAATTTGAGCAGGATGACATTTGCTGAAGATCTTTCCTTCCTGCAAATAATGTGACATTTGTGGGATGAGATGAACTTGTGAATTGATTAGCTTTAATTGCTTGCTTGACTTTGAAAGCAGTATGTTTTACTTTTTATTTTAGTTAGGCAACTATGCTAGCTATTAATGTTAATAAAATGAACAAGTTGTAAATGCTGTTTTGCCTGGGAAGGTAAATATCTCCTTTGTTTTCTTTTTCAGTTTGTATTGGTGTGGATTCTTTTGGGGGTGTGTTTTTGTTTTGTTTTTTAGTAGCCTGCAGTTCGGGATTTGTTTCTTTTTAATAAGTCCTTCAAGTAGCCGTGTAGTGAAGTGGATTAAGGAAGTAGGTATGAGAGTCTGTAGGTAGAAATTGATGCTTTCAGCTGGTGCATTGTTTGACACGTGCTTCGTACTATGTAATAATGAAGTCTATATTATCATAAAGTAGTTGTAAAATTTGATTACAATTAGATCCATATCTAATTAAGCACTAGCCTTTTTAGGCTTCTCATTTGTTTTTAATTTGTATGCAAAACTTGCTGTTTATTGGGTAGGCACTGGCAGTGTAATTAGTGAGGTGTCGTTTCAAAAAGCAGCTCTGAACTTTGTGGCACTAAAGGTAAATCAACGTGGATAAAGCTTTTGCTTTAAATGCTGGATAAATTATGGATTCAGTTCAAAGTATTGCCCAGCAAACATTTGTTACATATAGAAAAAGGGAGCTATTGTTTACATGTTTGCTGCAGCTTGGAGACCCTGATCATCATGCTGTATCTTAGTTATAATTCATTATTCAACAATCAATAGATAATCTTAGGATATGAAGAAATTGCATGAGTAAAAGCACATTAAAAAGACACCTTTGAAAAGTGAATTATGTATTGCTAGAGCTGTGTCAGAGGATGTTTGTAAGACATGCATGTGTAGGTAATGGCTGCATGTACGTTGTACATGTACACTTGTAAGGCTCAGAGAGGTCAGGGCACCTCCTTCGCTTTTCCTCTGAAAGGCTTAGAGTGCTAAGAAAGAAGACTTTACTGGTGTGTGTGCGTAGGAGGGAACGGAGCTGAATGAGAGAAACCACTGAGATCAGTTAGATTTGTAATATATATTTGTGTTGTGTTTAGGGGAGCTCTGTCTCCCTTAAACCAAACCCTGTTTTGTCATGGAGCAGGAGCAGCAGCAGATTGGAGTCAAGTTTAGAAAAGGTTGTCCAAGCCACACTGAGTTAAATATTGGAGTGCCTTATTTAGTCAAATAGCCGAGGGCCTGGTCATGCAGCTTTTCAAGCAGAGACTGAAGGAGAGCTCTTTGGAGAGTATAGGCTGGGTGTGGTAATCAGTGGTGTTCTTGGTAATGAGATAAAAAGCACTGAAGACTGGCTGCATGCAATATCTAGTCAGTTACAAGGCAGACTGTGGTTGGTTTTACAGATTTTCTTTAAGTTTTGGTTGAGAGTTGAACTTTCTGGGCTGTCATTGGGCTGTAATTAGGTTTTTTTGGTGGACTGTATTCCTCAGATTCTCATACATTGGGTAGGCTTCTGTAGAGTGTGATTAATATGATCTTTCTTTATCCTTCTCTAATTATTTTAATGTAACAAGCAATTTTAATATCCCCTAAGTATTGTAATAAGCAATCTCATTACTTTTCTCCAGGCTTGTTTACACAAAAATAGAACAACAGCAAAGTAAACAACACTGAATGAACCTCCAGTTGAGGTATTACCTACTCTGAAGTAGTAGAGGTGGTCAGATTCCACAGATCATGAGCCTACCTTAAGAGAAGAAGGGTATTTTTGTTGATACAGTCTTTAGTTGTTCTTTAGTTTTTGGTGTGTGAGAAGTTGCGGAATATTACAGTTTTTTTATCTAACTGTGAAAGCTAGGTTCTAGATTTAGTGAAAGCTGAAGTCCTTAAAACCCCAGTAACAGGGAGGTTAAAAAATATCAGGGAACTTGATAATCTGATGGTATAAGTGCCTTCCTTTTTCCGCTTTGCCCTCTCTTTCTCTGTTATCTTCCAAATGTTAACCTTTCTTATGGTTTTTTTATTGTTGTCCCTCTGTCTTTAAGAGGAAGCATCCTTATTATTTTTAACCACATTAATCATTTGTGTAATCTCTTCATCTTCCAGTTACATTGTTGTTGGCTGCTGTTAGTCTATTATTGCATTCACCTTTGCTTTTCTTTGTATTTTACTGTATCTCTCTGGCTCCTTTTCAGTGAGATGCCCTAGTGCCCTCTTCCCTTAAGTGCTATATCCCAGAATATGTTTTCTTGACTTTAGGAGAGGATACAGGGGTAACCTGGTAGTGTTGAGGCAGGCAGTGAAACCACCCTGTGCAGTTTGGAATTTTGACCGTGATCTGTGAGCCCTTGGTGTTCCATGCTGCTGCATGGACTGAGGTGGTGGGTTTCAGTGGGCAGAGCCTGCTGCTGCCAGCTGCTCGTGCAGCGGGGACAAGCCTCCTGGAACGAGCTGGTGAGACATCCACGTAGTGCTGGTGTAAATTGGACTTGTATGGCATATCACAAGCCAGGGCCACGAGGTTCGTAGCTCTGAATGGAAAAGAGCTTGTACTACGTCTGAGAGCAAGGGTTCTGCGAGGCCCTGCTGAGCAGCACCTCAGGTTGGCCAGGTCGCACCTCCGTGTGTATGGCATGCGTGGATCGTTTAAAAGGCATATCGTGCAAGTGTATCCTTGGGCACTGGGAACTACTTAGGAAGAGTGAGAATGTTAGGTGTGTGGTTTTTATTTCGTTCGCCAACATGTTGCAGTATAAATTCCTCGTGTTACTTTTCAAACAGCCTGTTCCCATGGGCTGCTGTCCTTTTGTGCACAGTGTTCTCAAGCACATTAATAAACAGAATTTAAAAATGCAACATTGACAGCCTGCATCAGCTTCTGATATGAGTAATATTGCTCCAGTGACTAATGCAGACATACCTGTCAGAGATGGAAAGCCTGTGCTGAGACTACTTTAATCTATTTGCTGGATTCTGTGGTCTCAAAAGTCCCTTGAAGTACCTGATTCAAATCCAAGTATGCGTGCAAATTTTTTGCATGTAGATCTTTAAAGCAGTTGAAAGGCACAGACAGATTCTCTTGGGATTCAGTCATTTGCTGAAAGTTAAAGGCTTTATTTATTGTAGGAAGTGCTTTATATTTGAAGTCTGTTTTGCACTGTTCTGGAGCTGTTCTCATTGAAAACTTAGTACATGCTGCACAGAATTCTAGGGGATTTATTTCCCATCCTTCCTTTGTTCTGTGAGATGGATTTGTGTTGCTCAAAGAGGAGTGGATCATAATGCAACTATTCAGAGAATAACTAAAACTGGCGAAATACCAATTCTCCATATAGCTACCACTGCACTTTATTTGAATAACTAGCATACTGATACTTTCTAATTGTTGGAACAAGAGCATTTTCATCTGTCTTAAAAGCTTTTGAATGAGGCCAAAATGCTAGTGCAGTTTTGGCAGGGGCTCTCCTGGAATCCAGTCCTCTTTTTTGGTTAGTGGTACGAGAATTGGTATGTTCACCCAGAGGGAAGAGACTTCCTAATGGATACCAGGGCAGAAAACTCAAAACACAGAAGAATTAAAACAAAAGGTCACATTTCTAACTGGAAACTTAAAAATCAGCAGGCATGATTATGTCTAAAAGAAAAAAAGGGTGAAATTTATATTTAATATTTAAATAAAATACTGCTTTGGCTCAGTTCTTGGACTTCACCACGCACTATCCAGTGTTTTGTTTATTTCTGCAGGGCAGTATCATTTCGTAAAACTCATTCTGAGTGATTTCCTATTACATTAGTGAATAACTTGTGTAATCATTTAAGTAAATTAAAGAAACATGTTTGTTAAAAATTGGACTGTGTTATAGCAGAAGGCTAATAACAGATGCAGTTTGAAAAGCAAGAGCAGAGCTTAATATAATTCATATATCTCATGGAGGGGGAGCATGGGATATATTGTTCCTCAGTAAAGGCTCTTAATAAGATGACTGTGTTTCCCTGTGACAAATTCAAAATTATTTTTTTCTGATGTGGCAGAAGTAATGACAGAGCATTTCTTTTCCTTTACCAGTTTATCCCATACATGTATTGTTTAATATTTGTGCTAGTGAAATAGTTCTCTTCTTTGAACTTCTTTCCCTCTGAGAGTGGCCTTATTGTATTCTATCACTGTGTAAGTCTAGAGAGGAAGAAGCTCTGTTACATTCCCAGGCAGCATATACTAGATTATTTCTACTGCCAAGACATATTAATACTTGCATTTGTTACAATATTTATAGCATTTCCATCAGGTGTGCTGCTGCTGTGATATGTGCATGGCACTCAGGCTGAATGCTTGTATATTGAACTCTCCATAACTATATAATTCTTGAACATAGCACTACAAATTTTTCAGGGCAGGAAAGCGTTATTTGACCAATTTAACATTAAGTCCTTTAAAATCCAGGCCAAGCATTCCAAGTTTAGAGTGACAGTTTGTTGATAGCCAGTCCATCCTTTTGGCTCTTAAATGCTCCGCTGATTAGTTATTTGCTGTACCTGGCTGTGCAGATATTGACGTTGTTACATTAACTGTGGACAGAGCCACCAGTGGGCCTGTGTTGGGGCTTGCTGCCTGCACGTGGCAGCGATAGCAGGAGCCAGTGGGAAAAGGAGATCGCCCCTGTATTTGAGAAAAGTGAGCTGATGTGTGAGCCGTTGTGTTAAGAAGTCTGTGAATGTTAAAGATAATAGAATAGAGCTGCTTTACGAAATGGTGAGAAATGTACCTTCTGAGGCCTGCAGGCTCTATCTGCAGCAGCTCTGGGCAGCTTCTGAGGGAAGAACATGAACTTCCACTTAGAGGGAAATTCAAAAATCTGGCAGAATCTGGATACATGTTGAATTAGAATAGAGAAACAGTGGAGGGCTTTTGACAGCACTGGAGTATATTAGTTTGAATTAGAGACGCTGTATTAATAATTAAACTTTTGACAATACAGATTATCTAAATTGATACTAGAAATGTTGATTAGAGTCTTAAAGTGGCAGTGGTGTCTTACAATGGCAGTGAGAACATTTTTATCTAATCCAGGTGTTCCAGAGTTTTTAGTAATTGTGTATATATTTCTCCTTATTTTTCCCCTTTTTTAAAACAAATTTCATCAATTGGAATTTTTTGTTGAAAAAAGTCCATCTGTGCACTTTTGCCCACTTCTGACTACGCTGAGAATAATTCCAAGGGTCGGTTTTTGGTGAGGCCAGACCGTGCCATGAGCATGATGGTGTTCACAGAGTGCAATCATATCTCACCTGAGACATCAGGCACAGACACAACAGGCAATCTAGCAACAACAGATGGAGCTGCTAATAGTACCAATGCAATCCTTAGTGGCTGTTACTAATTAAACGACTTAGTTAAGTTGTCACAAAAGGATGTAGGTAATGACTGTGTCAGTGCTCTGTATCTGACTGCTTCAGCAAACCGGTGTCTGGTGTGTGTCATGCACCAGGATGTCATGTGGATCCGCTTTTTTTTCCCTTCCAATTTCCTGAGGCATTTCTGAATTCTCAACATGCAGCAACTAAAACAGAGGTGCAGACTTTGTCTTGTGTCATAGGAAGGGCTCTGACGTCACCTCTGTAGTGCTAGGAGTTTCAAGGCAAAAGTTGTGAGTAGTGTGGCTATATGCAGTCAGAAATTCCTGGTTTACTGTCTGCCAGCCACAGAAAACAGAAGGTCAGTTAGTTTGTGTCACTTGCTTGCAGTGCTGCTCTCTGCATAGGATTCCTGGCAAAAGAACAGTCACAGCTTACTTTCCTTGACTTTGGTTCACAGCTCAAGTGGGCTTTTGTCAGTGAAGGAAGAGCGGGATTTCCCTCCATTTGGTGACTCACCATGGAGTGAGTGCTCTCGAGGTTTAACCATCCCGGGCAATACAAGGTCACTTCTGAAAAACTGCTTTCCATGTAGAGGATGCTGGCATGCTTTGGACCATTACTTTGAACATGCACATTTCACGGGGACTGTTCACAGGTTGGGTTTTGGAAGTCATGCAGGCTGGAGTGCCGCAGTTCAGCGTTACTTGTGGGCTGACATCCTGCTTTGGCCACCAGGGAGTCCATCAGCTGTGCTAAGCACTGCTTGGATCCGGAAGGTGGGTTAAGTGGTGCTGAACACTGCAGGAGTGGAGGGCAGATGTTTGCTTCCAGCACTGGTTCCATGTGCTGACAGCGTTTCTTTGGAGAGACCACCATGTGATCCCACAGACAATTGTCTTGGCTAACTTTACCTCTTGCAGAACCCCCTCTAAATCCATTTGTTTCTAAACTTTTGCGTACAGCTTCCATAAGAATTTGCGTGAGAATGGCTGAAACATAATCAGTTTCTAGTACAGCTTTTTCAAAGTCTGGTTTTGCGTGCTTTAGTATGCACACCAGATGGGCTGGAAATCTGACCAAATTCCACGATGAGATGCCACAGGTAACACCTAATTTACAAAGTAAATGTTTATATATTTTGGCAGAATTTCTTTAGGCTGATTTTTTTTGACTAAGAGGGAAATACTTTATATAACTTAATGTGAGAGAGATGCTTTTTGCCTCTTTAAAGAATAGTTTGCTATTTACCTTTTTGTTCCTTTTTGATAATGTGCTTTGCACATTAGAAATAGTTGAACAGAGAACTATTCAGCTGAGCTACCCAAAGATGCAGACGGCTAGGGCAGAAATCTGCCAGCCTCTCAAATCTATATTGGAAAATTCCTTGTGAAAGACTTGTACCTCGAGGCAAGTGAAGTCAACTGGAAGGGATCACGTGTGTTTCCTAGCAATGGATTTTACAGTTGTATGGAAAATAATTCTCCAACCTCATGAACATTAGCAACATGTTTTATAAATCCTATTCTGTTTTATGAACACATAATAGGGAAGCTTCTGAAGTGTTTCATCGCATTGTGCCCTGGCTCTGTGGCTGAATCAGGCAGCTGGTGTTCGTCACCTAGGAGTTTTTAGAAGACTTTGCCTCCACAGGGCCTTTGTGTCCTGGCCACACAGGCTGGTTCTTACTTGGAATTTGCCTCCCACAGAGCCACAGTTTTTGACTGTATCTGCACTCTGGCATTGATAGGAAATGGGTCTGGGGAAGGTGAAGTGCTGCCCAGAAAGGATTACTTTTTGTTAGGACTGAGGGCTTGGTGGAAACTTTGTTTGGCACTCTGTTCGAAGAGAGGGATGATAAAAGAATGACTTGAGTTGTCATGAAAGGTACAGCCAAATTATTGATTGTTGAAGGCAAATGCACTAATTTCACTTACGGATTTCTGTAGTCATTGAAGGCTGTCTTGAGAAGGAAGTTACTTTAAAGGGAATTGGTGTGTAGATTGATTTATGCTGCAGTGATTGCCCCAGAAAATGCTCTTGCTTCACTGTCAGCACAAAGTAATCCTTTGTAGTTTTCCTTCCAGTTAAGCTCGTGGCTTGCATTTTCTTTAGCAATGTTTGCACCGCTCCCTAAGGTATCAAAGGCAGGTCGTGTCTGAAGACGGTGTCCTTGGCAGTCCAGTGAAATGCACGGGTTGGACTTTGAGATAGCTGAAAACACCGAGCACAGGTCCTGTCTGGGAGGAGGTAAATCCCTTGGCCTGCAGTGCAATGGAGACGCTCTGCAGGGAGTTGCTGCACTGCGCGCTGTGGTGCAGAGCCGCTGACTCGGACTGCGGGCACAACAGCTGCGGGAGGTGTGTGTGCCAGGCTGGCACTGCCAGCCCACTGCCCTGGCCTGTAAGCAAGCCCAGGCAGGGCTGCCTTTACTTCCTCCGTTGCTCTGTGTCCTGCAGTGCAGATTTATGTGCGTTGCCTTCTAAATCTTGGAACAGTGACAGCTTAAAGTTGGCTTATATAGAGATAATAACTTACGGTTATCATCTCTATGAAATGGTGAAGAACACTGTATTCAGAGTTGTCTTGATGTTACTGAGAAAAGGGATGAAAAAATGTGGTTGCAGCCTACTCCAGAGATCAAGTGGCAACTGGAGAAGAGTGCAGCAAGGAAAGGAGAAAGAGTTAATTTTAAACTTGGGTGGTATCTGTAAGATAAACCAGTCAGCATCTTACAGTCAGCTTTTTCAGTACATACCATCATTCAGTTTATGGAGTAAATATAAAAAATTGCAGTGGAGCTTTCAAAACACTTATAAATTCATTATCTGAAAAGTAGTTATGTGCTTTGAGTAAATAACGGTCCTTTTTTTTTTTAAAGAAAGCTTTAGGAAGGAAATATGAGAGAAACTGTTGCTTACCATTCAGAGAAGCTATTGCATTGCTTAGGCTGATGATTTGCATTGAACTGTTCATACGTTCATTTGGTATTCCTTAACAAATTATGTTTTATTCTATAAGAGCAATACCTACAGCCTCATGGGATTTTCAGTTCCTGAGATTCTTTTTGTTCTGTTTTTATTCAATTAGTATGTGTTGCTTTACTAGAAGAAGATGAGAAGGCACAAATAACAAAAAAATCCTGAAGGCATTTTAACCCAGTCCTTAATCTGACTGTCCTTTCTGTTCCTTTGCACCCTGGAGGTGTTAGAGCACGTGTGCTGCTGCCTTGTATCACCTCTTGGCTTCCCTGCAGCAGGCACATAGACCCAGACTGTGGCATTTTTCTGCACCTGAGGAACCAGCTTGTTACCTGTGCTGCATTTCCTTTGCCTCCTGCACTGCTCCTGCTCTGCTGCCCCCGGGCTCTGTGTCACGCTGAGCTGACAGCCCAGCAGTAAAGCCCGTGGGAGCTGCACAGAGATCTCATGGCTAGGGCAAGGAAATCCTTAGCTTGTTGGGATAAATCAAAGAAAGTAAGGAAATTGCAGCTTAGCCAAAAGGTGGGAACATGGTGATTTTTCTGGGACAGGATCTCCCCTGAAAAGCAACATGTACATGTGTTAAAAGAAGGTGGGTTTAAAAAGCTAAGCTTGTCTAGCTGTCTGATTGGAAAAAAAACAGTGCAGCAAGAGCAGTAGTACTTGGGAGCCCTAATGGTACATGTTCAGAGTTGTGGGAATCTTTGCCATCAACTGTGTATCTTTGTTAATATCCTTGAGACAACATGCTTTTGAAGAAAAATTCTCCATCAGTGAAGAAGTTGCCCTGAGAAGTATTTGGGTGGTTTGGTTTCTTTCTTTAAACCATACTATAATTTATTGCTGTGTCTCTCCAGTTTAGTTCCCCTTGGTCACGGGTCCTTTTTACTCTCACTGTTGAGTTCTGTGTAATATCCTGGTAGCTGTTCAGAGAGCTGCTTTCTCATTTCTGTTCCTCCTTTACCTGAGGTAACTCGGTGCTCCATCCAATGAAGCTGTGCCTGTCGGGGTGTCTCTTTGCGTGTGTGTGAGACACAGCACCTCACTCCTCAGATCTCCACTGAGTGGCTGTGAAACATTTCAAATCTATGCAACTAATGTGGGTTTTACTGAACTTTATGAAATCTGCTTTAATGGGTAGAACTGTATGTAATTTTTAATTTTGTACTGTTTTTTCCAGTGCTGGAGAATTATTAATACTTCTCAGCTTCCTCTCTAAATGAGTTTTGATCAGTCAGGGCCAACTCTAAATTGATGGAACAGGTGGTTGCTTAACCAGCAAATTGTTTAACATAAAGCCCCAGCCAGGAAGTAGCTTCTTTTAATTAAAAGACTCATACCGCTCCTGCCAGTCATCTTTTCCCCTTGCTCAGCGTTGCACCACCGTTTTGGACAGAATATGCCACAGTAAAATAAAGACTGTTTCTAGTGTTAACCCTGTTTTGTCCGAATCACCCACATTTTTCTTGTATGCATTTTGATATTCAGGTGCAGTAAGAGTGGATGGGGCCTGCTTTCTATGTTTCAGGAGAAAATACTTATTTTTTTCTCTACGTTCCTTTCGATGATAGCAATCTCTTCTTGGTTTAGGGGGAAAAACTCCAACCTGAGCATGTAGTCCCAGCTCTGCTTTGCAGAGTGCTGTCACTCAGGGACTTCAAAGCCAGGGCACGAAGGAATGCTTGGATTGTGTGTTACTGAAGCAGCAAGTGGAGCAGCTACTGACACTGGGGCAGAAAGACAAGAGGCTCTTGGTGTTCTCCTCCCTGCCTCTTGTCCTGACTCCTCAAACACTGGCCCTCCTTATTCTTACTCGGGGGCCGAAGTGTTTATCTGCATGGGCAAGAGGCAGGTGTGCAGATAAGGTCCACTTTTTCCCCTCAGTAATTTAGAACATATTCCAGACCTCTAGGATACTTACTCTTGTCAAGTAATTGTCAAATTGACCAATCCAGTGTCTAATTCTAGGAAGTTTTTGACTTTGAAGCTGTGACTTCCTGGATGATAGTATTATTTTGCTTTCAAACAGGTCTCCTAAGCAGGCAGAGTGCTCCATTATCCATGTGAGAGCAGTGTATAATGGCATGATTGTTAATCGCGTAAACATCGTGGCTGCAGAGCGTTACAGGGTCTGTGAATTAATTGGTCTCTATCCTGTGTTGAAATCTGTAGTTTTGGCTCTCTTTTTACTTGTACAAGTGCTTGCTGCAGGTAGATAGTTGTGGCAAGATGCACAACCGGGAAAGTGAGATGGTTACCATCTGCAGTCCTAGTTTTCAGATTTGGCAAATGTAATATAGTTACAAGTCTTTATGGTGCCCTACTTAGAAAAGATGCAGCACTACTGATACCACCCTGTTCGTGTAGATGTGACAACTATAAAAGAAGTCTGATACGTTCACATTATTCATTATTATCTCTCTGATTTTCTGGGCAAAGTTCTCATGTACTGATTAATAGTGTATGCAAAGAGGTTTTTTTTACCAGATGTGTGAAAAGGGATCCCAAAACTCTTTGTTCAGAGCAAATCTAATGTTGATTGCCACAAAAGGGGGAATGGGGGCCTCCAGTGTAGTTCAGCCTTTGTAGTCTCAACTGAGAAACTGGCAGCTTGTTGACAGATAAACATGGACTGAAATAATAGAAATTCCATTTAATTTGCATTTCTTTCTTCTTCTCCCCCCTCCCAAAGTAAAAGTCATTTTGCAAGCAGATTTTAGCATAAAACTTTTCCTACTACACTTCCTTGATTTTTTTTTCTTTTTGTTTTTTTTTTTTTTGGCTGGTGTCTAAACAGTTGCTTATGTTGTTTGTAGTATACCCAAGTGGACTCTGGATTGAAAAGGCTGTTTAGACTAGTTTTCTTTAAACAGTAAGAGAACTGTGTACATATTTTTTCCTAATGTTACTGGGTGCTTATTGTGAAATTATCTTGCTTGAATTACAGGATGGGGAACTTTAAACTAGTCACTGTAAAATATTCCTTTTCTCTGTTAATTGTTAGTGTCTTATAAATTTCGTGGACATTTCCCCTTTGTTGTGGCATCTACTTACATGTGATATAGTGGTATATCTGTCTGTTCAAATAAATAAGAACTGAAGGTGGGTGTCTCATCTCGGTATTGTATCTGATCTGTTACTGGCCTTTAAAGCAACACGGATACTTTGATCAAATAATATTTTCGACTGACTCCTGAATTGACAGTGAGAGGCTGACAAATATATTCACTCTCATTGACAAAGTTATTATTAGTCCTTGAATAATCCCACACATCCAGGCTTTGTATCATAGTTTGGCCTGTTATGTACAGGTTTATTATAAATCAGGGTGAGAGGATTTACTGAATCAAGGTTTCAGAGTGTTGGAAAGGTGTATCATTTGTTGTCCTTGCAGAGATCTCCCAGTTACTTGTGACATCAGGTCTCACTTAACACATGGTAGTGGGTATCATGTATGAAATCTCAGTTTTATCCATGACACTGGGTGTCTGCTTATTGCAAGGGAATTCGGAGAAGCTGTGGTCAGGTTGTAAACTGGCTGTAGTTTCTAACCTCCCCTGTGTCCACACAGTTGCATTTGGCTACTGTTCACAAGTTACACCTTTCCAAAATGGGTATGTTGAGTGGCACTGTACCTCGGGGTGTGCAATAGCCTTGCTTTGAAGGGTCGTGAAGTGGCTGTGATGATCTCTGTTAAGCATGTAAAAGTCTTACAAAGAACATCTGCTTCTGTCAGAACTGGTTTCACTTTGGATCCAGATCAGCACTTTCAGCTGAATGGGACATGAATTGGTATCAGAAGTGGTCCAGGTTGAAGCTCTTTTCCTCTGTGTACAGCCATGCTGCATTTGACCAGTATAGGAGGAATGGCCATGTCAAACCTGTCCAGTTGAAAGATCCTTAGACTTTGTGTGTGTGTGTGTGTTCCTGGATCCATCTCAGTTCTCTGGGGGTGTGCTGTGTTTTCAGGCAGGGAGGGAAACAGAAATCTGATGAATCCTGTCCTTGAAGTACTGTGCTGTTACGCTGTTTCATGGCAGTTCTTTAATTCTCTCCATTTGTGTGTATGTGTATTTTAATTTTTCACTTCAATACACACATTCAGTAGGACAGAGTTCTAGTTGCTTTGGGAACTTTAATTTCCAGTTTTCTTATTTACTTTTAGTATCAAGTGTTCCATTACTGCCTATTTCTTCTGATAAGCTTTAGAAAGAGCATACTTCGTTCTCAGCCCACAACTGCAACTGGTTAAAACAATTTTCACAGTAGCTATAGGCAAAGTAAATAAGCTTTCGTTATAATCGCAGTGGCTTTTCTTTTCTATTTGATTTCTGCATGTTCTCAAATTTAACTACATTAAAATTGGAGAGAGGTGATTCCAAAGCTGTCTGCATGAATTTTTCCTATGAGGTCTCTCTGTGCTCCTGAGCTGCACCTGTGAACAGCAGAGCTGTTCTTTTTATCTTAGGGCATGTGCTGAAACACCAGAATATCCGGTGTGTTTCAGGTGCCTGTGGCACTTACAGTACACAGTGTCATCATCACAGCTTCCTGCCTGGGAACCATACAAACTGCAGACAGTACAGAAGAAATCTGCATATGTGTTTGGTGTATTATATATGTTCAGTTGTGTATTTAGAAAGCAGGGGTTTGATATATTTGTAGCACTGCCTGTCCTTCTAGTTGTTGACACGTTGCATAGATTTAAATTGAAAAGACAGTGATAAAATGGGTACTGTACATAGACCTGTTTGTGTATGTTAATTTGACTGTGGTGCTGTAGAAAAGTCCTGGAAGTGAAAGAGGGTGTGGTAGGGAATGTGCACCGAAAGGTCCTTATGTGCTGAAGTGAGGGCGAGGGCACAGGAGAAGCTTTCTAACACTGTGAGCTGTGTGGTTCCGCTCCCAGGTTGCAATCACAGCACATAAAGCCCTGCAGAAGCCCCTCTGAGACATGCTGGCTGTAAGGCATCATCTCGGTGGAGCCAAGTACTCAAACTGCAGGAGGAGACCATGGGTATTTTGTAGGACAGAACAAGAATTGAGACTGGCAAATGGGAGAGGTGGTTTGAAAAGATGGGGTGCCTGGTTCTGCCCTCAGGCGTGCCCCCATGGGCAGAGAAACAAACGGGCAGATGGCAGCTCAGCAGCCAGGAGTGTGCGTGGCACAGTGCGTGTGAGTTGGCACCACCGTGCTGCCACAAAAAAGACATGGCATGGGGGCAGTTCGGTGCCAAGGCAGGGTTCGTAATTGTTTTACTTTGACAAGCACTGGAGAGGAATAATGTCCAGTATTGAGCTGTGTGGTTAAGGACAGATAAAAAATAAGAGGCTGCCTGAAGGACAGCATTGGGAGAAGTCAGAATCTAGAGGTGATGACTTAAGAGAATGATTCAGAGTCTTTAGTTAAGAGAAGGTGAAGTAACAAGTGGTAAAACCCTTCAGATGCATGAAATGCTGCTGGAAAGAAGGGATGATCTGTTCTCCATCCCCATCTTCATAGTAGTGGGCAAAAGAAGCAGGTCTTAAACAGGATTAAATTGGATTAAACTTCTCATGTTGAGGATAATTAAGTACTGAAATAGGCTGCCAGCAGAAATAGTGAAGTGTACTTCACAGGAAGCCAGTCAGAAGTGCATTAGTGAGACTTCTGTTAAGGAGGCATCGTGGCCATTCCTGCTGGGGCAAGTGATAGAAAAGGTGATCTCCCCAAGTCCTTTCAGCCCCATTCTGAAATACAAGCTTTCAAAGATTCTTTCAATCTGAACAAAAACATTTCCTGTATTGTTTTTCAGAGGATGGTCTGGTGTAAATGTTTTCACAGTAAGCTTCTATCTAGAAGGCTTTTTGTTGTTGGAAGTTGACATTGGCATTCCATGCCTGCCCTCCACACACACACACACACAAAAAGGAAGACAAACCACTTTCTAGTCTTGAAAAGTTCCTACATAAGTAAAAGTTGTTGATTGTTTCCAGAATTAGAAGGTGTAGAACAAAGAAATACACTTTTGGGTGAGGATGGTCCTTGTTAGTTAGAGAAATAGAGCCAACAAGTAGGTTAAAAGAGAATTTGGAGAGATCAGTGTTTAGTGTGGAATCAGGAACGTTCTTCCTAAACTCCTATCTCTTCAGCTTTTATTCAGCTCTGTTTACTTCTCATCTCTGTTTTGCTTGCTTAGCAAACGGAGACAGAACAGTCTGGCTGAAGTCATGCTGGTTGTCTCCAAATGCAGATAGTTCAAAGAGTGACTGAGTTTTCATGGAGAAGTTTCATTGGTGATCAAGTCATCTGATTAAGGAGTAACCTGAATCCGGAAAGCTTAAGCAACTGTCCTCAACCAGCGGGGAACAAGTAAAGGAGTGATTATGCTGTTCTGGACATGTTGTGCTCCCTAAGATTTTCAGTGAGTGACTGAGAACCCCTGTATTCAGGACTCCTGGCCAAGTCTGTGTTGGGGGGTGTGGGTGTGTTGATCACACCGGTGATGTTCCTCCTTGAGTGAAACCGTGAAACAAGATAATGGCACCTTAGTGGAACTTAAGGGAGAACACGCACCTGAAAACTGAGGACTGGATCCTCTGTTGTAAGCAAGTAGCTTACAGGTTATGGAATAACTCTGGCATGAGGAAACCCTGGGGAGCCTGGAAATGTCTTCAGAGGCTGAGTCACTGGAGAGTAGCACCTACAGCAAGTTTCAAACATTGTAAATTCTGCATTTGCATCTTATCTCAGCACTCCTGTGCGTGGCCCCGAGGTCTGAGGAATATTTTTGGTAGTTGCTAGGGGCTCATTGGAGATACGGGAGAATATTTCCTCTTCAGAGAGGCACTCCCAGTAGAAGAGGTTATTTCTGTTTTATCTTGAACTGGTTTGGATGAGGGAGTATTTTGCTCAAAATAGATGTCTGCCATTTCTGTCTGTTCTCTATAAAAGTTATAATAGAGTTTATCTCTTCCCCTATCCTGGAGAAAGAGAATGGAAGTGATAGCAGTAATTGGAAGAGACAGCCCTGTGGGATGGACAGCACAGGGGCTTTCATGTTTGAATTACAAAAGATTTGGGCTAGATGGAACGTTTTTTCCCTCATCAAGCCACTCTAGAATGGTATATATCACACTTCTCTTTTTGGGAGAGTGGGATAAAGGATGTAATTATTTTCCTTCCTAAAGCGTCATAAGTCAGGACTGATTCGACTGGGTTTGTGCTACTAGCACAGTAGATGTGAAAGGAAATGAGGGTTAATCTGTTGATATATTTCATTGCAGTTTAATGAATTCACAATTATCAAAATAACTCTTGGGTAATTTACAAAATTAAATATATGTATTTTCTAGGCCACTGAGTTTTCCCTTGGAAGCTTGGCATCTCTTGGCTAGTACATCTTCCAGAAACCTTAACTCTGGCACTGCATTCTTGGCCAGGCCCTGTTTTCATACTGTACATGGCAGTGAGCTCAGTATGCTGCAGTGCTGTGGCAAAGTGAGTGTCAAAGCAGAGTAGAGCTGGCACAGGCTACTTGCTTAAGGACAAATTCCGAAAGGATTAAAAAGTTCTCACAGATCTGTTTGTAAAGAAAATGATTCAGTTGCTGGGGGGGTATCTGTAATGGCGCATAAAGCAGTGGGGAGGTCTGTAATTGCTGTCTGTTCCATACACTTTATCCTGAGAGCTCATGTCCGTACAATCGTGAAAATTCAGCTTGAAGTTCAGCAGCTGTTAATTGACCTCAAGATTTATCTTGGTTTTTCTGTAATAGTTTTGCCCAGGCTTTTAGAGAGCCAAGTGATTTGCAAAGACACTGAAGTTGTATTGGAAAGGATTCATTGGTGTTTCGTTACTTAGATAATGGAACAAAGCAGATTGCCAGTGTTGGCCTCATCGGTGTGACTCAGTGGCACAGCGTGGTGTGAGAGGAGCAGTGTGGAGGCACCACCGTTACCTTGAGCTGCCCCTCCGAGCACAGCGATGTAGGAAGTTTGCAGCTCTGTTCCTGTATCAGCAGCATTGATAACTGAAATGATAGTCATCTGGTAGCAGTCCTGGGCGTACCACAGGGGGGGCTCAAAAGCTGCCTTGTGGGAAGGGGCTTGCTCTCCTGGGCTAAGTTGGGTAGGACAAGAAGCAACTGCTTCGCTTGTTTTAATACTAACGGTAGCAAAATGTTGGAGCGGTTTGTGCAAGGAGGGTGAGGATACCCTGTCGCAGGAACACCTTTTAGATATGTCAGTGATGAGGAAAAGTTGATTGTGTCCCGAGGCTGCGGGTGCACGAGGGGACTTGACAACAGAGCTGTCTGCTACAGTAAAAGGAGGTTTTTTCACCATCTTGGCCTACAGTAGAAAACCCCTGGGGTTTATATTAACTACAGGTGTGTCAAAAGACAACTCAGTATTTTGCCTGACATGATATCAGATTGGAACGGCAGTTTCCCACTGTGCTCACGTTGCACAGTATCTGTGCAGCATCGGTATCCAGAGCTTGCTGTGCCTGTTGTTTCTGTGCCACGGCCAGAGATTCGGGGCAGGTACCACAGCTGCTCCTGGACAGAGCTAAAGGAGGGCTCTCTGGAGTTCTGTTTTTCACGGTTAACTGTCCACTTCAGTTATAACAGGCCATTTTAATTCTAAAGCACTTGATTTTTCTACAGAATCTGAGAGAACTAAACTGATTGTAGCACAAAACTTGGGAGGTACATTTCCAGTTTTTCATATGTGCCAAGAATGGACTTGCTTTAAATATTAAAGCCGTCTTAACTGGGGCAAAGACTGTCAAAAGCTGTGTGAATGAATCACTTGCTAACTCCAGTCTGTAACTTTTCTAGGGAAGCTGATCATATTTGACAAGGGAAATAGGATTCCACAGGAGGTTATGTGAAATTATGAGATGATGCAAATGGAAATATACTTTCTTGGGGAGAGGGGAGAGAGAACAACTTCTCTGTAATTGAGTTGCAGATAAAATTGAATTTAAAGGGTCCAGCAAGCTTGTGTTTGAAGTTCAAAGAAGCTGGTGCATAAATTTGGCCTGCCTAGAGTTATTGCATCTTAACACATATAGCTTGATCAAAAGAAAAGCAGAAATGGAGTAGTTCCAGAAATCCAGATTGATTAAGTCAATCTTTCTTGCCCAGTGATGGAATTTAGGGAAATATCATGTGGTCTTCTTTAAAGTATTATCCTTCTGGATCAGAGGATTTCTCTCCCAGCTTTTCTGTACTAATTGTATGGTGAAAAAAAATGGAACGTGGACAGTGAAAAGATTGTTCTTTGTGATCTATTCAAGTTACCGGTTCGTGGGGGCTGCTCTGCTGCACTGTTAGCTGCAGAAACATTGCTTAATAGCTTGCATTACCTTTATGACAGACTTGGGGAAGGAAATGGTAAAATGTGTGATCTGGAACAGTCTCCTGACTTTGTGTTGTGATTTATTCCTTTGCTGCTGTGGCACGGAGGGCTGTTACCTGCAGCACCTCTGGCAGCTCCTGCTGGAGAGCTCTACAGCGGGACAGGGTCAGGAGCAATCCAGAGCGCTTGTGGGCCGAGATCCGGCTGTGCAAGAATGCACAGACTGGGGGTTCTTTGGGAGGAGCACATTACCACTGGCAGCAATAGATGCTTCTTAATTGGCTAGACTGAAAGATCTGGGTAGAAACAAGTTCCCTGCTACCATTCTTAGTGTCTCTAGGTTCTGGAAGCCCTAATTTAAGGAATCAAGGCTTGAAAGTGCAGTTTAGGTCCCAGGATGGAGCAGGACTGGATGAAGATTGATGAGGACAGACAGGATCTGTGGGACTGTGACCTTTCACGTAGCAAATACTGTTCTCTGACTGATAATTTCACAGTCTTTTAAAAGCTAATAAAAGCCAATTTAGGCGAAATAAGTACAAATGTTTTCCATGTGTATGTATTTCCACATATGCTGTATATACTAGAAATACAAACAGGGAAATTATAAAATGTCCTATTTAATGAATTTTGATCTGCTAGACACACAGTCATTTTGGAGCTTAATTGACTGAGAGAGGTCTCTGCAGGCCTGCTAATCTACCAGTGTGAAGCTAATTGCGGTGTTAGAACCTGCCCTATTTTATACATACCCAGCTTTACTTTCTGCTGTGATGGTATTCAGAGCACTGCAGTGCCTTGGAAATACCCTTTTGACAGTATTTAAAATAGGCCAAAGAAAATACATTTAGGTGAGGTAGTTTTAGTACAATGAGCAATTTCTCCTCTTTCCCAGCAAGGTTTTGTGCAGTTCTAAAGGCCTTGAGAGCCTCTGAGGGAACCTGATTTTTTATGGCATGTCAGAAGTGTTGTGGCTCATTTTAAGTGTGCGTCTAATATTCCTATGTGCCTGGTAGCTTAAAATCTGGCCTCTATTCGAGGTGGGACAGCTCTTTAATTCTGTTAGGCTGTTGAAAATAATACCAATCTGTTCAGTCACTGACAGTAGGTTTTTTATTGTGTGGTGATTTGGGATTACAGGAGTTATGGGGGAAGGTGACCTTGGTACAGGCTTAAGTACAGCACTTCCTGACACAATGCAGTAGAGAACAGCACTGGTGTTAATTATGTTGTTAAATGCGCTAGGGATGAATTACTTGAAACAAATTAAACAAGTGACATTATTTCATAAACTGCATTTAATCTCATGCATGGCTGTGTTTATGGTGGAGTCACAGCAATACAGTAAATTTCATGTGAAAACAAGTCATGCCAGTATCGTCATAAGCAGGTATTTCATATTTGAACTAAAAGAAATAGGATAAACCTGAAGTCATTGAGGATAAGAAGATTGAAGTCTCGTGCATTTACTAGAAAAGATAAATTTGCAGTTTTGAATAGTTGATATTTTATTCAGTCTGAAGCACACAGAAAAAAATTAGGCTGGTCATTATGTCATGGAGTAAACCAGAATAGAATTTGCAATGGGGTTTTGCAAGGAAATAAGCACAGGTGGTTCTAAACTCAACATCAAGGCTGCTGGTACTTATTCAGTATGGGTAGTGACATGTTTGACCTCTTATAGAGAGTACAGTTTCTCATTGATGTTAATTAGAAAACCTGTATGATGCATGAAAAACTTGTAGAGGCATTACAAAAAATTTGCTCCTTGTCAGTCCATTTTTTTTAACTGAATTCTCACGAGAACCTTTCCTCAACCATTCTGGCTAGCTGTGGGAAAAGTTGAAAACCTCTAAATAAGGGCTAAAAGGTTTGAGTTATGTTAGCATCATGGAGAGGCCGCATTTTCTTAGTTTAGTGCTTTGGCCAAAACCAAAATGGTAGATTCTAATTTTATTTGTCAAGTACTTTTAGGAAATTGTTGCTTTTTGTGGTGAATAAACTGTTGGGAAGGAAAAACCAGGCGTGTCTGCTCCTTAGTAATCCTGGTGCAGAAATATGCTCTTAAGTATTGTGAAACCTTTTGCACCCATTCACGTGTGGGTGGAGTTTGTAATTCAGTAGTTTATCTAATGATTGCATTCCATTTTGCAGTGACAGTTTTCATTAAGACTACATTTTTTCCAAGGAAAAGTAACCTATTAAGACTAGCCTTGAGTTAAGGGATTTATCATTGTCTTTTTTTAATACTTTCCGTATTCTGAAATATCATGTAGGCGTAACAGAGAAGTTTGTGGGTTTTTTAGAAATTGTGCCACATTTTCCCCAGTTGTTTAATGTGTGTTACGTGGAGAATGTGCAATATGTGTTCAGAACCCCACATTTTTTCAGGTATTGAGGTAGGATTGAAAGGACTGTAAAACAAAGGGGTGGGGGGGAAAGGATAGTAGTTGGTCAAAGCTATAGCCACAAATGTCATCTGAAAGTCATAAGTTTACCCTCTGCATGGTATCTGTACGATTTTATTTGAGTTTATTCCCGTGTTCAGAGAAAGGTTTACAGGAGGGAGGAGAGTGGGGCTTTTCCAGATCATTACCTTAAACATGCTGTAGAAACTATTTGCTCTTATTGTAGAGGTTTCGTATTCAGCATCACTTTCACATTGCATGTGCCATCAAGCACAGTAGCTATTCAATACATTTTGAGGTGAAGTCTGATCAGCCCACCTAAAGGAAGTTGTGGGAACAGGGGACGTGTGAGCACAGGAGCGACAGGCCCAGCATATGTATTTACTGAGTGTATTGTCCCTTGTGCTGTAAGAACAGTCCTTATCATTCCAGGAGCACTTTTATGCCTAAAAAGGTTTGTTTTCCTATCCTTTAATAAAGCCATCATTTTTGTCACACAGTTTTTATAAAACAAGAGCTGTAAGGTCACTGCTATAAAAACGTGTTCTGAGTTCACATATAAGCACAGAGCGTTAAGCATTTTCAATTTCTCTCTTCTAAAGGAGGCAATAAAGCAATAACAAAGTCTGGAAAAATAGCAGTTTCAAGTAATTAGCAAGTGAGCTTTTAGGAGGGAAATGAGGAGAAAGTGAGTTTGAAAGGTTCCAGCAGTGTGAATTCTCACACGTTCCTGGATAATGCATCACACCAAAATCCTATTTATCTGCTCTGTTGCTGTTGGCACTTGATGCCAAACAAGGACACAAAGCATCCTGCAGAAGGTGAAATGACAGACCAGAAGGGTGTTCACACCTGCTGTAGGGTCTTCTGGGATAGCCTCAGCGGAGATCAGATGTGTCCCCTGCCCGCTTCCTGTGTGTGTATAATCCTCTTTGGTGCTTACAGAACATCTGGGTGAGGTAGTGTTTTTCTTAATTTCACAACTACAGAAAATTTTACTTCACCTTGCTGTCACCAGAAGGGTTGGAGAACAGGACTTGTGCATTGTGTAGATAACCAGGGCAAATGCTCGCTAGAAAGGCTTTTTATTAGTTAATATAATTGTAGAAGGTAAATATGTTTACCTCCTCTTTCTTTTTCTTTTTCTTTCTTTCTTACTTCCTCCTATAAGATGGGTACTTGGAAATCGTGCTTTCAGAAAGTTTGCAGATTTATTTAATATTACTAGAAACAGACCTGAGTTGCAAAATTTGCATCCATATCATAATATCTTATGTCTCAGAGTCCTGTGAGATGTTTTTTGTATTGTAACTTTTTAGAAACACTGCTTGGGCTTGCAGATGGGCTGAGAATTCAAATGTCAACAAAGTAAACGTATTTTTGTGCCTCCTTGTCATGATGATGGGTGCAGAATTTGTTTGTCAGGGAGGTCTCTCGCAGCAGCTGCCTACAAAGTAATTTTCTTGTTACCTTTCCCTCCTCATACCTCATCTCCTTTGAGAGCTGCTATTTATCGTTTTATGGCACTGGTGAGTAAGTGCTGCTGAGTCAACGCTTGATTAGTTTCCAGTGGTCCTGTGTGAGGAATGTATTGAGATGCCAAGCCATCAAATTAAATTACCAGAGTATTATGACTTCACTGGAACTGCAGCGTGGTGTTGCCGTCATGGTGCCATCCCCACAGACTCTGATGGGCAGTGACTACTCTGAAGTCCCCTCCTCAGAGTGGCAGGGACACCCTTGGGCCACAGCACAGCACTCCCCCTGGGTTTACTTTGCCTTCTGCTACAGTCCCACCAGTGGCGTCCACTCATACCGGTCTGAAACAATTGCGACAAGAAGTGTTGCAGAGGCATTTTGGTCGGGAACATAGGAAAAGTGTTCTTTTGCTGCAGAGACAATGTTTTGCGGTAGAATAATTCCATTCTAAAATTTCTAAAATACTAGTAGAGAGGCTATGTGTCTGCATATTGATGTATATTTGATTTTTGTTATAAACGAGTAGGAAATTGATGTCATGTGGAAAACAAAGCATTCCTTAATGTGCCAAATGAAAATTTTGGAAATTATAAAGAGGTGTTAATTATGTACCTTGCTGATGTTAGGACTCAAATCATTTAATGTAGTTGATTCAGATGTCAGATTTCACTGGATGTGGTGATGTGGCCTGATTTTGTAGCCTCTTGTACGTTTTAGTCCTAAGACCTGTTGTGGAACAGGTGAAAAACTGAAGATAGGCACCCTGCTTCTATAAAATGGCTGGGTGTGCAGAGGGTAGTTTGGAAGCTTTTGTACTTGTTTCATGGGGAGAGTGGCTCTGCACGTGAGGATGGTGCCTCTAGGAGAAAGTGTCCTGTCTTTGTCCTCTTTAATCTTGTTCTAGGGTCTCCTCTGCTTCACAGAAGCTTGCAATATGGTACAGATTAAATTACTATTCCTTTTATCTTTCATTAGGCAAGAAGAGATATAGCTAATTATTGACTTCACTCAGCCTCTACCGTTCCAAAAACTGTCAGAGCTGATGGGCAAAGTTTCAGGGCAGTATTACTTTTGTTAGAGGAGCTTCTAGAGAAAGCACTGGCTACACCTGGATTAACCAGGGCCATCCGTGCAGGTGTGAGGAGGGCGAGGAGTCTGCACTGTGTGTATTTTCTTTTCAGACCCTGCCTTGTCTCGTGGAGGGAGCGCTGCCAAGCAGCTGAAGCACTCCTGGGGTGCATCTTCTGATTGGGTTGGATGCAAAGGAGGTCCACTTGCCTTGGGACCCCTATGCCATGCCAGCCAAAAGGCGATAAGCCCCCCGAGTGCCTGCCTGAATGCACTGGGAGATGAGTATGTTCAGGTGGGCAAGGTGGGAATTCTGAAGTGCCGAAACCCTGGATTTTGTCAGAGGTGCTGAAGTTGTTTTTCCTCTGCCAGTCCAGTAGTCCACAGTCAAGTTAAATGGACAGAGGGATGGCAGCCTCTCAGTAGGTGTAGGGTCAGCACAGGTGGGAGGTGGTGGGGACCACAAATAATGCAAAGTGCCTATATTGCTGCTATTGAATATGCTTCGTGATTTCTTTGGCTTCTGCATTGCCATTGGTTTTTTCAAACGGGAGTACCTTGAGTTCCTGAAGTATTTACTGTGAGCTGTCTGAAAGCTACATCACCTTCTGTAAACAAGAGAGTTTAAAAGTCAGTGAATTCAGGAGAGTCATCAGTTCCCCTGCTTTCGGGTTTCTCTGTGATTCTAAAGCTCTCTGGGGAAGTGTTAAAGCATTACAGAGTGGGATATTTGGCTTTCACGTTGCCTCAGGAATATTTAATGGCAAAGGCTTGTCATTCATCTCCTAAAATCCCTGAGAATAAAACCAAATTTTACGCTAGCATAACTTCTTTAGCAGCACAGTCAAGAAGGCACATCTCACCTTTAAGGAGTTTGGTAAATGAAAGAAGTAGTGCTGTAAAAATCTCCCCTGACTCTTCTCTCATTCTCAAGGATTCACTGTGGAAAGCATGACGGTGACCTTAAGCATTCCGTGTCCAAAAGGGAACGCAGAACAAACGTGTGCCAAAGGCAGTGTCTCACTGCAGGACTGCAACAGGTTTGCTGGGCTCTCTCCTTGGCTCTGCTTTTTGGAGTAGTAATAATGTTGCTTTATGTTAGAAGGGGACCTTTTGGAGACAAAATACCTCTTGGTATTTTTTTGATTAAGTCTTGTGATGGCCAGAGAACTCTGCTTCTGAAATCTTAGAGAGGTGCCTTAAAAATAGCTCAGTGAGCATTTGTTGTATGTATCACAGCGAAATTTGGCACAGCATCTCTCAGAGCTTTGAGGTTTCCCATAGTTCGGAACGTGTAACCAGAGATGCTGTTTTGTATGCATGTGAAGTTAACTAAGCAAACCTGAAGAAGTAGGTCAGCCTAAAGTCCTCTGTGGTTAATCCAGCTGCAAGATATTCTCAAACACAGCCTGGGATAAAAAATACCTAAGGATCAAGACACGTGGAATGTCACTTTGCTGAATCCAGCTTTTGATTCCCATACAAAGAGCTCTAGAAGTACTTCTACCAACCCTACACTGACAATTTTTAGGAGTTACTTCAGAATGCAGTGTGTTGGAGTGGCTCAGGTATTTCTGAGATGTTCTCTGACCACCCTTTACTGCCTGTGTGCTCAAGCATGTAGCAGTTGCTAAGAGAAGACAGTCTATTGTGAGCATGATCCCCCAGGCCTCTGTGCAACCCCATCAGGGCTGTGTTGGTACAGAGCCACAGCAGACAAGTCTCTGCAAGGGTGGGGCTTTGGGGTAAGCACAGCATCAGTCTGGAGGCTCCTTTCCCATCTGCTTTAGCTCATTGTTGAAACCCATGTTTCTTCCCTTTCCTCTTCTCTTACTAATTTTGTTGTGGGAACTCATCTTCCTGCAGTTAGAAATTCTTTAGTTTTTGATTACCATGTTATGCAGTCAGTATGAACACATTTTGCTGCCTTTCAGTTTAAATTAGCCTTCTTTTTCTCTGAGGTTTATTTACTGAGCTATACCTCAGTTTTCCCCTTTGTCCTTATGTTTTCTATGCTGAAAATCCAAGCTGTTCTTTTCCTTTCATCCATCCTATTGATTATCATAAAGGTTCTTCTCTCCACCAGAGATTCACCTTGAATCTTTTTTTCTCAAATACAGCTGAATAGCCTGATGTATTACCCACGAGAAATTACTTGTGCCTTTTATCATAATGTTAACAGCTCTCTTTCTTCACTGTAAACAACTCAGTTCATTTGTTTAGAATCAGATTCACCTTTTTCCAAGCCATATTGTGTTACTCCCTCATATTAACGTTGGAATTGATGAATACTTTCATATTTTTCCCCAGCTGTTATTGCCAGTGAGTAAGCCCATTGTTTACAGAAAAAATTGTCTCTAAGTGCATGACTGTATTATTTCCTATCAATTTTAATCTTTTTCCTTATATTGCAGTGTTCTCTGACATCTCCCTCTTTCAATGTAATACGTCAGTCCCCCTTTGTTGATGATACTGCATAAATCTGTGTATCATCAAATTTCATTGGTATAATCTTACTTTGTTAAGATCATTAATGAAAATACCAAGAGAAGTCATTTATAATCTCTGACCAGGCTTTACTTTCTCTTCAAACACTGCATTTTTGCTTCGCTTTTAACCAGCTGCTTATCCACCACAGAATTCTCGTTGCTAATTGCCATCTCTTCATCAAAACTAGTAGTTGTCAAGTTTCTTGTTGTATCAAAGTTACAGTGGTATATCTTTGAGGGGAAGAAGCTTCAGAGCTGAAATGCAGAATTGCTGAGTAAAAGTATGAGGATCAGAAAATAGGATGGTAATTGTGGGCCATGACGAGGCAGCAGTGTCACCAAGAGAGCGAGCTGATAACACGGTCAGTGTGATGGACACAGGCGCGTTTCAGGAGTGAGAGATGCGTATGTTGTGTGTTTGGGCCAAGGGCAGTAACACAGCCCCTCGAAAGGGAATTGGCTGACACACAGGGACTGTACTTCACCAAATTGCTTTATGTTTCCTTTGGTTCAGGAGCCAGCACTGCATCCTGAGAGTAGCTGACACGTTCTGCGATGGCTGTTGCTTTTGCACTTGTACTCTGTTGAACCCTTTACCCTTAACTGATTTCTCCAGTAGGAAGTCAGACTGAAAATGAACTAACTGTGAATGGCACAGTGCAGGAATCAGAACTGCTTCTTTTCTTGGAAAATGCACCAAATTCATTCCTAATGACTTAGTTCTCTTGTCTTTGTGGTATAGTTAAAGCGGGTCTAAGTGCTATAACTATATCCAGTTGTGAAAATGCCTCTTCTATGCTGTATGTAAGCTATTAGAAGTAGTTGCATTTTAGTTCAATTGAGGGAAGCACAAGATCATAGTCACATTTCGGTATGCGTACAGGCATCCTGACAAAGGTAAATGCTGGGGTAATCCGAGAGAAGAAAGCTGGCAGGAGGCCGTTTGAATTGTGAAACTGTAAATCTTAGAAAGCTTGGAAAATTTAAATGTGTAAGAACCTCTGAAATCCCATCGGTGGGATTCTTATTGTCAGTGGCCGTGTCTGTGCAATCTGTCTCCGGCACCTGCTTTTAAAATGTTTTTTGTCACCATTGTTTCTTTGCTTCCTTTCTTTTCCCAGCCCAAAGGAGCGTGCCTGCATTAGTTCCAAAGGTTTCCCCAGCCCCAGCAAATGTCACAGCTGGCAGGGGCTCCCAGAGCTGCTTTGCAGCTCGAAGAGCTACTCTTGCTTGCAGTGAGTTGTAAATAGCACCTAAAAATACCCTTCCAGCTGGAAGCCTTCAGACAGTGTGGCTCACTCTTTGGGAATGCCCTCAATGGGCACCCTGTGCCCGTTGTGCACATAGTTGTGTGTGTGTAGCTTACACGAGGCTGGGTTTATTTGAGAAAGGTGGAATTAGCATGCTGGTTTGTGACTTTACCCATTTATTTCAAAAGTTGGTATTATAAACTAAAACTCAGGTGTTAATTTTGCAAGGAGTCAGCACCCTTAACTAATTTTTGGTCTGGATGAGCATTTACATGTGTCTAAAGATAATAGTATCTTAATGATCCTCCCTTGCTTGCCCCACCTTCATGATAAATCTGATGTAACGGTCTAAACATCAAGTCACTGGGATTTTTACCTATTAACATCCCAATCAAGAAATGATGCCGCTTTTTATTCCTGAAGCTGTCTCAATCTGGTGGCTCATTGCTTCAGCACACCAAGTGGGCATGGGCTGTACCTTCTGTCTTCTGCTCCTCCCGTTTCTTACACAGTTGGTAAGACATTGCCATAGTGGAAATCTGAGCTGCTTTTATAACATTCATCGCAAAAATGAGGGGGAGAAGCCGTAAATCTGATTACATTTTTTAGAAACAATGCACTTTAGATGTGAATAGGATAGTGAGAATCTGAAAGAAAACTACAAATACTGTCATTTGTACTCTTAAAGTTCACTGTAAGTGAACTTTAGTGGGAACACGGGCAAGCTGTATAACATTTTGACATATTAAACGTATCCTTCCTGTATAAAAATACTTAATCATTGTAACATTAGAGAAATGTGCCGTAAGACTAACTTTTAATGCATTGTCATGTCCTAAATGCATCCTGGCTGGCGTAGCCATTCCTTTGTTCTTCTGTTTCCTGTGTCTCCTACAGAAAGCACGCCTTCCAACAGCTTGAGGAGAAGGAAGCACACTAAGAATGCATAAAGGGCATTATTAAAGTTCACTTTCAAATACACTGAGTTTCTTGGCTGTCAGCTGCTTCCATTAGGCAGAAACCTGGTGAATTTCAATTTGTGCCTCCACAAAAATGCTGACAGGTGTCTACTGATGCACTATTAAATCTGTAGGGCCAGGGTAAAAATTCCACTGATGACACTTGCAGCATCCCAAGATTTGGCCTGTTGTTGGTGAGTCCCTTAGGGTTTGATTTCTTGTATTGGCACTCTCATTTATTTGGGAGACTTAAGACAGTGAAATACAGCACTTTATAATAAGAAAATACTGTTAGATACCTATTCAATTTCAGAGTTATTGTAAAATCACTGAAAACTAGTGACTTTTAGTATGAGAGGAGTACTGGGTGAGAAGACAGAGGTGACTAGTAGAGTCCAGTGAGTAATCTGAAATAGGCAGTACTTACCAAGGCTTTCAGTGTCTTTTTTGTTATCAGACCATGACACAGAAAGACCTTAAAGTACTAATGGACTACTGCCCTAATTAAGACAGCTTCCTAAGGAGCTGAAATAGAACAGTGCTAAAAATTTTGGCACGGTGGATGAAAGTGAGTACTTTGAAAATGCTGCTAATTCCCCTTAGAGCATAGCAAGTGTTTTACCTGGTGTTTTCTTTAGGCAGCAAAGGCTTTGGGCCTTTTTAGGCATTTCTGCCTCCCATTTTCCACTCAATTGCCTTGGTTAGTCTTGAATACTTGCATTGAATTTGGTGGGGTTATGTGGTGCTCACTTTGCAGTGGCCAAGAAGAGAGTGATGCTAAATGCGTGGAACTGGTTTGGAAGGAGCTGAAGGCAGAGAAGCTGTATTTTAGTTTATTGTCTCTTAATTTTAGAGCTTGCTGCCGTGGCTTGCTTGGCCCTGGTCATGGGTTGTTTACTGCGGAGCAGAGTTGTAGAGTTATCTGGCAGATACAGACAACACCACCTTTTTATTTGTGTCTTGCTGTATTCACAAATCTAACACCTCTCAAACCTGTGCTACTCAGCAAGGCAGGGACTGCTTGGACTGCAGCAGGCACAGAATGAGACTGAAAATTGTCCCTTTAGTGAGTCTCCTACCGTAAAGGAAGCTGCAGCTGTTGAAAAGCCCTCGTGTTCAGGAGCTGTTTGAGAGGGAGAAGCAGCAGTATTGCCAGGCTGTACTTTGTGAACTGGAGGGCCAGAGACACAGGGTTGATGTTCCAGTGCAGGGGCCTTGCCCATCCTCCTGCAAGCCCTCCTGTTTACTGCCTGTGAGCGGTGCTAACACAGGTCTGGCAGCACTGCTGGGTCTGAAATTGGTTCCTCTAATTTTGCTCTCATTTTAACTTTTCTAGATCAGCAGCACTCTTTAAGAAACATGAATAGTAATAATTTATTCATGAATGGTGGAACACTTAGGATCCACTGGAGAGGCATTCTTGGAAAACACATGCCACCACCTCAGGGGTTAGGACTCCTGAGTGTTCAGGAGCTTTATGGGAATGTATGAACGAGACCTGCCCGGCCTTGTTCATTAGTGCCAGTGCTGCAGCTGCCTGAGGACTGTGTTTTGTATCCACATTTGCTATGCGCCAAAGCTGTTCTTGTACTAGTCATGTGCTCCCAGTACTGAGTCTTTCAAACTCTCACTTTGAAGCTGGAATTACTGCAAACGAGCTGGTGGTGTGTTTGATGGTTGATGCGCATACAATCCTATACCTGCCTTATCCTGCAACTTTAGCTATAAAATCTGAACTAGTTCACGTGGCCTTTGACAGTGCTGTTTGGCTCTCTGCTGAACTGGGTGTTGTTATCGGTCATTACTGTCCGCATCTTTATAGAACTGCCCTTTGGAGTTGAGCAGCAACTGCACATTTTGGGCTGATACATTGTCACGCACTGAGACCCAAAAGCTGGAAACGGGAACATTCCTTCAGCAGTGTTTTGGGCTTTTTCCTGATAAAAATTAAATTTATGCTTCTCTGTGATAGGTTGAGCATTGAGTGGTTCCTTGCCATTTTTGCAGTCTTTTAATGCGGAGTTGTGTGTTGGCTTAAATATATTTGATTTTTATCACCTATGGAAATGAGCATAACTGAAGAAAGAAGGCCTGCTAGGAATAAGTTGGCACCTCTTTTTATACAGCGTCAAATAAGATGAGTAGAAAGGTTTTCTTAACTTCATGCTCTTCAGGGGTGTTTTGAGTCTTTAAGTTCTACTGGCATGATTCCATGTATCTCTGCTTTGTTACATTACTTTTCTCATGTCACTCCTGAAATTATCAAGTCCAAATCAACATTAAATTGAGCAATTGTATCTGCTGAAGACAGAACTTCATGTGTCTTTCGTGCACAATGAAAATACATGCAGAAATTGCTTTCTCTGACCTTAAGCCATTTTTCATTTTTAGAGATCATGCGAAAGAACTTAATCCAAATGAGATTTTCAGCTTCAGTTTTCCAGAGTGTTCTTCCCAACATCAATCACAATTTGCAGGCTGAAAATACTGCTCTAGTACCCTTTTTAACGAACTGTGCATGACAGTATTCATTTTTCTTTGGAAACAGGAAATGCCAGGTGATGTTAAGAATCAAATTATAGAATTCATAGGAGAGACTGATGGATGATTATGATTTCCATTATTCTAGTGCTGAGGGAACACCAGATCAGTAGATGTCCTGTTATCCTAAATGCAGCAGAGAAAAGAATTTTCAGGGATCTCTTTAGCTTTGTTTCTTGTATGAAGCTGAAATGTTTGGAACTCAGGAACTGGACTGTGCAAAATCACAGTATAAGATTTGGGAAAAGGAGATGAGGAATGAATGCATTAAAAACTTTTTCACCTCAGTTTTGGAATCTTTACTGTTTGCTCATTTCAGGGTTTCAGTCTTTTCCTCACAGCCAAGAGAGCAAGATTTCCTTTATTTTTTGTTTGTTTGGTTTTGGGTTTTTTGTTTTTTTTCAGTAACATATAATTCACTTTTGTTACCATTATATGCCGGGAAAATACACAGCAAAATCTCAAGAGGTGGGAGGCTTGGTTCTGTTTTTGCAAAGATAACAGATATTGCTGAAACCTTCAGAGTACTCGTGCTTAGGATAAGGGCATTTTGGATACTACTTAGTTAGGGAAAAGGAACTATATTTTGTTGGGGTTGCGCATCGCTCCTAGGATGTAAATACGCTGGAGAAATACAAGGCCTAGAAAATAAGACTGTGGGGAAGGGTTGAAAGAGTTGGACTTGGCAAGTCTAAAAATGAGAAGATGAAAAGTGATGAAACAGTTTTTCAGTCTATAAAGTACTGTTGAACTTGCCCAGTGCCTGCAGAAGATGATGTGTTCTAGCAGCTTAGGTTTAACCCTTGAAGCCAAAGTGCCAGACTTCAAGCCTAAAACTAAGATATGAGGCACTTTGCAGCCTTATGCAGGTGAGGTAGGAGAAAGAATTGCAGCTTTGGTTGTTTTCAGTATTCTGTTTCTGAGATGCACAAGACCACATTTTGAGATTGTTAATGGTAATAATTTTAACAAAGTCCTTGGCCTTTGGGCAAACCCTTCATTGTCTCCTGGTGGACTCCAAAGTAACGATTGAGAGTTTGGGCAGACAGGATGGATGTCAAGATAGGCTGAATCCTGTCATTTAGTCTTCTAAACTCCAGTGCATTTGCTGTCATTGCTGTATAGAATGTTTCACTTACACAAGATCAAACCCACAGAGCTCATGGCCTTATTCTTTGGCTGTCAGAGTTTTGCTTCCTGCAAAGGCTAACAGATACACACCATCTAAAGATGAAGCTATGAATGAAATGTCAATGGGGGTTCATCTTCAAATGCATCAAGTGTTGCATAATTTAAATTCCAGGAAATAACTAGTCTTCATCCCCTATTTAGCAGCACAGCTCCACTAACATTAAGGCAACTGTCTTAATTTAAACTTGCTGAGGATATGGCAGTGAGATGTTTGAAGGAGTCAGAAATAGTTCTTATTCTGAAGCTGGTTTGGATTACAGTATCTTCTGTCTGAGCAGTTCCTTTCCTGATGTGCTGGGGTACCTTGAACCCAAGTTCCATTTCTCGGCTGCTTCCCCCCCTCCCAAGGCATGCACTGATAATGATGTCTGTGGGCAAAAATGCGATGGAGATCTGCAGGCGGCAGAATTTTGGGCTGGATTGAGCTTTGCTGGTGGTGGAGGTGTAATACATCAGCAGTTTCCATCTGATGAGATCTGAAATGTGTGTTTGGGGGTGGAGATGCTGACATACAGCCAACACCTCTTTCATGCTGGGGACGTTTGCCCCGGGTGCTTTGTGTCCTGGTTACAGGTCATCCTCAGGAACAATTCCTCTCTGCCAAACACCTCCAGAGGAAGCTTCTGACAGTATATGCCTGAGTCAGTACAGCCCCGCTGAGTAAAGAAGTGTAATGCTTTACAGTGACTCATGCACAGTAATTTCCAGGCTGGCTGCCTACAATTTCCAGGTGCCATCAATCTCCTTGGTAGGATAATTTCCTGCCTTCATATATGTGGAGGAGGAAAGGCTACACCATGAGTTTCTGATGATGGGGATGATACTTAGCCTTTACATAGTGTTTTTAGCCTTCAGACAGTTTACAAGTATGCCTTAATGTTCATCATATCCTTCGGAGTTGTTAAATACTAACATTCCCATTTTATAGAGGGGCAAATTGAAGGAAAGCAGTTAGATAACTTTCCCAAGACTTTGGGAAGAGTCACGGGAGTCAGTTTGAATCCCGTGCCTAGCCTGTGTCTCCCTTTTCTCCTCAAAGGCTTCTGTGTTTATCCCGCTGTGCCCTGGTGTGAAGGACCGTGTTGGCATTGGATACTGTGCAGTGTCAGGCGGGGGCTGACTGTTAGAACAAGCAGATAATTGCTCTGGGACACCTTTTAGAAGTTCCTCAGATAAGAATTTGTAAACTTGTGAAGAATGTTCCCAGGTGGTGCTTGACATAAGCACGGGCTGTTTAGGTGGTTATGAGAGATACCAAGTGGTTCAAAAACCCTTCAGCCACAGGAGTGAAGTGACGTGACCACTTGGATGAAATCCTGCTCCATTCGTTGCTCTTGGGTTTTTTCCATTGACTCCACTGAACTTAAATGAAAATCTTAAAAGTAATGACTTCCAGGATTTTTTAACAAATATGTATTTGTTGGGTTTTTGTCTGTCATTGCTTTTAACTTTTATATAACCTGACACAAAAATACAGCTGAAGGCTACAGATTCAGGAGGGAATTCAGAAATAGAAAACATTGATATTTGTTTAGAAAACCCCAGTGTCTATCACAAATATGCTTTATTCATAAAAGGTCAAAAAGGTAAGAGAAAGCTTATTTACTTATTCTCTTAAGCAGAACAGTTGAATAGAAGTGTCATCTAATTATAGGACACTTTAACATGTGCTGATCTAAAAGCTGTATTTTTTCAAAATAAATTCTCCATTAATGTCTTTGTTCAATACAAAAAAGTAATTTATATCGTAAGAGTTTAAAATGAGAAAATATTGAATCACATTTTAAAATTTCTCACTTATAGCCTGCTTCTAGTCAGTTTCTGAAATTTTTGGGGATCTAAAATGCGGTGAAAATCTTTGCACGGCTCAGTTTTTTTAGCAATTTAGTTTCATTTAATTTCTAATTGCTTTAATGGGAAGCATTGTAAAAATTGAAAGTTTTCATGGCAATTTGCCTGTCCTGTGGAACTGACATTTCTAACAACACAAATTGTCGTGCTGCCTTCTATCTTGGCAAAACAAAGATGACTTCTGTCTCAAAAAGACAGAGGTCAAACTGGGCCAGCTTGTTAAAAACTGGCAGGAAAGGAGTCAAATGCACACACAACATCAATACCAGCTGCTCAGCGTTGATGGATGTTCAGTACTGGTGGCAGTGTTCATACATGCTCTCTCACATTCTGTTCCCACAGTTCACAGAATGTGTAAGAATTTTATATTTTTAAGAGTTTTCTGGATTAGGCCATTAGATTAACGAGAAAGGAGACAAACTGGCACGTGCACATATACAAGGCTGGAAAAACATGATTTCTGAAGAAAATTAGGCTTAAGAGATGGGCTGTGAGTAGCAGAAGCCTTCACAGCCCAAAGACAGCTCTGCCCCTCTAAACATTCTCCCCTTCCCCCCTCCTTTTTGGATGTATTACAGGAGATGTGAGAAGTAAATACAAGCTCAATATAGCTGTTTACTAAAGCTCGTGGGGAAAGTCTAGCAAAACATGCTTTCATAAATAAACCAGAGCTAATTAAGAACCACTCAAAAAGCTAGCACAGGGGAAAGATGGGAGGAAATTACCATGTAACGTGTGTGTGGCTAGCAGCAGCATAATTCCAGCTGAAATGAGACACAAACCTTACTGGGAGCTGGATTCATCCATTCCTTCTCATGTCAGGTAGTATCTTATTAAAGAAATTATGCTGTTAGATTTGATTGAACTGCTGGATAACAGTGGCAGCAGAGGAAGACCTTTTCCGAAGTAGCTTGCAGCTCAAAAGGTGTTCAATGCCTGATGAAGGTACTGTGTAATGATCAGAGAAATCAATCTTAATGCATGTGTTTATTTTTCCAGTCAAAAGCAGCTAGTTATATGAGAAATACCAAGGGGATAGTGATTATCTGTACTGTCTCAGGGTAAATATGCCTCTCACAAGAAGGAGGTAGTTTTCGTATACTTCTGAATTACTTTGAGAAAGAAAAGGACACCTCTGGGGGCTTTAGAGATGCTTTCTTGTGGGCTTTCGGTGATTGAAGTTACAAGGATATGTCAGACACAAGGGAGAGATTCTAAGAGATTGTGTCTTCTAATGTTTTCTGGCCTCATGGGTGGTTTCTGCATACCTTTCATGCACATGGAACACGCCTGACTGACGTTGCTTGGTTTTATTAGTGCTGAATTTTGGCTTTTAGAACCTGTGCCATTATTTTTAGGTCAGATATGCTCACAAATTGCCTAATGGTCTCAGTGCTTTCCACTGATGGCTTCTTCTGGAGCGTTTGGCAGAGTCTCAGGAGCAGCTGAGCTGGGATAAGCCAAGCCTACTCTTTTCTTCTGGTTTAGGTACAGGAGAAAGACCCATAGGACTGACCAAGCCAGTTGTCTACTGCAATTTATTTTCTCTTACATAAAATAATTTGTTTCTGGCAAAACCTGTGGCTGTTGGCTTGTGAAGTGAGAATTTAGGTAAAGAACAAGAAGTGGAACTATTCATATGTTGTCAATATAACAGTTTTAGCTGCAGTACCTCATCGTATGGGGAATGGAGAACTGGAGCTTTGTCTTGGTGCAGGAAAACCCCAAATTACTAGTCCTTTCTGCCTAGTTGTCCAGGCAAAAGCCTGTCATTGGGCATTGTAGAATTACATACATACACTACAACAAAGACTATTCTTCTCAGAGCATTTCTAAGATCACTGGGCTGTGGAAGAGCAACCTGGAATGGCCCTGCAATAGCCTGAGAATTGTATGAGGTGGGCTGGTCAGTCTGTATGCTGTGGAGTTGTGTTTAATTCTGTCTATTCATGTTTCTTTTAATCCCGTATACTTGTTTAAATCCCTTGGTTTGAGAATTCATCTGTATTTTCTTTCCCAGTTCTGGTATTTCTAATCATGTCCTGCAATTTTTGAGTCCCAAAGTGCTGGCAAGTTGTATGGTTTCCCAGGACCCCAATGTGGCATTTCCAGCCAGCTGGTAACAGAAATAGTGTATGGCCAGAGGGAGGGAAACTAAACTCATACAATCTGTTGCCTTTACGCAGTGTGCTTGCTGAATTAATGTCACTGAGTGGCAGCAGGTGAAGGGAAGGTGAGAACATCAGGAAGGTTTGGTTAAATAGCAAGCCTTGGCTCCATCTTTCATTGTAAGGGTCAGGTGTGAAATGTGCCCATTACGGCTGGAGCCTGTGCTGTGTACTGGGGACATGAGAAGCCAGTCTGATTCCATTTGCTTCAGCAATCTGGGGTCAGGCAAAGGGAAAAATGGTAAGGTTATTGTAAATTTTAGTCCCTTCACGCAAGGGGGTTTTTGTACCTCAGAACTCCCTGATATGGTAACCAATTTTCTTTTTCTTGAGACCCCTGTAACATACAGGCTATCAAACTGGAGTCCACAACTAAGTGCCACACACACGACTTGTCCTGAAGGTATCCTTGTGTAGCTTCCAGAAGCTCAGTGCTTTCCACCCATATGCCTTTGCACACACAGTCATCTCTGACCAATCTGCGTGCCCGGAACATTTGATCCTGTGCTCACTATTATTGCTGCCAAGCTCCACACCATACTCGCTGCTTTGAAATGTGCCACTAAACACTGCTGGTTTTACGGGGAGGGGTGTGCCTTGAAAAACTGAATTTACACCTGGCTTCGGGGAGGTGCAAGTTGCTGAGAATCTGTGTTACCCCTTCACTGTGTTTCTCTACCCTGCATGAGCACATAGACTTGATTTATCCTGAAAGGTGGATGAGCTTGACCCCTTGTAATTAGCTTTAGGTAGATTTTAAATTAGCTTGATGACATCATATCTGGCTACTTCTGCTTTTCCTGTATTTCTGAGGCATCTTTATTGCTCATTGTGCTGAATATGTGATTTGTAGTTTCTATATTTAGTGGTTTAGAATCTTTCTTTACTGGAATCCGTGCTGATTGGACTGTTTGATCCACGGAAGAGGAACTTGTAGGGCATTTTGTCATTATTTGGTTCTGGAACCTCATCCCTCACTTCTTTTGCTTGTCTATTGGCAGTCCCTCTGTATCATTTTTACAGCTGGCTGTGTCATGTGCAGATCTATGATTATTTTTTTAAAGCCTGGTTTTCTACTTGCACTGACCAATTTGTAATCCATTACATTGCTTTAGCCTAAGACCACTTCATATTTTCGATAGCCTAATATAGGAAGTATTAAAGTTGCATAGACCCTCGGATAAATTGTGGGTTTTATTTGTGGCTTGTAAGAAGCTTATGTATTCTTTGCCAACATCTGGCAACTCGGAAGCCTGGGTGGAACCGCATGAAAGTTGCTCTTAGCTACAAACTGTGCTTGCTCAGTGCCTACCAGTGTGCTTTTACACAGTGGGCTTTCTGCAGGTCAGGCTTTGGTCGGAGAGAGGCAGAAATACTATTGCTGTGAGGGAAGGCTGAAGAGAGAACCACAGAGGGAGTTTGAAGAGATGCTTTCTGCTGCCCAGCCTAAANCCCCCCCCAATTTGTCATTAATAATGTTGATTATTACTCCTTTTGCCACAATTTTTGTCAGGTGGGGGATTGTTCTGTGGTTTCCCTCAGTCATTTCCAAATTCAACTGATTCAGCACTTCATAGGTAATTTTTTAACAGTGTTCCTTCTAATTTTCTCTGGATTATTTTACCTTTTTCTTTAGTTTCCTTAGTATGCAATATTTGCAACTGAATGCAGTGTATCAGCTCAGTTGAGTGAAGCAATTCTGCCGGACTTCCTGTACTTTGTATAAAATACCCTGCAGTCAACACGAATTGCTTATCCTACTCGAAGGTGAATTTAGTCTCTGTTCTTTCCTCCACCAATTCTGTGTTTTATATAATCATTCCCATCAGCATTATTTTCAGTTGCTCTTGAGGGTTCTTTTCCTCTTAAATAAAGTGTGCCAGGCTAACCGTGGGGCAGAATTTGAAAGAAGATGCTCCCATTTATCCACAATTCTACTGAAATGTAATTAAGTAACAGATGTTACGATGCCTTATACATAAAGATTTTAGTGGCCCATATCCATAGTATTCTTGCACCATGGATGAGGTAGTTTTGGTATCACTAATCCCTATTCTGACCTGTTTCCAGATGTTTTAAACTTCTGGGTGAATTATTAGCGGGAATCAAAGAATTACCGAGGTATTTGTTATGGGAATCAGCATTTCAGGTAGTTATTTTCTTTGGCTAATCAGAATTACTCTCTTCCCCACCACTCTCTCCTGGCTTATTAGCAATCACAAGGAGAGAGGAGTAATGTTCTCTGACAGTGAAACAAAGCTAAGGCACCGTCCAATTCCTGTGATAAAACACCAGGAAGTCTTTAATTAACTTTCATGAAACTTATTTCAGAGTGAGATGAGTTTTCTCAAGTAAATAGCAGGAAGACTATTTCTGCAGACTTACGGCTTGAACTGGATCCAGTATTAGATTTTATCCAAGATTCCCACTGAAATCAATTGCATTTATAGTAGTGTATTACAGACTTAGGGATTTTTTTCTAGTTGATGGTTAACCAGCATGTTATCAGTAAATCCCTCTTAATGCTATACTGGTTCGTACTGTTGAAGTTTAGTAATATTTTAATAGTAAGAAGTCGTACTTGTTTTTGTTTGAAAAGACCTCGGAAGCACCCGTCCAACCTGTTGTGGAGGCTCCTTGTGCTCGCCTTTCGCCGGAGGTGCTGTAGGAGTGCTCTGGGCAGCAGCAGGAGGTATCCCTGCCTTCCCTACGAGCACATGCTGCCGCTTGGCTTTCGTCCCTGCGCGGGCACCGTCACACCGTGGCCTCATTTCCTCGCTAATTGGGCAAACACGGCAGCCCGGCATTTCCAAGCATGATAAATGGAAGTGTGGCCGTGTCTGCTCCTCTGTTTGTTTATGCAGCCCCTGGCAGCAGCGAAATCAATTACAGGCTCCCCGGGGGTGCGTTTAGACTGCTCGGAGCCCCCCGGGGGGAATAGTCTGTTCACAAGCAGTTTAGGATTTCTCATCCAGCCTTCTTAGAAGCTCTGGGTTTCTCTGAAGCTGAAGGTTTGGAAGAATCCTCCCCAAGCTGCTTTTTGGCAGACGCTGATGGAATTAACTGTTTTGCCTTATTGTTGTCAACTTGGCCTCTACACTGTTTCCCCACTTTCCTCTTCATTTCCCATTGAAGAAAACAATGGCTTGTCTTCACAGTGAAGGAACAAATGAATTTTTCACTCATCCCAGTTATCTTTCTCAGCTCAGTGACATTTAGAAAGTTCTGTTTTCTGTGAACACCCTGCTTGGGTATTCCATGTGGCATGTTATGCTGGGTAATGAAATGTTGCAGTAAGTATCTCTTAACTGTGGTTGCATTACATAAAAAAAACCAGGAAGAAGCAATCGTGTCATTTGTCATCAAGTGTAAAAGAGACACTGATAAATTGAGTTTCACGTTGAAAAGGCAGAGTGTTCGTGTTTTAATTCATGGCTAAGCAGTCATGTTAAAGGAAGATCAGTCAGCTCAGTGCAAGCTACTTGTGAACAGAGCTTGTTTGTTGTAAATTATTCTGTCTGTACTGCCTAGCAGATATATATGAGTTCTCAAGGTGTACACAGCCATAGAAAATTCTACAGTAGTGTACAAAACTTTTCCACTTACTTCTTCCAATCATGTTTCAAGGATTCAGTAGTACCAGCCATCATTTCAGACCTATGGAGGCCACTATTTACAGCATTAGTTTTCTTTGAGTCACTAACTTGACCTTTATTGTCATGGGAAATGAAAAGGAGAAGAATAATTCTTGGTGGTTCAGAAATGTGGGAAAATAGTATTTTCTCTGCCATTCTTTAATCTGATTCAACTTTTCATTACAGCAGCTATGTTAGGGACTGCATGTTATCAGTTCTCAGAAACCATTTTATTAAATAGTCTTCTGTAACTTTTTCATTTGTTCTCTCTGAAGCCCAAGAAGCTGGTTTAGATGAGATTAAGACCTGCTATAATTACTTCTATTATTCAGCATCCTACACCAAATTGTGCTGGAATTCATAAAGTAAAAAATCACCTTTCAACCAGGCTTTGTTTATAAAGTGCTCTATGCCCTCAGGATAAAGTACTTCCCCTTGCTGTCCAGTGCACTGTGAGAGCACTGAGGAACTCAGACTAGGTTTGAGTGAACCTGAATGGTGTGGCATATTCATGGCATCGGCGAGCCAAGAAAATGCTAAAACATTTTCACTTATTTCAGCATTCTTGGGAAATGTGACTATGGTAATAGTTGTCCAACTTAGGGCTTAAGAAATGAACAGGCAGAATCAGCCTAAAGTAAGTTCCTAAACCTTTCTGTGCAAGGATGAGCTCTCAGTGTCCAGTGGCACATCCGTAGCACTTTTAGCCCATGTATGGATGGGCAGTGACCATACTAAATCACGTTATTGAGTTCAGCTTTTCTAGAAACTATTAATGTGAGAGTGAAGGCAGATACGGGGTTTTAAGGCAGATCTGTCAAAGGTGGTATGTGCCCACTACTGTAGTGCTCACTGACTTACAGGGGCCTTGCTTCTCTCTTGCAGTAGTCCTGTTCTCTCAGATTTCACTAATATTTCTGAAGCACAGCAGTGGAAAAATGTGAGTTAGGCCCATCTGCTCAATGGTAGCTTCCACAAAGAGCATTTCAGGCTAATTTTTGGCAGTGATGACTTTTGCAGATTTGTCTTTGACGTGTAATTACTTCTGCAGTCTCAGATCAAGAGCCCTTGATATAATCTCTCTGCCTCCTTTTCATCCTACTCTCCTCTCCTTCCAGACGAAATGAGCTGTGATGCGCTTTTTAAAAGATCCTGTATCTTCTCTGAAGCCAGGTTATTTTAGCAGGACCCCTAAGTTACTGTCTTGGTATCTCTGTGCATTTTCAGTTTAGAATGAGAGAGACCACAGGAAAGAGGGCAAAGCATAACCAAAAGCCCTAAAGGGAAATTTTGGTAAGTGCAGAGCTACCAAAGTGAGCCAGAATAATCACAGAATGAATTTTAGAATCATGGAAATCAGAACATAGTTTTGAAGGGCCCTTAAAGAACGGCTCTCTACAAACCCCATGTCATGGGCAGGGACACCTTCCACCGGCCCAGGTTGCTCCAAGCCCTGTCCAACCTGGCCTTGGACACTGCCAGGGATCCAGGGGCAGCCACAGCTCCTCTGCCCAACCTGTGCCAGGGCCTGCCACCCTCACAGGGAAGAATTCCTTTCTAAAGGAGGATTGACTTTCAAGTAGTTAAGCAAGGACAAGGGCCTAGAGAACTGCCAAAGGGAGTTCTTACATCTCTTTAGTGTCATTGAGAAACATCAAAGGGGAGCTTCACAGATGACTAGTCTTAGCAGGTTCTGAAAAAAAATTAAATTACTGATTTGCAGACAAATATGAGTGGCAATTCTGCTTATAAAGATATTGTGCCTTAGTTTTGAATTATTACTCATAAATTTGCGGAACTGGAACTGCTGCCTTTTCTCCTTCTTTTTGTTTATCACACAGATTGATTCCTGACCACTTGTGTCTGTGAAGCATGTGGTCTTCTGGCCAAAAACCACAGAGACATCCATTTTAAATCTTAGAAGTATAAAGTCTGTTCCAAACATTTATATGAACTAATGAGATAAAGCACTGAAATAGCAAAGTGACAGATTTCTAGAACTTGAACAGCTCTTTTGCAAACTGGCTATTTATGGCATACTGATAGCCAAATGTTCTTTCCCGACATCTCGCTAAGCTGTGTCATGTTTCTGGAAGTCTGAAATACGTCACCACTGCACACTGCATACGCTGTATCTGCTTGTTTGCAGTCTGGTGGGCACACAGGGGCTTCCTGTCCTGGAGTCTGCTGCTGTGAATAAAGCAGCTGAGCAGGAGGGAAATGCCTGTAAAGCAGTGGTGGATGGGACTTCTTGAGAACCGTAGGGGAGGTGCTGTAAAGGTGGGAGAGTTGCCCAGGACCTTGAGTATCTTCTGTCTCTCGAGGCGGAGCTGAGTTCCTCTCCAGATGGGGTTTTGTGCCTCGGTTAATCTAACGTTCCCTTGAGGTGCTTGGGCTGAGCCAAAGGGGGAACTGAGCCAGCCCACAAGTAACTTCATAAGAATCTAAAAGCAGCAGAAAAACTACTTTTCAGTTGAATCACAGCCCTGTGTGGAACCCCAAACCCTGCTCATTACTAGCTCCAGCACCAATGCAAGGGAGGGAGAGAAAATCTGGACTGTCTTACTCAAGAGCCTGTAATTAGGTCATTTTAAAGTAACTGTGAAGCTGCAGCCTGGGGTGGAAAAGACCAGTAAATTCTGCTCCTTGATAAGGGTTGCTCTCTCATTATCTACTGTGCTAATTTTCCTGAAGGCCTTGCAGACAGTACATGGACTTTTGATTGTCTTATGTCAGCAGCAGGGTCTGGCTGAAGGCTCAGTCCTCTTTCCCTGGCATCTCAAGCCTCCAGGTACTGCTCATTAGCACCTTTCTCCTCAGTTCTTGACGCCTGCCCTGCTGCTCCTCAGCATTTATCCCTGCATCTCACTGTAACTACAGTTTGCAGCTGCAGGTACTGCTGTCTTCGGGTACCGTGGAGAGCAGCTTTGCACTGCAGGTGCTTTGGGAAGCTGAGGGATTAAGAACAAACAAGCAAACCAGGATAACAGAAATGCGTTTACTTTTTGTCATGCTGGAATTGAAACGTTTCATCAGCTGGATGAAACAAATCAAATTATTCGAAAAAGTGAGTGGGTAACTGGGTTTGTCAGACACTGATTTGGGATGGTGGTGATAAAATTTAAATCACAGCTCTAGCTACTTTGAAAAGAACAGATTTAATAAAATAAAACCCAGCCAAAGCCACCCAACAGTCTGTGTCTCTCTGGTTATCTCTGTCGGGCAGAGCCCAGGGCTTAAGAGCTGATGTTCTAAGAAATGTTTGTAGAACAGTGTCGCAGGCACAGGGGAGATCCATAAATGGTCTGTCCTCATCCTTTCCTAGAACAGAAAGGGCATCACAGCCTCAGCGGTGCTTTGTCAGACTAAGCAGCGATTCCCTCCAGAGAAGGGGATCATGAGCGGCACTCCCTGGTAGTGCCAGACCTCAGAGTGTGAGCTGAGAGGAGCCAAGGCCTTGCATGTCTTGGGGGGTCTCTGCTGTTCCAGCACGGGTGCTGCTGGCTGGCTCTCCTCCCTGACATGCTCTTCGCTAGGCTTTGTTCTCCAGGAAGCAGGGAGACACTTGAATGGGAAGGACTTGGCTGATCTTAAAGGGTTATTTTTTTTCTATTCTGTTCCCAGTTTTCTATGTTTTCAGACCTGGATAGGGATGTCCTTAGCTCCCGTCGAGGTAAATTACTTACAGGAATTTGAGGAAACATCACTAATTATCATTAGCCAACATAAGTGAGGAAATCACAGTCTGGCCCATAAGTTTTTTCTTTGCTTCTTTATAGCTTAGAACACATTTGAAGGAGACATTAACCCTGACGGTGAATTACAGATGTGGGAAAATTCTTCACAAGAAAGAATATACTCTGAATTTTAACTATTGATCTTGCAATATTGGAGTGTGGGTCATAATGCCAAATTAATACAATTTTCATTTGTATTATTGTTTTCAGTATTATTGATCAGTAATGTAACTGATCTTTCTTGATGTCTCGTTCTGAATAAAAAGCCCCTCAAAACCCAAGGGATGTTATTTTTATTGGTGCTAGCTGGATGAGAGTGGTAGCTTGTGGGAGAGCTGAAGTTTCCTGACTGCTCGAGAAGGGAGTCAGTTTGCCTTGAATACAGATGTCAGATGTTTCAGAAGAACAATTTTGTGACTCAGGCCAGGAAAGCATGTCAGTGCTTTCCAGTAAATGTATGGGAAGTCCACACAGGAAGAGTTGATAATAAGGAATCAGTTTTAAGAGGCTGTTCTAGAAAATCTGCATGATTTGGGCAGTCCTAGTTGTCACACTAAATTGCACATTGTGTCTGTGTGCAGAGCTCCTAAACAGCAGGTTGGTTCCTGCATCTCTGCAGGCAGAATGAATTCCTGTTGCACTGCTGTTGGGGAGCACATACTTGGAGCTAAGTGTAATGCATTCTTGGATTTGTTAGTATAGTGATGCAGTATAAACCCCATGGGTTTTACCCCAGGTAATTGTTAAAGCATGGAAAGTGGAAGAGTTAGTCAGCTCTGCGTTTTGAAAGACTTGTTTTCATGGAAGAATTGCTTAACATGCTACTCTTTCTTCTGTGAACAGTAATGTTGGGTCACTGAAGGCTGTTTGTTATTTGAGAGACCATATGCTTCCCATTAGCATCAAGTGTAGTGTATTAGAGCTCTTTTGAAGTTGAAATTAGGAGCCGCTTCTGTTTTATTTCATCGGAGCTGACTGGAGAATCGAGTCAAACCAAGGAAATGTTTCCCCCATGCCCCAGCTGATCTGGCAACTACAGCTGTGTTAGTGCTTAGTAAATGAAAGCACTGGTGGGTTATGGGCTGTGCATTAATGCAGATGTGTTAAAAGTCTTGTGAAGACGTTGGCAGAATTCTCATATCGCTAAATAAAATACAAATGAACATTTAATTGCTAAATCCAGATCTCTTCTGTGTTATAAAGCTTTTCCTTTGCTCTTACTGTTGTCATAGAAGTAATAGCATACCAAATTAAATTAATATTTCTTCTAGAAGTCACAATGGTACTGTGTAAGTAGAGCTGTTCAAAAACTATCTTGTTAATAGGAAAATATTTAAAAGCTTTGCAGCAGAAGGTTTAATTATGAGCTGCCTGACACGCCTGTGCAGGAAACGAAAGCAGTGCCTGATGTGCCCCCAATGTCCTAAACAGCCTGGTGACAGTGGGGAGATTGCTTCTGGCAGGCTGTGTAAGGCTGAGGAGTGGGAGGGCTGCAGGTCTCCACCTCCTGAGCCCTGAGGCAGCGGGCAGCACAGCCAAGCCAGCTGGCCAGGGAGAGGGGTCTGCACCAAACACTGTGCGGGGAGAAGTGCAGACGGCCGCAGGAAGTGGCTGTGGGTTTCTGATACCCACGGACATGAGGCACTTCTCCAAACCTGAGCCTGCAGTAGGACTTGGAGGTATCGAGGGTGCAGCTTTCAAACGAGCCTAAATCAGTTTGTTTCATCGCTCCTGAGGGTCTGTTTAAGGGGATGGTGGCTGTGAAGTGTTGGTTTTGGAAAGAGTGAGTATATCACTTGTTTTCTACACTCTTGGTCTTTAGAACAGATTTGAAGATCCATTTGTAATTTCTTTTTTCTTTGAAGCGTATGCAGGACACACTGTGCACTTCTGTTTAGATTTATAAAACTGCAGTGCTTTAGTGAGTCTCTACGGGTTTTGTGCTTGACTTTGATTAACGCAGTGCCCTTCCAAAGGAGAAACTATGAGGCAGAAGCAGGAATTAGCCACCATACCTGTGTTTCAGAGCAGTGTTGGGTTAAACTGCACAACTGCACTCATCTGGTTCATTTAGTTCCTCTCTGTATTCAGAAGTGCTCGATTTCCCCTCTTCATTATCCTGCTTTCCCTCTCACTCCCTGCCCTCTCCACACACTCCTAACGTTATTCTTTCTTCACTTCTGCTTTCAAAGCTGACAGGGACATGCTGTTCAAAGCCAGAAGCTTGCTTTGAGGTCCTGGACCTTGGGCCCCACGCACGGGTCAGTGGTGAAGCTTTAAGGGGAAATGAGCTCTCTTTTGAACTGGGCACAGGCAGCTTGGCTGTGGAGGGAGAAGGGCACTGAGAAATAGAAGCAGAGCTTCCAAGGGGGCTTTTTCACAGTGTGTCCTCCTGCCTGTTTCCTTCCTGCTTTGAGGAGCTCCTACTTCAGTGCTCCTCGGGGGCTGACATACAGTCTTGCCTTTGCTTGGGGAAAGGGTGACTTAGGGACCTTCACTGCCTGGAGACTGTCCTTCACTTCATCTGCTTGGAAAGTGTCTTAGTGTGAGGAGTCTGTCATGTCAGCTATCAAACACACAGGGCACAAAGGCTCTGGAAGGTAAGGCAACAGCAGTGGGGAAGGAAAATAGTGTGTCTGTTTTAAACTTGACTGGCAATTTGGGATTGGTGTAATTACAGTGTTCAAGCAGAAAAATAACACCGCTCCAGGAATCAATTTTACCTTGAAACACAAAGTAGCTTGGAGGAAGTTGTTAGTGGAATGGCTGGAGCTAACTTTGTCACAGAACATCATCAGAAAATGTTCAGTTCCACTATTTAAAGAACTACCTGTTGGTGCCCAGTTCTGTTAGCCTTTGAAAATCCCGACTGAGAGTCTAGAAAGCTGGATTTTATTCTCTGTGTGTGCCAGTTTTGATGTTACATTTTACAAGTCAGTCTCTCCATGGATGTAATTTTAATAGGTTTCTAGATTTTTTAATTAGAGAACTAGTCGTAAAGATCTCCCAGATGTTATTGGAGTCCTACGTAAAGCTTCATGCCTTTGTGAGGCATGAATGTTCTTTAAAAATCCTCCTTAACCCTTTCTGTGGATAATTGGCACAGTAATTGTCAATTTGCCTGTTACTTTGGTCCTGTGTTCTTGCTCCTGCCTGCCAGTCTATGTTAGAGGGATGTTATCTGTACTGGTCCTTTGTTCAAGGCTTCTTCATTTGTGCAGTCTTCTGTTCTTTTGATGCTGACAAGGCTTCCGAGTATTAGATAGCATGGCATAGTGACTAGCTTAATGGTTTTATCCTTGAATTTCTTTTGAATTGGTGGGTGAATTCTGACTGATCCTGGTGACTTCTTCTGGTTTATTTTTCGATTTATTCTGCAATAAAATGTTTCATTTTTGGTCAGACTTTGAGCTGCATCACTCTTTCCATTTGTGGAACCCTCCCGACTATTTTCTGTACTAAATGCACAAAAAGATTTTTTTTTTTCATTTTATATGCAGCCACTGTATCTTCCGTGGGTAGTCCAGCTTGATCCCACAGACTTGGACAGATATCCTGCTCTTCGTGGCATGATAAAGAGGGTGTGTTAAGGATCATTGTAATGCTGGAACTTGCTTCTTAAACTCTTTGTGGCCTGTCATACTGTGTTTCTTGCAAGTAACCTGTCCTGATTTGTGTTCCTTTGTTACACTGATATGCATGTGCTACGATCTTTTTTGATGCTGTTGTTGCTAGTACCCGTCTCTTAACCTGCCACTGCAGCACAGCAGCTCTTCTGCTGTTAGTCTTTCAGCAGGTTTTTGAGGTGAGTGGTTATGCTCGCTCCCACCTTCCAATAATGCTGTGCTCACAGAACATTCACATACTTGCCAATATTGAACTTTTCATGTTTTATTTATTTCAGTAAGCTTTCATTTTTAGTTAGATCACCTTTTTAAAATCGAGGGTATTTTTTTCTTTTTTTTTTTACTTTTGTCTCCTTTAGTGATGTTGAATCTTTCTATATCATGGCCTGTTTTACAGGCTGTCTTCTTGGTAGTAATATTCTCCATGAGGGCCTTGGCATTGCTGTGGCTGTCAAGAAGTGGCTTAGTTTTAGTGAGCCCCCTGCCTAGTCACTACATGAAGTACCCTCTGCAGATCAGATTTGGCACCGCAGTATGGCTGAAATAACTACGCCCTACATTGCACTGCTGCTTTCCTGTGCTAGCAATCAATCATTCTCATTTCTCTGGGCATAACAGGGTCACTGTTGCCAAATGAGACAGATAAGATTGTCCTTAGTGTATTTTTCCTGTACTGGGACACAGACTTAGTTTTGTAGAGATTCTGTTCTATTCATTGGTATATGTCACCAAGCTCTGATTTGATTCTAAGCTATTTGTAATGCGATTTCTTAGCACGATTACTCTATTGCTGTGAGTTATCACATCTTTATCTTTTATGTCCAGATACTTATGTACCAATAATGATCTATTTCCTCCAAGTGTTTGACACGCTTTACAAAATACTTTGAAGCAGGTGTTCTAATTCACTCATCTCTTTTTTTAAGCTTCTCAATCAGCACTTGTATAGAAACTCATAGATGTATTTGGTTAGGTTTTTTTGTCTTGTGCATTTTTGGGGAAACGCTTTTTTGTGTTTGGCCGATGCACTTTCTGTCCCTGGGCCTGTGGGCAGATGAGGGGAAGGAGACACAAGTCTCACCATGTATGTGTCTTTCTCTGGGCACTCTGTGTGCTTTACAAGTGTCAATACTCAGTGCATTTTGCAGGCAGACTGGTGTCTGTGCTTTATTGTGGGTTTATGTTTATAGGAGCGGGGCAATCAAATGGATTTTGGGCGGCTGGTTAAATCCATTCCCGAGTCAGCCCTAGTTAGTGGGATTTGTGATGGATTTGGGGCCCAGCTGCAGATGCTGAGGCTGAAGACTTGCCCTGAAATCTGTAAAAGGCCATGGCCATTGTGAGGAATGCTCTTTGCTGGCAGCATTTGATAAATTTTTCAGTACTATTTCAGTTTCACTTTAGAAATACAAGGCGGGTGATACAAGGCCAAGTGGGAGCTGCAGTGTCTTTAGTGAGGAAAGAGAACGTTTGTGTCATTATGTACACTGGTTCAGGAAGAATAAGCCCCAGACAGTTAGGGTTACACGTTTTTCCACACTGCTCTGCTCTGGAAACTTGTCCAAATCACTTCCTAAAGTAATCTTAAGAATTACTGCCAGTAATGTAGCATGGAGACAATAATGTGAGAACACCTCGAGTCTGATTTTTGCAGTGAGATCCATAAGGCTGTGTAATGAAATAGGATTTTGAACCACAGCAAATTTTGGACTCTTATGTCAATAGAGTCCCCTTCTTTCTCTCACCACCAAATGCTGTTATACAAGTAAGCAGAGAACAGCTGATTTATTACAGAAGTGAAAGAATATTGAACCTTCTACTGGGTTGTAAGGACAGTTTTTGTACAAATGCATTTAATCTGGATGTAATACCAGGCACTGAACTCAGTCTTCCATATTACATTGAAATTTCTGTAGCCTAGTTGCAAATGTTTTTTAATTTAAATTTTGTTTGCTTAAGTTTATTACAGAGAGCAAAAATAAACCCTCCTCTGTTAGCACCTGCAAGATAGATATTGCTCTTTTCTTTTTGTAAATCAAGGGCTGCATTTTATTACTATCAAAATGGCTGTGTTTCTGCTTTTGCACACATCAGAGCTTCTGTCTCAACAGGTGTACTGTAATGACTTTGTATTTTGAAAAGTTTTGCCTTTTCTGAATATGTATCTGCAGACATTTTGGAAGAGCATTAAGAATTGCACAGAGGGCTGAACTGTGAGAGAAAATACAGATGAGCAGTGTTCAAACCAGAGCTGAGCTTTTAAACCCCTGTTCTAGGAACCTAAAGGGAAGTTGCTGATGGAGACCCAAAACCTAGGAAAACCCAACCCCAGCGAAGTGGTCATCCATCCTGATGTTACTTAAAGTACATCCATCACCACGTTCAGTGTGATGGAATTAAGCAGGACTGTTCATTTAGATGGGTGCATGATAACAGACCCTTCACAGCTTGGGCTGGAGTTTGCTCCTGGGAAGTTCAGTGGGGTTGCCAGTCCTTTGCTCCCCCTCCCCACACCCCATGCCAGCCCAGCACCTCTGGAACAGAAGTTATTCATTGCTCCTGTCAGGAGTTATTGGGTAGCCCAGCTGTGAGCACAAAGGCTTGGATCTCTTTGTGGGGAGTAGCATTCCAAAGGAATTCTGTTTGGATTATAGTGCCAGGAAGGTATCTGGAGATACCGTTTATGGTATTTAACTATTGGTGTTAATATGCAGTGGCTCCTGGGTTTATATATTTAATGTGTATAAGAATATGTTTACTTGGAATGTGCTAATCTGTGGTGTATTTATTTGTAGGATAAAGGGCCAATTGTCTTTTTAATGAAAAATGCCTCAGATGAGGTAGTATTAGTTTTTGCAAGATGGTGTTTTAATAGGATAAACAGAAAATGCAATTGAGCTCATAAATGCTTTATAAACAAATAATTTATATAATATTTTTCTGTCTTTTCTTTGTTATACTGTGGAGGCAGTTGTGTGGATTGTTAGAATAACATAAATGACTTCAAGTAAATATGCCTTTATCTGAACATTTGCTGTGCTTTTAGGCTTGCATGCTATTTACGTCTAGTATTGCATACACTTCTTTGCCAACCGTAAATAAATAGATTTTAATTTTTGCAGTTTACATGCTTATGCATTGTTCATCAATAAGACTCTAATCAAATCTAATTCTACCCCCATTACTGAATGGTAGTCTTTAGCATAAGAAGTCTTGATTTTTATATTCATCTCACTGCTTTCTAAAGGGAAGGTGAAAAGAACTGTGGGCTGAATTCTCCCTGCAGAACGGTAGCTTTGTAAAAACTCCTATATTTAATGCAGTGCTCAACAATGAAGAGAACGGCTCCATCTGTACGCCCTACAAAGCCTTCATGCTTTGTAGTATGTCTGGCCTAATAGAAGCACATCCTGCTGTAAGCTACCACTAAGTGTAACTAAACCTGAGAGCAACTAAATTAAGGATAACATCATGGGAATGACCTGAACTTGCCGCAGAGAAAAATTCAGAACCACTGCAGGGAAGTGTAGCCTGGGAGATGGGATGGTAGAGATTTGAAACACTGCACACAGCTGCTTCTTACCAGTCTCCTGAACGTCCTGGCAAGTAGCTGTGGTAAATGGGGGTGGTAATTAATGCTCTCCTGGGTGCTTAAAAGCAGCACCAACCCAGAAAACACTTCTCTTCTGGAGCAGCTCTGCCACAACAGCTGCTCACCGCTATCTGACAAAGATCACACTGGCAGAATGTACTGGGCTCTCAGACAGCCTTTGCTAGGGTTCATCATAAGAGGCTATTTAGGAAGCTAAATATTCCTGAGGTGAAAGGGGAACTTCTCTTCTGGGTGAGGAACTGTCTGGAAACAAAAACAGAGCATGAATGAGGTGTCAGTTTTCCACATGGCTAAAGGTTAACAGCAGGGAGCCCTCGGGTATTCAGGTTAGACTCAGGTGCTACAATTTGAAGTCTCTGTGAAAGGGGAAATGGCAAAATGTGCAGATAGTAGGAGTTTGTTTGGGTCAGTCAGACCTAGGATGTGCCATCAGGACCTTCCAGAGCACTAGCGTACCAAAGTAAATTCACAGATGTGAAGTAATGCCTGTTGGCAGTGGTAGCAATACTTGGAACTATAAACACTTGCTGTCAGTATTTAAACAAAGTGTTAGGAGTGAGAAAAGAGTATGTGGTGTCCTTTTGGACACTCTTCAAAGGCTTGTTCAGAGTACAGTGATGATGGAAATGGGCAGATTCGTGACAGACTAGAAAATACATTGAAAATTAATAATGCCCCTCTTAAATACTATGCTTTTTTCTTGAGTCTGTTGTCAATTCTAATTATTTATTATCAAGGAAGATCAGTTGAAAAAGAATTGGTTTGGAGTTTGCTTAGGAAAATGTTTAGGAGCATTTGATTCAAGGGACAGGGAATTGATTTTAAGATGGCCTATTAAAATCTTTTTATCCACAGCCCCTAAGTCATCAGTGAAACTTGCTGGCAGAACTCAGTGATATTAAGGTTTCAGTAAAAATTCTGTACGAAAAGGTTCCATTTCTAAGTGCATAATGAGAACACTTCCAGGTATGTTATTTAAAGTGTACTATGTGATCCCCGTGCCTGCAGGGCTGAGATTGTGGCAGCATTTTCTAACTCTGTAACGTGTCTCCTTTTCTTGTAAATATTTGTTTCTACCTGTTGCACACTGGTTACTCGCAGTTAGAAAGCCCGCTAGGCAGGTGTGATGTGACATTTCCTACTGTACCTGTGATATCCTTAGCTCAGCGGCAAGCACAGGCAGTTCCACGTACACCAATTCCACAGTTTATGAGGTGTTGCAAATGTCTGTGCTTCTGCAAATGTATCATTGCACTTAAGGGAGGTTATTGTATCATATCTCATCATGATCTGAGCTTCCTAAACAGAGGCACAACGGAATTAAAACGGGTTTCCTGTTGGCATTTGATTCTGAGTTTCTCTGGAGCCATCACCTTTGTTAGTCTTCCAGCTCCTTTGTGATGCTAATGTGGTCATTGGAAGTTGGATCGGGATTTTCAACCTCTAAAATGCAATTTATACCCCCTTCTCACCTGCCCTCATGTTTCACCTGATTAGCTGGAGGGAAGCAGGCTTCCACAGTTTGGACCCCAGTTAGGGATGCAAAAGAACTCTCCTGAGCTGCTTCTGTTGTGGGGGATATGGGATACCGGGGTGGCACCTTGCTTGGTACAGTGACTCCCTGTTCTGTCTGCTCGGGCAGGCCTGGCTCTGTGCGCAGCAAGGGTCACTTGGTTAGAATAGTTCCTAAAGAAAAGGAAAAAAGGACTATTGCTTTCAACTTCTGTGGCGTTTGGACACATCTGCTGTCTGCGGTATTAGCAGTGAATTGATCTACTGACGGGGGGTTATTGCCAGGGTGGATCGCTGCCTGTCTTTATTTAAGCTGAATTTAGTCACACAGACAGGTGTGTTTCAGTGCTGCTTATTGGTACTAGTATGAACACTGGGATAAAAGGGGGTTGTTTTTCAGGTGTTTTTTTAGGGAATGATAGCCACAGCATCACCATGCTTTTGCTAAGTCATATTGGGTAGGACAAATAGTAGAAATCAATATATAGAGGTTAGCAATGAAACTGAATTTTGTCTGGCACCATAAATACAAAACTATTATTTCCACTGACATAAATGAAAGTTTATTAATTCTAGATTATTAAATAGTAAGTATGAAATCTGATTTTAGTTCCTTTTCACAATTTTCAGAAAGATTTTGTCTGGATAGACATTCCCAGTAATAATTCTGCAATGACTGTATGTGACTACATAAATCCATGAGCAATCAGATTATGAGCCACTTTAGAAAAAATAGCCATAATTCCCCAAGTGGAATAAGTCCTTTAAAACTAACAAAATGAAACCCTGCATTTATTATGGTGGTGATAATTGCTGGTATGAATATTGTGAGAACTCCAGTTGGTTTATTTTGTTGGAGGATATACAATACTTTTCAACGCAGTGTTGCTCTGCTGTCAAGTGTTGTGTTCCCCTCGGGTTCTCTAGGCCACCATCAGCTGTTTTGTGTTTGTCACCGTAGGAGGAAAGCCTGCCAAGCCACAAGAGGCCTACGTGCTCATTACAAGCACTGAGTGATTCCATTTTATGGGTTGACAGGCTGTAGATGTCAAGCAACGGTTCTAAATGTGTGCTTTTATGGGATTAGGGTTATATCCTAACGTAGGGAATTTCTGGTTTCAAGTGGTAGTGTCTGCATAGTTCTTTGCTCTCACTTCACCTCACTCATGTCTCTTACCCAACTTCACTTCCTGTATGAGCAAGATAACAACCCATAAAGTAAGATTAATGAATAAACTTTTCAAAATAGGAAAAGGATATAGAGAAAATAGTGCATAATTTGACTGTACAAAATGAGATTATGTTAATGGGACAAGCCAGAAGTGAGAAGCACTGCTGCTGGAGTAGAGGCCAGGCAGTAGCTAAGGTGAAAAAAGTAATTTTTACCACGTGCATTGTGGTGAAGGCAGTTGCTGTTGGACTGCTCTGCACCGCAGCTCGGAGCGACAGCGTTGAGGAGCCCCAGGCTCCCTCGCCCATTTAGGGCTGTGGGTCACCCCTGAGAGTCGGAGCACACCTGGCCTGGGGAAACCTGGTGGGGCTGCTCTGAGGGACCTGTGACTGCGTGTGCTGAGACTTCCTCCCACAGGTGCACGTTCTTGGAGTGCAGTGAGGAGTAGCCTTTGCCCAAGGTGTGACATACTTGTGAATAGCAGCTTTAATGTATAAAGAGAAATGGGAACTTGATTTAGCAGGCTCGCCCTTAATTGTGTGGAGCAGCGGCCCCACGGGGACATGGTCGGAGTGCTGCGGCCATGGGAGGCCGAGCGTGTGTTCCAGTGCCGCCACAGCCTGAGGGGAGGCCAGAGCAGGGGTCCGGCCTGTAAAAATGGCATTAAAAGGTCTTGGGAAGTCTTGCAAGGCTCTAATGAAAGGTGCGTCAGTATTTTTGTAGTTAAGATTACTTCAATGAGTGGTATTTACTTCCAGTTAGAAATGATGAATTATTGAAGCTGTTGGGAAGGAATATTATAATGCTTAATTTATTAAGTGTAGATAACTGTCTTGATGAGCTGTTTTTTCAGGATTTCCAAACTGAAGGTAAATACTTTGCAGATTAATGACTTTGATTTCTGCATACACCAAGCCAGAGAAATGACACAGAAGTAGTTTAGTCCTCCTGTTGAGGGTATAATTTACAAGAAATCTGTGTGTCCTGATCTACCGATTCCCAAAACTTAAATATGAGGGTTCACAACAGATATTTGGTGCACTGGGGCACTGACTTGACTTGGAAAAGTGAAAGCAATCTGATGGCTTTTGCTGCCCTTTGTTTTGGGAGAAGGTGTGGGCGGGTGGGCAGTAGCCTGACTCTGCAGCAGCAGCACAGTGTAGCATGTCAGCACATTCCCTGCATCTGTTGCCGGGCCTTCCCACCTGGAGTATTAAGCACAGGGATGGCAGTGTTATAGAAGATTGACAGAGCCCATTACTGAATGCCATTGGCCTGTAAGAGTCAGAAAAACCCAAGCCTTTTTACAGTGTGTTGGCTCAAGATTCTTCTCCCCGAGGAGAAGCTGGGACAGGACATAAAGTGTATTATTACCTGAACCCCCTGCCCCTGATTTCTGGGAAACAAGGAATCAGTGGTGCCACCTGCCTTTCCACTGAATAGAGGAGTCTGTTTGCTAATAGCCATTATTGAATCAGTCAAGCCTTTGAAAAATAGAATGCAGAAAGGGCTGTTCATGATGAAATCATCCCTCACTGTGATGCTGGCTTACCTTGTACAGTCTTTAACTCTTACAGAATCATTTAGTTAAAGATTTATAAGTTTCATGAGGGACCACAGTTTCAAGAGGACTAACATTTCAAGTCTCCTTAGAGTAAGACACGTCTGTGAAGAAGTGAAGTGTAGGCTGCCTGCGTTTCTGGGTCCGTTTCTCAGTGAGAGCAGCGTTGTGTTTGAGCTCGTGCAGCCTGGTCCCCGTGCTGCACAGAGGCGTGTGGATGCCGTGGGGAGGGCACACTGCAGCTGCTGGGTGTCGTGGGGAGAAGGGAAGGCTGTGCTGGGAAGCTGAGAGCAGGGGATTTCTTGCAGTCACCACAAGTCACGCTTATTTAGGGAGGAAATCGTTCAATGCTAAGGCCTCTTGTCAGCATGGTACCACTGTCCTACTTTCATACCACTGATCTGCAAACTGCAGCATATGAGAACCTTCCATAAAATTCAGCTAACCTTTTGGAATGCTTTGATGCAGGAATTAGTCTTGAAGGTTAAGCTTTCTGACACACCCTTGTGATTTTATGGTAACCATACCCACTAAGTCCTCAGGCCAGCACATTCTTACGAAGCTCTGTCTCGGAGTTTCGTGGGACACTTATCTGGCAAAGGCATAACTTACTTGGAAAAGTCCTGACTTGCCTTGGGTTCCAGTGGACCAATGTGAGTTGAAGAAAAGGAGAGTGTGAGGTTATAAGAGGAATTCCCTGCTTTTTAGCAGCAGTAGAATTTTTTGCTGGATTAATATGGATGGAAAAAACCAGAGATGACTATGCTGTCCTCGCCTTGCCACCAGCCTTGATTCATCAAGTCCACTGACAAGGAATGCAGGCTTTGAAAGACAAGCAGGTGTTGCCTACTCAGTGTGCTCCTTGGGAGCTTACTGGCCACTGTCAAACCAGGAGGGATTTCTTTGTTATGAAAGCAAAAAGCATCTGTGGTGCAGAGTTAGTGGAAATATTGCAGGATTCTTAGTGAAGATTTGAAGATTTCTTCCCCTTGTATATTTAAAATCAAAACACTATCACATTTACTCCAATTAGAGAAAAAATTATTAAATGCCTTGAAGTAAATTTTGCATTAGTGCTGGGGAAATAATCAGGGGTCTCAGGAAAAGGGCTCTTTTAACTAGGGCCACGCATTTCCTGCTTTGCTCTATTTTACTCCAGTCTCAACTCTGCAGCTCTGAAGGCTGCGAGTCTGAAACTAAACCCTGCAAATTATAAAAGTGTAAAATGAAGTGAAGCTTAATGGTCACTGGCTTCTTTCCCATGGGCTCTGCAAGCTCTGCTCTCTGGAACGCTAACAGAATAGGAAAGCACAAGGCAGTTATGTACTCTTGTTCTTACAGTCAGTGTTACTACTGTCAAGCAAAACACCACTTCCTAAAAAAAGAACACACCTGAGCTGACAGTGAACCTGAGAAAGCTCATGCTGCTGTTGGAGACCCTGGGATGTGCCCTGTCTTGTCCATTAAACAGCCTCCTAAATAGAAGGAAACCAGCAGAAAAGGGATGTGCAGTGGTTCTTCACTGACCTATGTTGCTTGAGAGGCATAGAAAGAAGGGAAGGGTATTTGCTGAAGTTACTGGGCTGCCCCGAACACCCTTTCAGTAGGGTTTTGCCAGTATCTTTTTGCAGGCTGCACCCTGGAGCTGTGCTTGAATTTGCCTGTTAGAAAGGAAGATATGGCTTAGAGGAAAGCTGCTTTACAGGCATTTTGGGAGGCTCCATGGGCAGCTGAACGTAAAGCAGATGAGAACTAATGCATAATCTTTCTCTGAAGGATGCAGAAGTTCATCAGCTTACTGGAGACTTCCAGTACTGCTCGGCCAACCCAATGAAGGTATTTGGTTCAAGATCTTGAGTTAGGGGGTTGAATCAGAGAATCTCAGAATGGTTTGTGTTGGAAGGACGTTAAAGATCATTTAGTTCTAGCCCCCTGCCGTGGCCAGGGACCCCTTTCAGTGGAAAAGGTTGCTCACTGCCCCACCCAACCTGGCCTTGAAATAGAGGATCATTTTAGAGTACTGTCACAAAGGATCTGAGAGAAGGACCAACTGGTCCAGCATGTGCAGGAACTGAGTCAGATACAGTCAGAACTGAAATGGAACTGCAGGTGATTAATTTTCAGGTGTCCACATGTTTTGCCATTATAGACTAAATGAGCCTTGTAATTCTCATAGTGATTTTTATATAATGTATTAACACATAGGGAAGGGCCATGAATTCGCGTAATTTTGAGTGTTTAACTCTGACGCAGTCCTTTATTCCAGGCTGTTTTGCAAACAGTTTAACGCCTATCCATCTTCACAGATTTCCTAACGCCCTTCTTTCTCTTACTGCCATTAGCATGCAGCACCACTGCACTGTGCTAGCAAATGCTAGATAGCAGGTGGATTTCCACAGAATTTCAGTCTTGCTCCATCTACTGCCTGGCACAGGTTTTCCATCAGCTTCTGCAGTTCCTCAGTTACCCTCCCCCTTCAAAGCTGTGAATTCATTCAACAAAATTGGCCTCACAGATCTATGCTGGAAACAACATGCGATAGTCACTGTGTCACGTTGTGACGGGCATGCTGAGCAGTGGAAGAGGAAGTATTAAATTGTACAAAACAGGCATTAAACGGATTGAAGGTGCAGGTAAGGGGCACAGGCTATAGATTTTCAGAAGCAATCTCTAAAAAAAAAGAATGTTTTATTTGAAACCTTTTAAAAAGAGGAAGAGTCCTGGTTTCAGGATATAGATTGTCAATCTTTGATTAAATCGTGCAACAGCGCTCTCAAATAGGCGCAGAGTGTTCTGTGGTACTGAAGAAAAGGGGCTCGTGGGTTATTCAGCTGCAGTTCCAAGAGCCTGGTATAACCATGCATTTTAATGAAGCACATCAGCCCCAGGAATGCTGTCTGTATACTGCAGCATCGCTGCCTGCCTGGGAAACTAGCCTATCGATAAACACAGCACTCGTATTTGCAAAGGCCTTTTAAGTGCATTAAAAAAACCCTTTGGGGAGACATTCATTAATAATTAAGCTCGTGTGTAATTAACCTCAGGCAAATATGCTTCCTTTTTGCGGTGTAGGGACATGGCCTGCCTGTCCTGTCCATGTAGTGCCCCCATAAAGCATTGATAGGAGGAATTCAGTTCTGTGTAGCTAATCAGCTTACTGTTCCAGCAAGGGCCATCGTTTGAGATAGCTTTTGTTTTCTCACAAATAACGATTTTGGAATGTTATGTTAATTTTCACTTGATAGGATAGGGTTCTGCAGAACCCAAACTGCTTTATCTTTCTTTTTTTTTCTGTAGTATTTGAGCATGAATCACTGCCCAGTATCTCATTTTACTTGTTTCTTGCTCAATGAGTCTTGTCTACTGGGAGCAGTTATTTAAAACCATTGTGAAAATGTCTCTAACATTTCTTTGTTGCTGGAAGCTTGTACTGGAGCTGAGTCCTGAAGAAGGCTTTGCAGGGGCATGACTTGGTGGAAATTCAAGGGCATCTGGTGTACTTGCAGGTAGCCCTTGGATTCTCTTTGTGTATCTGTGAAATAGCTACTGAAAAGAGCAGAGGAGCTCAGACTGGAGTGGAGTGGGAGAGAGAAATCTGAAAAAGAAATCAGCGTAGTGATACTTTTTTATGAGGGTTTCTCTGAGTGGGGGTTTCCTGCTGTTTGAAAAGTCCCTTCATAACCCTCCTTAAGGTTATAGGCACGGACAGAAAATCCTTTAGTCTATGACAAGGATGAACATTCATTAAATCCTGATGTTGCTAAATTGAAAGTGGATTTGCAGGTTTTGGATAACAAGAGTGTATTTCTCTAACTCTCAGGTCTTCCTCCATCCTGCCGTAGTAGTTCACCCTTAGTTCTGTAAATCTCTTTCCACTGCTCTTCCGAATTAATTCAAATAGAGGATCTATCCAAAATCATTATAAAAATGTATAATAAACCCAGGCATGCTGTACAGTCAGCCATTAGTGTTCATAATATTTGACAAATGAAAGTGCTGGGCAGTTAGGCTAAAATACCTTTCTGACAGTATCCCCTTCTTAAGGCTGCCTGGCCAGCTCTTCTGGGAGCTCTCTGGGTTGGGGAAGAGGGTCATCCCTCTCTCTGGGAAATGACTGTCCTGCCCTGAATATGCCTACAAGCACATTTGCAAACAAACACGATGATTTTGATACCTTTCTGTTGGTTCTGGGGTGTTGGCATAAATATGGGATACTTTCAATATATGAACTAGTTGGAAATAATGAGTACTTGTAATAAATCCTCACTACAGAGCCTGTATGTAGGAGCAGTTTCTTTTCATCATTTCATTAATGAGTTTGTGCCATTAACAGCTTAAAGTGCTGAATAAGGATTTACATTTAATTGAAGTCCTCTGTTCTTAGCTGACAAAATGTATTTTACACACTTGATGGATGTAATTAGTGTGATGAGGCTTTAAAAGAAATGGGTTTGGTTAAATTTAGAATGTGCCATGTCAGTTTATACATGAAGCCAAAGCATATGTATCAGTAGTTCTGTGGCTTTGGAAAAAATGCATTTCATTAGTGTTAGTAATGTGTGATACCGATACCGTCCAAATCCAGCGTGCTTTCAGATTGGAGAGCGCAACCTACTATGGATAGCAAGGAATTGTGGATAATTGTTTGAGTTCTGTGCTTTATCAAGCTGTCATAAAAGGAGGCCTCCATGAGTACTGCTGGGCTTGAGTGCATGCCAACCAAGGGCAACTGTGCACCTCTCGCAGTCCCTTTCTCATTACACAGGATTCTCCTCTAGAACATCTCCCCTTGTGCTCTGTGTGGTCGTGGCTTGCATACTGAGACAAATGAAGAACTTGTTTGTGCTGCCAGCAGCAGTAGGGATGGATGGAAGATGCTGTCCAGCACTGTGTGTGCTTGAAGTCAGTTTATTCTTCAGTGAAGGACAAGTCTCTGGCTACTAACTGGAGCTCCGAAACTCAAAATATTGCTGGGTTTTGCTGCGGGCCCACGATTTGTATCAGTAGTGCTGTTAAAGCAGGGAAAAGTAAACATTTAGGCCCAGAAATAGAGCCATTGTTTGCGATGGGTACAGTGAGCTTTAGGAAGAATTCCCACAGGCAGGTTTCCATCCCTGCCTGTCGTGGTGCTTTGTTGGAAGGTGTATTACAGTGTGAGTCACAGCTGTAATAGCACATGCAGTGAGTTTTTGAGTGGGAAATTGCTACGATATGCAATGCATGTGTGTTTGAGGAGAAGCTGGCTGGTATGAAGCAATGTAGAATGCAGCCTGCACTGCTCTGAGGATGTGACTCATATCACAGATGGCTGGAAGGCTAATACTGGGATATGAAAGTGTTGTATTGCAAGTAATATTACACTGCTAACAACTCTGATGTGCTGGAATGGTTATTTGATGTTTGATTCTTTTTTGAAGAGAAAAAGATGCTCCTTTTCTCGTACTTTGGCTAAATATTTTTGGATGAGAGTTACTGTGATTGTTTTTAACGAGGAATGTGGGGAATAAGCTGCTCTGGCTAAAAAAACCCAGGCTTTGAAATCTGTAGCTGTGTTTTAAACTGAACCATAGTTAGTGAATCCTTTTTCTGAGGTGAGTTAATTTTAACTGTGTGCCAGGAAGTAGTGGCAGTCCTTTCTTGTAGGAGGTCAGAAGGCAGTTCGCCGGGACCTGCCCTTATTCAGCATGCAGCCCACCCACTGTTACTAAGGTAGGTCTGCCCATCTGCACCTCACAGGGGTACAACTCTGTCCCTCCCCTTGCCAGAGAACTTGCAAAGTCTCTGGGAAGGGCATTTTTAGACCAGCTCCATGAAGCATTTCGTAGACCCTGAAGTCCTGTTCAAATTTCCAGTTCTGGGGAGGAGAAGAGAGAAGATAATGCTCTGTCCCAGAGATTGAGGGCTCAACCAGTGCAACCAGCAGGTGGGATTTGGGTGTTTAAGTTCCCTGTTTGCAGGTTTGAAAATCTTTCTTATAGTCCGTTTTAAAATAAACAGGAGAATCTATAGGGAACTGAAAAATTCGTTACAGGAAATTAATCAAGGTGAAGTCTGAAGTGGTGTTCTGTTTGACTCCAGTTTGCATTTTGTAAACTATGTTCCTTTCTGTCTGCTTTTGTCACCTTCAGCTTTTGCACAGCTTACCATAAGTCAAATAGGTGTTTCTGCACAATGTGTTTTAGCAAAGAAAAGCAGACCAGGAACAAGGTGTATTCTCGGATGTACAGGATAAAGTCTGTATTTTTGGGACAAAGAGTCCATTTATGATGGTTGTGTTTTCAGTGGTTCAGCCATTTGTATGACTAATGTATTACTGTTGCTTATTATCTACACTTGAGCTAAACGTGTTTAGTTTTTGTATTTCCTCCATCTACAGCTGCTTTTTAATCTTGAGGGCAGTGAAGGGGAGAATTACCAAGGCAATTAGGATGCCCAGTTTTCAGTGGAGATCTTGTTTTGTGCCTTTGACTGTTTTGTGCACTGCTTCTCCGCTGAGTTACAGATGAACCGGAAAGGGGATGGTAATCTCATGAGGTTATTTTGGAGTCTCTTCGTGAGTTTTGCAGCCTTTAGGGAACTGGAAGATCTAAGTGCCCAATTTAAAAATCAGAACCATGAGTTCTGCAGTGCTCATTGTTATAGACACTGGTGAAAGAGCTGGTATTCAAACATTTAGTAAGGGCACATGTGAGACAAAACAACACAAGCTATGATTTGCCATGAAGCTTGAAATAAAAGCCAGGAGGGTGTGCTCAGCTAGAGTATGTGTTACCTGTTGGCAGTACTTATCATTCCAAGAAAAACCAAGAAAACAGTAAGGTGAAATGTGGTTTGATTTTTCCCATATTAGTTCAGTCCCAGAGCTTCGTTATATTCTTACATAATACGAACATATTTTCTCCCTTTTGTTTAGTAGGTGTGACATAAAAGTGAAATTTTTTATTTGATGTTTAAAGATGACCAGAATCTGACAGCAGCAATATTTTGAAAAGCAGATGTTTAAAATATTTCTAAGAAATGCACAAATGTTTATTTGGCATTCCATTTTTTTTTCCTTTGGAATGTGATTTTATGTCTTTTAAAACCAGTTCTGGAGAAGCTGAGTGACCCTCCCTGACTTTCTGCTCTCTCTGTAAGCCACATGCAGTCCTTTCCCTGAGTTTGTTCTGGTTTCCATCTCTCAGTGTGGTTGTGGCCAAACCAGTGCCCATGAAAATGCAGTGTTTTCTTAGAGTCAGTATGTCTCGGTGTGGGCTGTAGTGGCAGTGTAATCCCAGGCAAGCATAGGGGTACTGCTGGTCCCAGGTGAGAGTCACTAGTAAGGGCTGAGCTCAGGACCTCAGCCTGTGCAGGCTGCTGCTGCTCCCACTGCAGTGAGGTTTGCTTGCTTTGGGCAGTAAGCACCTGGGCTCCTCCGAGACCCACCTAGCCAGTTAGATGGGTTGTTAGTTGGAAGCACAAAGGCATTTGCACACAACCGAGCAGATGATTTCCTCGGTGGTGCAGTGAAGCAGCAAACCTTGTAACGCGTTTGTGTCCCTATCTGGAGTGTAACTAGATGAGTAATTAAGATGTTTTATTTTCAAATGTCCTTGTGATGTATTAGTAGAGTCTGGCTGTCACAAAACACTTGGAGAATTTGCAAGGTTGAACTGTAGTTAGGAAGTTGTACTCGGTCTCAGTGCTGCTGCTGCTGGTGAAGCAATAGCAGTTCAACCTTGAAGCAAGAGTGTGAGGTGTGATGCGTGGGCAGTGTGTGAGTCGCACAGCAACACGGGAAGGGAACGGGTTTAGTGCTCAAAATGACACACATGAGGGTTTCTGGAGAACTTGTTCGGTTGCTTCTTGGCAAGTGAAAAAACTTGTGGGAAATAGTAACAAACTGGAAGAATGAAACTTTGGTTAAAGGGTTTGGTTGATTTCAGTGATGAAGAACCTTCAACTTGTTATTTTTCACGAGTGTGTAATATTTCCTGTAATAACATCAATAGGTTTCGTTAAGCACTTTATAAAGAATAAGTAGGGATTAACTGCCCTTTGGTCCCTTCTCAGTAAACAGTGCTTATTCTTACATTATGTTAGTGCTGTGGTCATGATAGTCGAACAGTGCAAGCAAGCCAAGAATTGTAGGGAGATGTGATTTCTGTGGTGGATTGGTTGGATAAAAAAGATACTGCCTACTTGCAAGCCATTTTTCATTCTTGCTTTTGTGGTGTTTTTGGTCATTCTAAGTGAGATTTGAAAATTCTCTGGTGGGTAAAACGTTGGCCATCATCTCCCAGCAAGTCCTCCCAGAGGGTCTTGGGTAAACTCCCTTTTATTACTTTATGACCTCCTTGGTGATCTGTTAGTAGTTATTGACCTCAGTCACTTTTTACTTCTGTTGTGCCCTACTGTGTTCCATTGGCAGGAATGCCAGGAAATAGTTTGGCTGTAACCCTGAGAATCACATCCAGATCATGTTCAGTACCACTGTGAGGACACGCATTCTCAAAAGCCTTGCTAGGAATGAAAAACAAGGCTCATGGACTGACAGGTGACCTCCCAGTGCACCTGAGAACATCAAAAGTTACAAATACGACTGTACTGCATTCAGTGGGGAGGGAAATGAGTTCTTGTGCATCTTCCCAAGGGAAATGGAATCTGATTGCTGTCAGCAGAGCTGGAATCCTGACTTCATTGGCTTATCTCATTCGCTGTGCTTTAAAATCGCACCAGTAACATTGGCACAGAGTTACTGAGACCTAAAGTAGTTGCTGCAAAATGTCCCGCTGCAAAATGTCCCAGAGCAAATATGCTACTTGCTCATGTCATCTGTTTCCCACTGTGCAGCTTCATTGGTGCTTGTGAATCTGATCTTCCATCATTTGCTCCTTGTCTCTTTGTACATTGTGTGTTTTTGAGAGGAATCTGTTACTTTGATTTGTTCCCAGGTGGTGAGTGCCCTTCCTTTTGATGTCTAATAATATCTTCCTCTCATTATTGTAAAAATAAACTAAAAAGCATTATTTTTTCATCATCTGCTTTTAGAAAGTTTGTAGTATGAGTTTATAGTCTATTAATGTCCCTTAGCAATGTTTTATAAGTACTAAGTTCTAAATCAGTGACCACAAACTTGCTCGAGCTGCTGTCCTTGCTTACTTATATACTCTTTGCCTTTTACTGGCAGTGGGGACTTACACACTGGATAGACCACTTCTTGCTAGTATTCATCTACTCTTATTTTCTCCCTATATTCATATGTTCAGGTTATGACTCCTACACACAGGTGCAGCTGAGTACTTAGTATGCTGAAAAGAGTTTGACGCTTCTCCCATTGATACAGAAAGATACAAAGTGAAAAGGAAAACACATCTATGTGTGAATTTATATATACAGGAGATGGCTGTGATTAAACTTGCTCCCACTGGATGTCACTATTGTTCCACAGAAATTCATCACGAGAATATTATCTAGCGTTGAGTGGCTGACAGCAAAGACAGTTTGCTTGCAGCAAACTGAAAATTTCCGGTTGTGTTTGCAGGAATACTGGACATTCATGTTCCTTTAGCAGTGGAATTTTATATCAAGGGTCACCGTTTTGTAATAATGAAAAAAGAGAGCGTTGCCAAACACTGGGCTGCAATGGCTGTCTAAGTGCAGGTTGTGAGTCATGAAAAGCAGCCAGTCATTATACTCAAGCCACTTGTTCTCGTCGTTATGCTCTTACTCTGCAGTTGCTGGAGGTAATCTCAACACAGTGAACTAACATGACCAGTCTCCTAGAATTTGCCTAGCATATTAGTTATTTCCTTTTTTCCAGTGATGTGCATGCTGTGGGTTTTATTATTGTGAGATAGCATTTGAGTATTCCAGGAACTAAGTGGTTGACAGGCTGAGCAGTTCACTGGCTAGGAGGATGTCTTGCTGTGAGGAGACTGGATTATGCTCCCAGTACTCAACTGGTCTGTGATGGAGCAAATTACCTCAAATCTGTCACGTCTATTTGCCATGTTACGTATGCCTTCTCAACATCCCTTGTAAGCAATTCAACGATAAAAGATTGTTGGAAGGTGTGTCCACAGTATCTCGGGGAAGGTCCTGACTTGCCTTAAAACTTCTGGGGTGCTGCAATAAAATGGAACAGTCTTGGTGGTTCCACAAACATTTGTCTCAACATCGTTTAAATAAACATAGACTGCAAAACCAATGAACGTGACAATTGCCATGGAAGAGTGCTGCCCTTGTGAAAGCTCTGCTCTTACAGTGGTAGCCCCAGAACACCACATAAGACTCAGGAAAAGGAATAGTAGATGATTAAAAATCCTAAAGACCCCCAACAACACAAACTCCAAACACTGAAAACCCATTGTTGCTCTCCTAAACTTGGAGTGTATAGGCTGCATCAGCTCCATTAAGGGAGAGCTAGGTCATGAGGGGTATCAGTCACATCTCCTTCCTCAGTGTAGTGCCTAAAATGCTTGTGTGAAGGCTTACAGGTTTGGAAGAGGCATCTCAGCTGTTGCGCATCCTCTGAGGACGCCTTGGCATCACCCTAGCAAGGTTTGAAGAGTTTTGTCAGAGGCTGGCACCAAAATACCCAAAACCCAGTACAAAGTGGGATCAGAATTTTAGATGGTGGAATGAAGCCAGGAGAAATTTCTTCTCTGGAACCTTTGAGGCTTCAACACTTGATTTGCATTAAGGAACGGGGCAGCCTTTCACAGAGACTTAAAGTTGCTCAGCCGAGACCTAGTCATTCCTCCAAGGTTATTAGAATTTGTGGCTGGTGGCCTTTCCACTCAAAATGAGTCACTTGTAGAGTGTGTCATTTGGCAGTGGGGAGGCTGAGTTTAGCGTAGTTCATGTAGCCTTTGCACACACGATACGATAGCATGGGGGTCCTGATGTGTTTTGGAGTTGCTGTGATGGGGGTTTAAAATGCTTTCTAAGCCAGAGGCACTAGAGTGGGGTCTAACACCTTGGCCCGCAGGCCTCAGGCTGCGCAGCAAGGTTCAGAGTTGCACTGGGCATCTCTTTTGTGTAACCAGACAGTGGTTTCATCATCAGTGATGACAGCAGCAGTTACATGTTCGTGTGTGTGTGGGGGATGTGTTTGGAAATACATATGAATTATATTGATCTGGGCATGCCTGTGCATGAATATAGATGTGCTGGATTTTAATTATTATTTTTGTTACCCATCCATGATTAGTGGCATACTGGCCTTACTTTCTTTTTCATGCCAATAATTAGATGTTTTTCAGAGGGAGCTAGTGATAATTTTACAGGCACTGCTTTCTGAAGGAGGTTATGGATTGGTTCTGAGCATTGTTGGCTATAACAAGGCATTAAAGAAACATAAAAGGAGTTCTTCTGATTGCAGTTAGGATTCCTAAAACTAAATACCAAAATTTTATTGTATGTATGTATACATGTACACATGTGTATGTGTGTACACATGTATGAACAGATGTATGTTTGGTACCAAATCTTGCTTTGGCTGTGCCTAATATTAGTCACCACTGCAGAGGTGAAAGGCAGAGGAAATACAGGGATGGTTCTTAACATGAAGTTCACAGCAAACTCTAATCCTTCAGTACAGAGATAACCAAGACCTCCTGGTAGAAAACTGAATCCCATAATAGCTGAGATAATTAAATGTGTATTGACTTTTTAGTAGCAACTTTCAAGGTACAACCCCGGTACAAGTCTGCTGTGCTGCTGAAGTGTCTCAAGCACTTCCATTATTAATGGGGTGGGATCCTTCTTGTGCTCAGGAGAACGGGCTCCCTGTTGCAGGGTTCACTGCTTCCACCCTTGGCTGTCTCCTCACTGCAATCCTTGGGAATGAGAATGGTTTCATTACAGGGGAAAAAACCCAAACCAAACCCCTTCAAGTGTATTAGCTCTTTTTTAGAGATGCTTTCTAGCCTCATTTGCGTTGTATCTGGCATGTTTCGAGGTGACTGGCTGTGATTGGGTTTTTTCCAGTAGCAGTTCAGGAGAACAGTCTGCACAGGTTTTGCTTTTTCTAATCTGCTGCAGTGAAACTGCTTTGTAGAAACATTCCCTCCCATTGAAGACATGCAGTTTACTAAGCCAAATCAAATTACAAAATAGAGGTATTTAAATTACTGACTTGCTTCTATAAAGGTGCTGCTGTGTTATTTCATAGCTTCCTTTCCTAATCAAAATAGGAGGTACGATTTACTTGCAAATATGGGGGATATTATATTCTTCTGCAGCCAACAGAGTACGTGATTCTGGGAGAAGGAAGGCAGGGAGTAGCTGGGTTACAAATCTCTATTTTGCCCAGGACTACTGATGAATGACTAGACATTAAAACAGTGTCTGTGAATTCTTGTAATGTCATTAGGGTTTTGCTAAGAGAGAGAAATAATTAGTCACTGATTTATGTAAGGAGTTCTGCATGCACTCTTCTCAGATCCGTGGGTAACCAATTTCTCAGGAAGCCCTCTGCAGCTGTAGTATGTCTAAAATGTACAGTGTTTGGCTTTTTAAGCAATGAAGCTTTATTTACTTATTAGAGGGACAGTATGCAAAGCACATCACACAACCTTAACGAGCCTAGCCCAGCAAAGAAACAGAAATAGAAGAAAATGATGGATTTTAATGGTTTCCTCAGCTACATTAATGCCTTTGACGGTCTTGGAAAGAGAATTTCTAATGAGCACTGAAACAAATGTGTGCAGGAAGTGGTCTTGCTTTTGCTGCCACACATTTGAGTTCCTCTAATTGCATCAGTAAGGAATTTCTGCTCCTCATATAATGAATGCCTTTTGACTACTTTCTGAAAGGCAACTGGATGTAGGGATAAACACTGGCACCTTTTGTATGAAGTCACATAAATAGGTTTCAATTACTAGTTACCACCCCTGTAGAAACACTGTATTATAATGCAGTACAGTAAAACCCATTGTATCTCTTTATTTTTAAACTTGTATTACGCCTAGGTTTCCCTCTGCTTTGCTTTGTAGTGATACCTCATGTCCTAGGCTGCTTTAACTCCCCAGTGATTTTATAGTCTCTCTTGTGTTGGGCAGCAGTTAGGCATTCTCTCAGAGCTGTGCCTGCACCGTCTGTCTCCTCAGACACCTCAGAATTCGTGTGATGCTACAGTACCTGGGTCTTTAGTTCGTTCTGGGTTCAAAAAGTAAGTCTTAGAGCAAGAACTGGGTTTGGGGGGCGTTTGGGGAGGCAGAGGGGGCACACACACACTGAGTTTGATTTTTGTTTTTCCCCATCGTTGTCATTTTTCTCCCTAAACAGAGGCACAGTTGCTGCAGTGGATTATTTATGAAAGAAGTTTTCTATTGAAAAACAAGAGAGACTTTAATGAAATCAGTAGAGGGTTTGTACAATAGGTATTGTATTAAACCAGAGCTCAGGCTTCACATTGATTGTGGTATTTAAATTTCAATGAGTTGATTATGTGTGAGAGTAAAATGACCAGTATTATGAATGTACAAAAAAGAGACATAGAAGAGCTGTGCCAGAAAAGTGAGAAAAACGTTCCCTTTATAGTCCCTAGAGTTCAATAAAGCACCACTATTCCCCAGCTTTTAAAAGCTCTTTTATCACAATGGTTCATACCTCGCATTCCCTGGAGCCTGATTTGTTATACGTGCAGGGTCCTGTTCCGTTCAGCAGCATCTCGCTGGTTTCAGTGTTGGTGGGTTTGTAATCTACATAGAATTCCTGGGTGCCGGGAGTCATTTGCTTCAGCGACTGCCTTTTCTTCTTCCTGTGCCTTCGCATGAGCGAGCGCTGCTGCAGCTGCTTCATACTGGCAGGGTAGCGCTTCCAGGACACATAGATCACCAGCAGGATCACGAGCACAGACAGGAAGAGAGCCACGCTGCCTGCTATGATTTTATGGAAGGAGATGTGTTCCGTGTCGGGCTCGGAGCTCGGTTCCGTGGCTCCGATAGTTGGGGGCAGAGGGGGCTTGCTGTCGTGTTTAGGCCTGGTGAGTTTTGGTTTAAACGTTGGCTTTGGGAGAGCTCGTGCTAGTTCAAACCTCTCTGTGGTACTTTTGCCACAGATGCTGTAGTTTTTCACTGCATCGATAACATTCACCCCTTGCAGCTCTTTGGGGCTGGCACAAATAATGGTATTTTCCCTCAGCCCTCTAAAACTTTTAAGCCAGTTTACCAGGGAGCAAATGTTTCTACTGCATTCCCATATATTCCCGGCAAGGCTGATGTCATTGAGGGATATCCAAGAATCCAAAATTTCTTGACCAATAAATGTGAGCTTGTTTGAATCCAGGTTGAGGCGCTGTAAATTGGGCACGCACTGAAAAACACTAGGTCCACTGAAAGCTTCTATTTCATTGCCAGATAAATCAAGTCTTTGTAGTGAGCTCCAGGTCCAGGACATGGTTTGTCCTATCACGCTGATTTTATTCCACTGTAAATAGAGGTTCTGAAGGCTGACTAGCCTCGGAAAAAGTGCCAGGTTGAGCTTAGAAAATTGATTGTGCTCCAGATGAAGCTCTTTCAGTCTGATCATACCTGCAAAGACATTCCTTGCTAAACTTCGGATGCGATTATAACCCAGGTCCAACAGTTCAAGGTTCCTACAATCTTGAAATATTCGAAGAGGGATGGTTCTTAGGGAATTGGACCGCAAATGTAAACTCAGCAGCTTCCTTAAGCCCCTGAACTGTTCAGATCCCAGAGACTGCAGCTGATTGTATGACAGATCCAAATTCCGGAGATTTGTCACAGGTCTGAAGGTATTATTAAGAAAATAGGAGATTCTGTTGGAACTCAAGATCAACTCTTTTAGTCTGCGTATTCCACTGAAAGCATTTTCGTCAATATTGCTGATGTGGTTATGGTCTAAATAGAGCCAGGTGAGTTGATTAAGACCTTTAAATTGATTGTATTTTAGTTTTTGGAGGCTGTTATATCGAAGGGACAAACCTAAACAACCAGCAGATATACTTGAGGGAATCTCCTGCAATTTCTGAGATTCACAATAAACCATTTTGCCTTCACACCTACAGCCCTTAGGGCATCCTCGTTCAGCAGAAGAAAGCATTGTCAGTAATACAGTAGGGGCTATTACCAGAGCTACAGCTGATCCGCTCAGTAGCCTAATTACATTGAAACCTGGAAATAAAAACAACTTAGAAAAGTTATCCCCCCACACATCAGTCATTTCTTTCAATCATGCTACAGTCTTTTACTTTGACAATCATTTAAAAATCCCTAGCCAGACTCAACTAATTTTCACATTGCTTTTTGTTTTTACTGAGCTTTTTTCTTAAAGAATACCTTGATATAAATACTGGAAAACAGTTGGGTAAAAGGTGTATTCCCTAAGCCATTTAAGTATAATAACAAATCACATCAAGGTACGTCTGTGGGCTAATTAAAGCACAGGCTATGCAGTAATTATGAACTATAAATTAAAAAGATAACATGAAAAACATACCCATCCTTTGTGTCGTTCAAAGGTCGTCCTTAGGTCTTTTGTTTTTTGCTTAGTGTGCCACAAGCATGGCAGCCCCTGTCAGCTGCACTGGAGTGAGTCAGGGCTCGCTGACACCCAGGAAGAAAAATTGGACCCCTTGGGAGATGGACCGGTTTTGAAACATTATTCTTTGCCAGCCGTGCAGAACACTCCAAGAATAAATCAATCCCAACGCGGCATTCGCAGCAAAATGTCAGATTCTTCCTAGGTAATAGGATCTTCATGGATAAGACCGTTTTGCATCTCCGTGGTTAGGAAGGCGGCTTTCAGAGCGCTGCTTTGTCGGCAAGCCTGCTAGCTCCGGTGTGCGGGCGCACCCGCCTGTGTTCCATGGCAGGCGGCGGGCGGTGGGCAGGCTCGGCCAGCCCGCTCCCCGGCCAGCCCGCTCCCCGCCGCCCAGCGCTCCGCTCCGCTCCGCTCCGCTCCGTCCCGCTGTGCCGCGCTGCCGGCGCGCTGCCTTATGTAAAGCTGCCCCCAGCGGCGTGCGCGCACCCTGCCTCTCCTCCACAGCCGCACAGCGCCGGCACCCCCGCGCACCCCCGCACCCGCCCGAAGGGGTGCCGTGACGGCCCTAGCACCCACCTGCAGTGTGGGGGCCTGAGCATCTTCCCTCTTGCTGCGTTACATGTGCGTTCGCGGAACCTTTTCGCAGTCGCTGCTTTTCAGTGAAGTAGCAGCCCCCTCAGTGTGTCTCTGGTCAAGTGGTTCAGTGTGGACACTATGTTTTACAACATGAAAAATGGCTTGGAGCTGACATCTTGCCTTTTTGCTTTCTCTTCTCTGTTAAAAGGCACAGTGCCAGGAGGTTAGAAGAGAGTACTGCGCTCATTTATTTCCCAACTTGCTGTCACTTTGTTCCACAACACTAGCATTTCAACCACAGGCTTCTCTGAGCCTTACAACATAACAACTGAGCAGCTTGGTGTAGTACATTAATGAGGTGAACTGTTTTTGCTGTAATTTGGGACAGGGACAGGATTTTATGTGGAGGTGAAATGTGCTGAGGTTTTTTAGCTGTGTGATGCTGGGCATCCCTCATGTATCCACCAAAGAGCCACCTTGTCTTCCCTTAGCCTTCCCTTCTTTCCTGTGTGCTGTAGGGAAAGAACACATCCTCTTACCTGGGCACAGTGAAGGTGAGATGGTGTTACAGCAACTGTACCATGCTGGCAGTCTTCCTTCGCCAAGAAGTATGTGATCAAAGACTGTAGTGGGGAAGAGGAAAGTCATGGCTCTCTGTCATGTGAGAATGGGCTGGAGCGTGAAGAAAAGTGTGCTGCTCCTTAAGAAAGCCGCACAGAGGGCAGTCCTCCAATGCACCCAGGCAGTGCTGAGAACCACTTTGCCTTTCTGGGGCAGAATCCTTAGCCCTTGGAATAATGGGCTTTGTCTTTTCCCCTATTATTCACTGCTGTGGGCATAGAATAACTTAAAATGAGGGGAAACCTGCAATTTCCCAGGCACCGAAATGCCACCTTTGCCTGGTACTTAGTCTGTGAATGACTTCAGGTTTACAGTAATCCCAGTAGTATTAAGGCATCAAACTACAGCACCTAAATTAGGAGCACAGTCACTCCTAGCTAACAACTGTGAGCATCTTTCACATCAGAGCTACGTTCCTGCATTAAGACAAATTCTGTGAAAATTCTTCCCTCTGGGTCTGACTGGTGGAGTGGGAAAGGGTTAATTGCTCCATTGATCTCTGTCAGTGTCACCATCGCCCATTCTCTGCTAGAGCTTGTTTCTGGCTGAGTGTGATCTGTTGGGTGGAGGAGCCAGCGACAAACTGAAGGCTGCCCTGGGAGCTGTGATAGTCTGGGGAGCTGCTCTGCTGGCAGCAGTGTCACGTGCCAGTCCTGATGTGCTGGTGCAGGCTTTCCATCACTGCCTTGGGGTCTCTGTGTACTTGATGGAGCAGGAAGGAGACAGTTCAGACCTTCAAGAAGTCAATTTGCCTCTTGGAACTGCTGCTCTTTCTCCATTGACAGTAGATGCCTGTGAGAAGTCATTTATAGAAATGACTCTTTTAGGTTCATAAACTTCCATGGCATGAAGTTAGGTCTGAATCTTCACCTGGTTCAAACACAGCATGTAAAGCTTCAGATAACGCCCAAATCCTTTCCCCTGAAGAACTGGTGCTACTTAATATATCAGCTTGCACCCCCAAACTTCCTCCCAAACTTTGCCTATTCCTCTTTTTTGCTCCTCTCCCTCCTCCATATTGGTTGTGGAGGTAACAAGTAGCTTCTTGGCCACCATGAGTCAGCAGAGCTTCAGCAGCTTTCCCAGAGTTTTAATAATTGCCAATATATTGTACTAATAAGAGGGAACAGCCACTCTTTTACCAAGAGTTATTTTCATTTTTCTGAAAGGGGTGAGACATCAAGAGATGAACAGAGAGACCATCAAATCTATGTTAATGGATTGCCAAATTCAATTTTCTTTACTGAGATCCTGTTTGAATTACATAAGCAGGAAAAGTGCCAGCGTCTGATAAACAGTTTCTTAAAATTGCATTTCTGTATCTTCATACAGGAGAATGGGTTCTCTTGCAGTTGTGGAAATAGAGCTGCTCCCAGCCTGAAACATTTCATATAAAGTTTCAGACCAGTCTGGCCGTATTATAAACAATGCAAAATAGAGAATTAAGTTAAAGCTGCGTCTTAGATCAGAAGGTACCTTGGCCTTTTATCAACTACACTTCATGTATCAGTACAACCCTGTTGCATTACCTTTGAAGTCAGGTAATGAGGAAAAAAGAACTTGAAGCCCAACTGGTTAGCTTCTCTTGTGGATAAGCTAGCTCCAGTTAGCACTAACACCATTACTTCTGAGTGCCCCAGATCAGGGCTGTGTTGATGCCGTGGTGGGAGTTTACCTTGTCGGGGGTGTGAGTCCTGTGCGTTGGTTCTGCAGCACAGTTGCTGTGGTCACAGGGCGCTGTAAGCTCACCTCTCTGTGGTGCTGGTGGGCAGCCCTGGCTGCTGGCCTGGAACACCAGGTCCCAGTCGGGGCCAGCAGGGAAACGGTGCAGGTGACAGAAGCCTCGACGACTTGGTGCTGATTGAAAATTAGTGTTCAGAAAGGATGTTATCCCTCCTTTTCTGCCTATGGAAACATTGTTTTAGCCAATTCTGCAAAGCAAAAACTCTTCAGAAAATTATTTCGTTTATTTTGGTGCTCTTGAGATACCACAGAACCTGAAATGCTTGTAAGCGTTGAGTTTTGTGACTCTGTGATCACTCAAGTTGATTTTCTGAGAGGGAAGTGACATACATTGGCAAATGTATTGCTAGATATGCCTCAACATTCATCCAGATGAGAAGAGTTGTGTTGGGCAGGGCCTATGATGAACACTTAGTTTTTCTCATCATTGTGATGGAGTAATTCAGAGTTGTTTGGAAACAGTGCACTATCCCAAGGTAGTGGTGGTCCAGATTTTTCTCTCGGTTCTAAACTTTCAATAGGTTTTCTGTGTGGAAATCGTTGTAGATGAATTTCCCTGCTGTCTGATTTTGCAGTAATTTGCTTCAGCTTAATTTCATGTTTGATTTTGGTTTTCCTTATCTAGTTAAATTCTGGCGTAGTTGCTTTTTCCGTTTATTCTGGCTGAGTTCTCTGTACCTAGCTATGACTTCCCTACGGAAAACTTCATATGAACTGAAACCGGAATAGGAAATGGTGAATCAAAAGATGACGTTGCCTGTGAAAGTCTGTTCCTCTACAGACGAATTGAAACATTTTGCAGAGAAAAGGGGAAACAGAAATCTTGCATTAAAATCCAGTTCTTATTTAATGGTGTTGTTACAAAAAAAAAAGGAGGGGGCGGGGGGAGAAAGTAATCTAAAGAATTTCTGTTGCTCCCATAAGAAACTCATCCAGGAAAGCTCTGTGAGCCTTTCTAAACACAGTGCGTTATGTTGGTAAAGCACAGACTTTGGAATTTAGACCAGGACAGAACACAGCATTTTTCTGCTCACAGGCACAGGGGTCTGGGAGCACCTTTTGTGTGAATTGCACATCCCTTTGGGGAACTGTATTTAGCAAGTGCCACACTGTGTTCCGTTTGGGGTTATGGAGTGACACCGTGTGTCTTTCCCTTGACTTTATTTCACTATGAAGAAACCAGGAGTCAGCTGGGTTAGCAGAAGTCACTTGGCCTGAATGGTGCTGTGGTGTGCTATCACTGTGTCATTAAGAGAGATAAGTCTAATAAAGTGTGTTTGCGATTTTTGAGCCAGTGATTAAATGAACCTGCTGTTCCATGGGGATCAGATTAGAGTTGGGGTGTAGAGCTCCCAGTGTAAATATCAGAGCGTGGGAAGGCAGAGAAACTCAGGATGCAGGGTTTGCCAAAGGCAGACATAAGGAAAGGGAAGTGTGGGAAAGCCAGGTTCAAGGAACATGTGGGCAAGGGAAATTGAGGCAACAGAAAATGCTCTGAAGAAACAGTGAAAGAGCACTGAGAGTAGAGAGGATTTTACCGCAGCAGCTGGTCAGTACTGTCCTCATGGGCCATGGCATTAAGAGATAGCAGGGGAGGTGCATAAATGAAGGTATCCCCCTGCCGTAAATCCCATCTCCCTAATGAGGCATTGGCCACTCGCCTGGTCCCCAACTGACTTTCTGTCCTACGGTTTTGAAGCTGTTTGGGGGCAAGCAGCCTGTGCTTCAGTCTCGTTCTCCAGAGACGTGAGATGAGATGCAAAGCTATCATTTTACTTGGTCTCTGAAATGGATGCTACTTCTCCTGTTTTGGTGGATTTAATGTTGATCCATTCAGGCTTATCCTCCGGCATCGTGGTGAAAGGTGAATATGAGGAGAAAGAGCAGAAGGGAAATGATGATCACTGAAGTAAAAGAAATGAATTACATCTTACACTACAATGTAGTGCTACATACAGTATCCACCATAAGTGCCCTGGAGATGTGTAGGTGTGAAATGCAAGGCATTGTTAGTGACCTCTGCTTGTGATTCTCTCTGTGAAGATACCAGAGAGTTTAAGTTAGAGTAAACCTAAGCTTTATTTCATTTATTTTCCCAGTTTTTTATGGGCCGGGATGCCAGTGCTGGAAGACTGCCTGTTGTCTGATTGTCCAGGCAGCACTGAGGGAGTTTATGTAGCCTGAGCGTTCAGAAACCCTGAGGTGTCACCGTGAGGTGTGCTTGTCTGTGAAGAATGATTTGTTCTCTTAGGGGTGTCTGATGTCTGCCTTGCTATAACAATTCTGCACGTGCATCGGTGGCAGACTGCGATAGAGAGCAAAGGTAAAGAACTTAATTCCTGGGGAGCCAGATTAACATGGGCCTCTCATGGAAAAGAAAGCTCTACAGTGGCTAGGATGTCAGTCTAAAGGCGTTGCAGAACTCAGTCCAAGTAGAGTTGTAGCCAGGTCCTGGACTCCACAGCCTGGGGAGAAGAAAGGAGGGAGCTCTGAACACGTCCTGTCATATTGGGAGGAATGGAAATGCTTGACTGAAGATGAATGAGACAGTGGTAGCATCAGCAATATGGCTGTTTTGACAGAGTTTTATTTTCCACAAACTTTAGACATTTTCAGTGTTACGTGTTGATGTGTAGTTAAAACTCTCAGGGCCAGCCTTTCCTCCTCAGCTGTTCCCTCTGCCCTCATGCCTTTGCCTGGAGCTTCTCCTCTTTAACTTGTACCCTGTGTATACATCTGAGGAATTAGTGTTTTTCACTTTCTCCACATAGAGCATGCATGTATAATGCATGTTCACACATGTTCTTAGGAATTTCAGACATGTGCCTTGTAACGCATTTAACTGTGTGGCTCTCCAGATGAAACTGCCTTGATACCTCGTGATTATTCTGTCAGGTCAGCACTGGAATGTCTGTTGGCTGCAGTGGCTCCTTGACTGCTGGAGAAAGGCAGCTCGCAAGAACTTCTATAGTAGGATACCCATAATGTTCACATCATAGCAAAACCCATTGTGACTTGCTTTCCAAACTTCAGCCTTTGCCCTAATTCCCTTTGGTCTCAGTATCTCCACTTACAAGAGAGGGATAGTGACGTTCAATTTTCCTATAGGTTTATCGGTGTAATAGATGACTTGCTTGACTTTTTGTCTGGCGCTAGTTATTTTCAAACATATATCTTTTCCATCAGTTAAGCTACCTTTTCCTTTTTGAACTTCCAACACAAATTCTTCCTTATCTGTTCTAGTTCTTTTTTCTTGTTATGGGTATCATTTATTTTGATGCCTTTTTTTTTTAACTAGAATGGTCTAATAGCCAAATTCCATGTGAGGACAGCATAGTAGTCAAATACAGAAACAGATACTTCTTTTTCAAATGCAAAATTATCTCAAGTCGTTGGTTAATAAGTTTGCCAACGTCTGCTCACTTGTAGGATCTTTTTGATGTTACATGTGTACCATTTTGAAAACTATTTAAATATCTGCTGAATGTTACCTTTAATTTTCCATATAAAAATTGTGACTGACACTTTCTAGCTCCCTGAAACAAAATGTGTATATACACAGCATTTCTTAGATCAGACCTGGATCAGTAGATAAGAGGGTTTATTCTTGTACTTTCTAGTATCACAGCTCTTCAGCATAAACAGGCATACAGAGAGCAAGAGGGGCAGAGTAACTTGATTTCATTTGACCTGCTGAAATATTCGAAAATAATTACCAATCTCTCCCTTCACTTGCTCATGTATGAAAAACTCCCCAGGGGCAGAAAGCATTGCAGCTGACCTCTGGGCTTCACTGTGGTGTTCTGAGGCTGATTCCCCATCCAGAGACAGGCAGAGCAGTGTGTTATTACACAGCATCAGTAACGTTTTGAAGACAGAACTGGACATGACAGTTGAGCAGATTTCGCAGCTGGAAGAGATAAACATGAGCAAAGTTCAGAAGCATAGAATTGTGCTCATTCGCACCGTGACTGGCATAGGGGTGATTTGTTCCAAATGGTTGCAGTTACGTGCTTAGTCACTTCCTTCCCTGGCTTCAGCCTAATGCTGTTTCCTGCCATTTTCCTGCAGAAAATATTTGTTCTCTTTTTCATTAAAAGTTTCGGATTTGGGGAGCTTTTAATAATTCAGTCAAGTCTTTTTCAATTAAGCAGGCTGCAGCAGCGTTTAGATACTCCAGCTTTGGTGGCTGGTGTTCCTGAGAAGGCTCAGAATCTTAATTATAGTGACAGTGTTGGTTAGTTAGCCAGCCTGTAATCTGCTTCTGCTTAGGCAGAGGGCTTGGAGCTGTATCAGAACACCACTGCATGAGAGCATCCCAGTAATGATGGATTAGAACTTCACGGTTTAAAAGGAAATAAAATACAGGGGGTGTATTGTTGCAGGCATGTTTTGACTATTCCATTCTGCATTTGCCATCCTTCCTTGTCTTTCCCCACTGGGGTGTCTGACAAACAGAGCTTTGAAGAAACCACGTGCGATTGAAATGACTTCTTAGCTCATTTTTTCATGTGTACCCAAGAAAATTGTCTTAAATTAAATGTGATTAAATAAAAAAATGAACATACAACCAAACCCCAGCATTTTTAAGCGATTTACAAAAGTGCAACCCACTCCCATGTAATTCATTAAAAAAAATATAATCTTGGTTCCTGCAGGTTTGTTTTGGTTTCTGTGACAGTGCACTGTACTGTTTGTTAAAACTAAGTGTCTTTCACCCAGTGGACAGTACAGCGAACAAATGACGCACCGCCTCAAAGGGACATGGTGTTTGCCTGTTTTGTCACAGTGTAAAACAATAAATACCTGCAAAATGTTAATTTCTGATGTCTCAAAATGCTGAAGGGTGCTGCAGGCACAGGGAGGAGGAGAGGAAGCTGACATGGAGAGAGGAGTTGGAGTTTCCTCCCTTTCTTCTGCTTCTTGTAACAGTAGTAGGGTAGGCATGTTGCATGTTTGTGGTTTGTAAATCTTGCTATCCAGTATTCTGTATCTCCCCAGCAGGTCAGAGGTTTACAAGCACCTTTTTCTCTGACAGCTTAGTTGCATACAGAAATGGTTGGAAAGCAAGAACTGCCGCAGCTGGTAACCAGGTAGAGACTGCGGTCAGCCCATGTAGTGGAGACACAGGAGGGCTGAGCCTGAGTGGGTCAACAGCTTCTTCCTGTGTCCCAGAACGGTAACAGGAACTGGCAGAAAACAGTAAGACTTAGAAACATGAGCTCCATTTCTAAAGCCAACATCTTGCCTCCAGACAGGAGACCTGCCCGGGCATCTCTGTCCGCTCGTTCCTTCAGGGCACCTCTTCTGTGGTAGCTTTGACAGAAGAAGCTGCTGCCTGTGTCACAGGGAAGTCACACACCTTGCTGGTTTGATCTTCCAGCATATGTTTGTGCCATCATTTATGTGTCATTTGGACAGATCGAATGGATTGAAATCCAGAGCATGAATAGACATGTACTAATATAGTTAAGAAAAACGCTTCTGTGAGGTTTGCTGCTTCTGCTGGTTGAGCCATTTCCCAGGTTCCTTTGGAAGAATGTAAGCTCCCTGGAAAGCACTTTGCTTTATTGTGTCATTGCAAGACTAAAATGAACCCAAATCTTATGATAACTATGTACAGATCTAATACATAGAACAATTGGAAATGGAGTGGTGCCAAAAAGTTATTTAAATTCATAGGAAAAGTAACAAAGGACGACTTTTCAGGGAAAGTCCAATATACCTTTGTTGTTGGTTTGGTGTGGGGTTTTTTTTTTGTGGGTTTGTTTTTTGTTTTGTTTTCACATCATCAATATGTCTCATTTCAGCTGTATAGTTCAGTTTGTACTGTGATAATTGAACCCAACAATGCAGTTTCTGTGGGATTCCTTCTAAGGTGATGCGTCCTGGTGCCATTCACGTGCATAAAGAGTTCACATAGGATAGTTAATAAAAGCTAAAAGACATAAAAGTCTCATCTTTCAGTGTAAAGCCAGAACGTAACTAATGGGCGTTAGGAGAAGTAAAAAACAAGACACTGTATGGCCAAGTCTTACAAGAGCTGTGTCTTACGAAGGCCTTTGCAGTTTCCTGTAAATACCCAGCGCTTGCCACTCCAAGGCAGAAAGCTGGAAGAGATCCAGTGCTCTTATCTGGCATAGCAATTTCAATGTTCTTCTCTGTGCAGTTTAAAGTCAAGTACAAATACGCTGTTAGAATAGAGATAGTTGTAAAGGAGCTCTATCAGAACACCACTGCATGAGAGCGTCTCCAAAGAGAAGACTGTAAATGTCCTTGAATATATTTGCTCCTTAAGTAAATGCCATGGTATCTGGAGTTGTGTATCAGATACTTGCTGATCAAAAGATGAGCATTTTGAAAGAAGTTGATAATTCGTATGTTCGCATAAAGACCAGGAATTTATATTCCACCCTCTCAGAAATATGAGAGGAGCAGTGAGTGTATATGCCAGGCTCTGTAACAGCTGAACTGCAGAGCTGATGCTGCAAAGCTCCTTAATTTTGATAAAACAAGGTTTTTACCCAAAGCCAGGTCTGGAAAAGGTTCCCAGTAACAGTTGCTAGTTGGGTTATTTGTGTCTGCACCGAGTCCGGATGTGCCTCTGATGGTTATTGTACCTTTCATGAGAACTGCAGCAGCCTCCTGTCATTGCCCATCACTGGCAGGGTGGGAATTGCCACAGCACTGAGAAACTTCCAGCTTGGATCTGCTGCTTAAAATAAGTTGTTGTCAATTACCTTGGGGCCCTGAGAAAGAGATAATTCCTACTCTTTGTAGCACAGGGTTTTTTTCAGTCCAGTGACCTAACTGATGACAGCATTAATTATCACATGATGAGTGTGGTTCACCTGCAGAATCTCACGATGGGAGAAGGGTCTCCACTGGTGTATTTCTCTCTCTCTTTCTGAGTATTTAATCCTGTATCATAGCATGAACTGACACAAGAAGTTGCATCCAAAACTTAAGGGTGGTTGCTGATCTTTTGAAGTCTGGCAAAGTTAGCCTCTTAAATTTCCAGCGTATAATTTAATAGGTAGGCCAGTGCCCTTTCTTGTGTTGCTGTTCTTTTTTTCTCAGCTACTGGAAGCTTGATGACTCTTTTATGTCTGCATTTTCTCTAGTACGTTTGTATTCTTTGCCTAGGTTGCCACTTACCTGGTATTTTTTACTTCAGGCCTCTTGCGGCAAAAATGCCTGAAATGCTCTGTGTCCCACTGTGCTTAGAGTGTATTCCAAAAAGAGTAAATGCTCTCAGTGCTTCACAGGTTTGCAGCCTCTGCCCCCCTCGGCTGGTGTTTGTGTTTTGCTTTGTGCACAGTTAGCCCGTGTTGTGTGTGTCCGCAGCGCCTGACTTTACCTGCCACACACAGCTGGGAGCAAACGCAGGCGGCAGCAGCGCAGGAGCCGGCTTTGTTTCAGTTCCCAGTCATCGGAAACCACATAGGAAAGCGCTTACGAATTCATTAGCGAGCTTCTCATGTTCTCAAACAAAAAGGATTTTAAAATTCTGGAGAGTCTTCCACCTCATTATAGGGGGTGATACACTGTGTAAGTGCTTTCCAGGAGTGCCAGCTCACAGCACAGCAGTGAGTGGGATATGCGTGTGTACGTCAGAGCAAGTGTCCTGTTTGCTATGTCTGTCAGAGGCAGTTATTGGGAACTTTATTATCGGTTTCATGGGTTGACAAACAGTTACTGGGAGTATGTTTTGCTGATTCCGCTTGCACGTGGATTTGTTACTCTGTTTGTCTCTAATTTGTACTTTACATTAATATTCCTTCACTTATTTCTTCTCTGCTAGATAAAATTCCCACCCCTTCAGTGTTGCTATGCAGTAAATTTTTTGTTGTTGTTTTTTCCCCCTTCCTTTTACATGATGATTCATTGAGATTAAGCATTTATTAAACTGCACTTCCTAAATTTGTTTATTATTTTTCTGTGCTTGGTGTTACAAGGGCTGCTTGAAAAAGTCCACCGGGCTAACCCTAGCTCAGATTTTCTACAATTAATTTTATGTAAAGAAATACAAGTTTAAAAAGTCTTTGATTGGTTGGTTTGTTTTGTGAGTGTTTTTGTTTTGGTTTGGTTTGGGTTTTTTTGCTGTCTTGGGTAGAGTTTTTCAAAGTTCCTGTTTCATTCTCCTCCTTCCCCGTGCCTGCAGCAGAACCTGCCCCACCCTACAAACCCTAATTTTCTTGGTGGAGGTAAGGAACAGGCTCCTCGTGGCCTCCAGCAGCTGCCCTGAAAGGGATCGAAGGAGCATAAATGGGAGGCTGCGTTACAGTCATGGGGGAATTCGGGTAGAGGAACATAAGTCCAGATACTGTGAAGGCAAAAGGGTGGGAGAGAGCAAAGAGAAAGGAGACTACTGGATCTAAGAGGGTGTTTTTGGCAGCAAGCAAAAGCAGGACCTCTGATAGTAAAAACAGAAATGTAAATATGTGATCCATTTCTTTAGCACAAGGGTCACGATTGCTTTAATTGTAATCGGCTTTCTCATTAAAATCTAATTCTTGTAAATGAGCAACTGAGGAAGTTTAGGGCAGAGGGTTAGAAGGGAACTCTCTTCAGACAGCATTTGGGGTAGGAGGGGAAAGTTTTTGCAGGTATTAGAATTGTAATAACTCTGGAATAGGCACCAGATGGGGTGTTGAGAGCTGTGGAGAAGGTTGTGGTATTGACTTGGCTTGGAGATTTCTGGGGTAACAGAACAGGAAAGCAAGAGTTCGCACAATAACAGTAGGTTTGGGACAGGGAGCAGATCACAGAAAATATTGTCTGGTCATCTTAAACTCAGACCCTGTTTTCACTGTCATCACTAACAGAAAACTGTTTGCACACTTCTTAAAGGCTCCGGGCACTCCCTAGTTCTATTTTATTTTATGTATGCCCACAGAGTCTCTGATATCTTAACGTCGGGACTTGTCATTTATGAGACCGGTGCCAAGATCCAGGCAGTGCAGAAGAAGTATTAGTGCCAGGTCCTGCCCTGGGGTCACAAGAACCCCATGCACTGCCACAGGCTGGGGGCAAAGTGGCTGGAAAAGCTGCCTGGTGGGAAGGGACCTGGAGGTCTGTCCCCTGGACCTCGCCACCCCTCAGGAGTAAAGCATTTACAAGCTGCTTGGGAGAAACAGTCACACAACAATGCGGTTCCCTCATTTGTTCTAGGTTAAAAGTGCAGCTGGGGAAGTTGTCACTTCAGAGGGAGGAACTGGTTGGTGTATCAGTCCTTGAATGCATTTGAGTCAGGAGATGTTCTGGCATAGTTGCTACGAGGAACTGGCAGTGGCTGAGTTGCACTTCCATGCAACCCAGATCCAGCTGTTTGTCCTGCTGCCAGACATTTAACCAAGTCTAGAAACGGGACAGATTGATATTCCGCTCATAATTTCTTCTGAGCGCCACTGCTAGTATGGTTGTTGTGTAATAATTGAGGGGGATGTGTTTGGTGTTCTCAGATACTCACTGGGTTGCTGATTAGGACTTTTATATAACACAGACTACAGAACAGGTTCTGGTGGCCTTTCCCTGTTGGGAGGTCATGTAATCTTTCATTTTAATGAAACCATTTGGGTATACTGAATAAGAGAACATCAATTTCTGAGGTATTGATTGGAACAAAATTCAAAAGGTCAAGTATAATGCTTGATCTTAGAATCTCTGGCTTAATGCTCTGTTCGGCTAGGTATTGAGTATTAGGCTTGGCTGCTCATTGTGGATCAGGATAATGAAATAGATAATGAAATGTTCTTTTAGGCAAGAGTAGCTGTCTGCATTCAGCACCACTGAATGAGGAGTGTTAAGGCATGAAATGGTTCTAGTTCTACCAATCTTTGACACCTGGGAACAGAATTTTGAAATCTAACGCAAATTTTATTTAAATCCTTAATGTATAAACTACTAGCTGGAGCAGTGTCAGTGGACAGTATAGAGAAGGGGTTAATTCCAGTCCTAGCAATTTATAATCTCAGTGAGAGAAAGGTAACACAGGAAGAGTGACAGGTTTGATAGTACTTGTCAGAGCTGCTCGTGGACCAAATTTCTGTACACTGACCCTTACATTGACCCGTATTGACTTCATTGGAACGTTTGGAGTACTTACTGCCATTATTTCATTGATTATTTGGAACTGTTTCAAAAGACAGAAGGCATGTAGAGCAGATTCAGTGCTGTTGGAATCATAATGCTTCCTTTCCACAGCGTGTTATGCACTGCTGAATCAGGGTAGTCTGCCAGCTTTACCTGAGGGGTGGACCTTCAGGAGGAGAGTATGAGACATCAGACAATTGGAGAGCAAGGGAAAACTAACTAACTGTACTTTGGGTCTCAGTCTTGGTGGATTTACATCTTCGACTCAAACTACTATCCACGTTTGGTGATGATAGGTTTTTGAGGAATTTCTTTGGATTCACTAAATATTTAGCAGTGTTGTTATTACTGCTTCTCTTTTCAGAGCTATAACTTTGTTGCAGCAAAAGGCAATTCTCAAGATTATAGAAAGGTATTTACTTTAAAATCAGTTGGCGTATTGGATTTAACTAGCACCTAATAAACACAGAATTAATAAAAACTAATGAAGATACAGAACAGTCTTAGTTTATTATATACATTGTATTAGCACTTCTAAATTCCATTGAATTTTAGAACACATGTTTGAATACACACATCCCCTGAGATTGCATGCAGCTAAACATTATTGCAAAATATGGCAGTCTGATAACAATAAAAGAAACCAGTGATTTTATTGCTCTGTTTAGATTCCAGAAATCAGAGATGAGGAACACGATAACCATATTCATGGCTGTTATTGGTAAATTCCTCATCTGCCTTCCTGTGACTCAGATAATAACAGCCAAACAGTCTGATGCTGAGGGGAGGGGGTTTACTTTTCTTTCAAGGAAGAGGATATCAATACCAATCATATTAACTTACCGATGGTAAAAATACAGCTTTAAATGCCAGCAGTGATAGCAGCATTTTTCAGGTTGGTTGACCTGAGTATAACTGGTTGCAAACACTCCTGGCACGCTGTTGAAGCACACTTTTTTAATCCACGGTGTGCCTGTGGGGCTGGATAAATACTCTTTTGCTGGAGGTATGCTGGCTGTCTAGGGTATTCAAAAAGCTGATCAGGGCGAGGAGGTATGCCGAGCCTCATGCTTCCTCCACTGCCCCAGAATCCCAGCTCCTCCTCCAGCTGGTAGATACCAGTGTGGGCAGCCTTCTCTGTTCAGTGAACACTGGGTGAGTGCTGCTGTCTTTAGATGGGCTGCGAAGGAAATCAAATAATTCATTTATGGGTTTTCTGCTTTGGTAGAAATGCATTTTGGTTTGATGGGTTGTCAGATCATCAGCGATTAAATAACTAACCCATATGATTTCTACTGAAATCCAGAGAAGTGAAACTTTGTATTTTCCATATAAGCTAAGATGCTCTGGGAGGTGAGCTATGTTCCTTAAATCCTCTGGGGCCAGAGGGCGTTCACTGTGATCCTTCACGTGGCCAACCCACAGCAGCTCTCCGGTGCTGATTCCCCACTCAAAGCCAGATCAGTTCGCAGTAGAAATAGTTGCAGCCCTGTGCACCTTAGAAGAGTTTAATCAGGTTTAGGGTGACAGATGTAAAGTTTCTATTCCTCGGTCGTTTCCTTGGATGTCATAACTGTATCCAACTCTGTAAGTTTGTAGTCTGGAAACTTTGTCTTCAAGTAGCCACAGTTCTTTTTTTGAATGCCTGTTTCTCACCGTGGGGGCTGGATATTGAGTGATAGGGGAAAACCCCGAGGTTTGTGAGATATTTCTAGTAACTGAACTGTATTTTATAGAAATAAACTTGTTATTGCATTGTGCAAAGTGTGAAAATATTAGCTGTGATAGGCAAATAAACATATGAATACTACAACTCTGATGAATTGTCATCCCAGAGTCAAAACTTGAAATGTAAATTGCAGGAATGTTACCAGTATTTGAGCTGAGATGCTGAACTTCAGAAATAGGCGGTAAGTACATAACATGCCCTTTGTAAGGAGGCTTAGGGTTTTGCATTTTAAAAGATAATTAGATGTAGCACTTACTTGATTCCAGTTTTTTACCCCCATCAGACATAAATAGGACTCTGTATGCATGTGGTGACTAAAACTACTCCTGTAGAAATGTGCACGTTTCCCGTGAAGTCAGATCCTTGCAATACCTGTCCTGAGAGGTGGCAACAAGAGCAGAAGCGCTGATGTCTCTAGATGCCCCAGTGGGCACGTGGCACTGTCTGAAAACCAGAGGAGTGTTTTGGAGTGAGAGTTCAGTGCCTGGGCTTGGGCCTCTGTGGGCTGGAACCACAGGGGGTGAAAGCACAAGGCACGAGGGGTCCCAGCTCTGAGGGAGCAGAGCTGAGAAGTGAATCTGGGAGGCAGAGTGGGGAAATACTATTACATGGCATTTGGAAAGGTGGGCACTTGGAGATCAGTGCCCAGCACCCCACCAGACTGCAGGATGTCTGTCCTTCCTCCGCTGTTCTCTGCAGCACAGGGCTGCGGGGTATGTCCCTCCCTTGCTGTTGAGTATTAACTCATGACAAAAGAAATCACAGTCTGTATTTGCACTTGGAGGGCCAGGGAAAATACAGTTTTTCAGCATGTGTGGCTGGCTGGTCTGATGGTAAAATCCTGGGATACTCTGTCTTCATTGCTGTTCAGAACAGTGAGGAATTCTGATGTGTGAGAGTATATTTATTATTGGACTAAGGCGTACTTTATGTGGTATCTAGAAACTTGTATTTTTGCTGACAGTTACATGAGGTCATGGGGCAAAGGTTGAAAATGGTAATGGTGTGTCCAGTGAATACTTTCATAGTGGCGTGTGCATTTTATCACCTGTGAAATGAAGAGGAGAAGTTTATTTTGTTGGGCGAGATTCAGAAGAATGAAAACGTGTATAATTTCTTCAGTAACTGGTACAGCTGTTGGAAATACATTGTTTCTCTGGCTTAACTCACTATGGGCTATTTTATTTTGACATATACTTTAGTATGCTATCTTATTGTTTAGTCCTTCATAATACAGGAGATTTTTGTAGGAATCTTCAATATTTCAATGGGAAATTTTCATCAAAGCAGTGCAGGTGATTTAGATACACAATTTATGGACTGTGATGATTTTATTTAAAATTTATTTTAGCTAAGGCTTGTTCTCATCCGGGAGTTTATTTGTCTAACTTGCATTGAAGTAGTCCCTCCTCCGCTTGTATTTTGATCATCTGACAGTGTCTGTGACACCACAAACAAAGAAAACCTACAAAAGGGAGTTTTTTATCTTGGCAGGTTTTTAAGTCTGGTATTGTTTTGACTTTCTAGAGGAGGACATGCTTTGATTTTGTTCTGGACTTCTACAAACAGGGAAGAAAACAGAACCCAGCAGGGAATATCAAAATTAAATAATCTGTCTGTATTAATGAAATAAGCAGGGGGATGGTTCTTCATGGTTGGTGCAGAGCAGAACTGAGATCTCCGATGAATGCTGCAGTGATGCGAGTACTGCACAGAGAATGTATCTCAGGGACAGAGTCCATGCTTCTCCTGTTAGCATCTAAAAGACAAAAAAATACAATCTGGGTGATCTAGGGAAAAACGAGTGTTCTAGAAATTCAGTGCAAAAATCTGATGGTAAGCCAAGATTTGTTCCCCCCCCTTCCCCAGACTGGGCCCTCCAGAACACCAGTACTCCAGGGAGGCTGGAAGCTTTAGGCATTGAAAGCTCTAGATAACTGCGTTGTGAATCCCATCTCCCCAGGCCACAGATGCCCTCTGTGTGTGGAATGCATGGGTAGGCAGCGCTGGGGGAGGTGACTGCAGCAGTGTGGCTCTGTGCCCTCCCTTGGGAAGGAGGCATCCCAGCTCCGAGTCCTGAAGGATTTTAACTTTTGGCTCTTCACCTTGAGACTGATGAACATCCTGCCAGCGGGGGCCAGCTGTTTCACCCTGAAGTCTGTCAGTAGCACACTCTGTCCTCTGCCACCCTCCCTCACTGTGGGGGCAGACTGCCCTGCCTGGCCCGCTGTGTAGCCTGGTAGTGAGATGTGGAAGCGGGAGCCGTGGGCTGAAACTGTGTCAGGCTGAGCTGTGCGGTGTCCCGAGACAGGTGTCTGATCTCTGGGGTGAGGAGGGGGAATTGGATGTGCTGTGTGTTACTTTCTGCTGGCTACCTCTTGCCCAGCTGTTCTTTTGGTGGCCGTTTTCTGAATTGCCCTTGGGGAGCTAGCTGTCTCTCCCTATTGATTGATTACATAGGGAATGGAGAGTGCTGTCTTTCAGATGGCGTCCAGTTTTGCACATTGAAGTTTCTTGGAGAGATTCACATGGGTGTCTGGATGCAGCCTGAAGTTTCCAGTACAGCGGGGAATGAATTCAGCTGTGCCTGTACTCTGTAGAAATTCTTAGTTTAAACCCTCTAGTTGTTTTGAAACGTACTTTGAAAATGCTGAAAATTGAAGGGGATTATCAAGATGTATACGGATTTCAGGACAAATATTTAGAAGGCACTTCCACTGTTTGACACACGGTGAACACTGTTGTCAGCAGTAGGTTACCTGTCTTTCAGCAGATGATTTCTAGTAGTACGATTTTCTTTTAGTTAGTAGCATTGAGATGTGCTTAGAACTTCCCCAAAACATACATGTCGTTGTCATGTCTTTTTGCTTCTCATGTTCTGTAGGATCTCGAATTGAACAGAAGGGAAAGAAGTATCTGGAATAGCTACAATACATAAAAACACTGGCAGTGGAGCTGTGGTCCGGGCTGATTGCTCTTTGCCTCCTGCTGGGGGAAGGGAAGGAGCCAGAATGATGAGAGAGAATTCAGGCAGCCTAGTAGTGCTCATCCCTCAGTCCTTGGCATTATCCCTCATGGGGGGATTACCTAAAAAGTGCTGCAGGTGACTGTCCCTGAAGTGTGGAGGGGTGAAGACAAGGGGAGCACACCAATTAGCAATTCTCAGGGCATGGGAGTTGGCCAAACACTTTATCACCGACAGTCTGGCTAAAGCAGCATTTGTTGGTGAATTGTTCATGAGCAGACATTCCTCTTCACTTATATATTATTCACAAATGTTGACACGGTTTGCGAACAAATGTTAGCCCTTGGGCATAAACTGTTTGCTTGAATTATTTGCAATTTAATGTTCACGGTGTGCGGTTGCTCGCCTAGGTCACAGAGGATTGTTTGCACTTTTAGGTTCAGTGACTGAAGGGTAATGAATTACGTGTAGGGAGCAGTAAGACACATTTCTGTTCACTGCACTGTGGATTTGTACTGAGAAATTACCAGTCTGTGTTTCTTCTGTCCTGCATGCTTTTCCTAACCTTCCTGACTGGTCACTGTCAGAGAGCCGTGGGGACCTGTGGCCTTGTCACTTACACCTGTTCTTATATTTATATTTGTGCATGGATCTTGGTTGGTGTGGTTGGGTTTAACGTAGCACTAAATTAACTGGGACTGATCTCTTGGGGGCCGTGTAAAAAAGCATTGCCCATGAGCACGAACACCATCCATGGGGTCATTTCTGTGGGTTGCCTTTGTGTTAGATACTTCTGCTGAACTATGGCAAAGACAATTTTTTCCCCACGTTATCCATGTCAACTAAGTGCATGGGTCTTGTTGGACCTGTACTGTAGCAGAGAGAAAGTCATGTGGAAATTCAGTGACTTAGAAGTTTGGGGAACACGGAATAATGAGAATGTTTTGGGGTTTTTTTAATGATTTTTCAGTATAGTTTGGAGTAGCTGAATAGAAAGAAGAAACCTAGGACCAACAGTGTACTAAAGATTTGACATTTGTTCATTTGAATCTTTCATGTTTATTCTTTAAGAGCATTCCTCCCTTTTCTTAAGGGCTTCCTCACACCAGTGTATTTCTGCAATACGTTGTTAACGCAGTGGGTGTCCTGTACAGGAATGGTGAACTTCTCTGCATTACATTAGATTGTCTATTGTTTAGAATTCACAGGAAAAGGGGGGTGAAATACAGTAAAAATACAATGCCATTTTAGTGGTACATTAAATTTGTTTATCTATTCATATATATTATAGGTAATTGGTATTTTTTATATGCTGCTGTTTACATTTTATGGTGTACTCTTGTAGGCAATACCATTAACACAACTCTAGCTACTATTACTGAGCAATGTAAAGCCATATTTTACAGTTTATTCATCAGCAAGAAAACTCTCAAAACCAGTGTTTTTCCCATCTTGAAATTTTGTCTGAGCTTCAGATGAAAGTTATGTGTATATAGATGAGAATGAATGCTCCAGCAGTACTGTACACATTGCTTTGGTTTTCAGTTATAAAGAATCTATGTGCAAAATCAAAGAAAGCCTTTAAAAGACAAGGAGATAAGTACATAATCAGAGCAAGAAAGTGACATGAGCTCATTAATTCCACTTAAATTAAGCCTGTCCCATTGGTTTCCGGTGCTGGTTTCACTTGCTGGTGGGAGAAGGTGAGACTGGTATGAGGAATGTCTTATTTGCTGGTGTGCAAAGTTTTACTGCCCTCAGACGCCTCTGCTCTGCTAGTGCTTATTTGGTTGGAGCTCTTCATACTTAAAATTGCAAACTTACTTAATGTGTTCTCCTGGCTTGAGGCTTTTATAAAGTAATTGCTGTTTAGTTTGGTTTCCTGGGAAAATGAGGCTTAAGTGATGACTTTGCTGACTATGGGCTGCCCTTGATAATTTTTGAACTTCTGGCTGATTCCAGTCAAATCTGTCTGTGTGTTGAAGGCACTATGGTAATGATTAAAAAATAAATTAATGATGTGTCCTACATGAGTTGGTTTTACTCTCAATAGGTTTTGAATTTGACATTGTGTTTTGTTGTGTCCTGCGGATTTATTCGTATCTTCCTCTGTAATGTATTGAATATATACTGTAGGAAAGAAAAAAACCCTGACAGTAATGTGAGAAACATCCTTGTAATTATGAATATACTAATGGGTGTTCATGGAGGATGGGTAGATGAGGCTTGAGGACATTCCAGAAACTTCACAAAATACATCTATTCTTCGAAGAGTTCAGCATTGCTATTGTTCTGATGAATTGGTTTGCCTTCAGTAAACAAGAAATCCTTGTACATTAGCTGTAGCAATGTCATTATGTTCTTAGAACACCAGTCAGCTGAGTTATAATCTCAAAGGTGAGAATACTGATTTGAGAGCACGCTTCACCTGGAAGTGTATGCTGCTTTCTTTCTTTCACATAATAAGAATATTTTCATATTCCTTTATTTAAAGTATGTGAGTAAGCAGCAGGCAACCCTGCCTCCACCTCAGCAACCTGTAAGCACTGTTGGGCAGCTTGGCTGTGTTCCTTGGGTGACTTCTTTGCTGCAGAGAATGACTTTTTACTTCAAAGGGAGGGGGAGTGGGGCAAATGAGGGGGAGAGAGTGTGTTGTCACTCTTTGCAGTGATACCTACCTTTAGTGGCTTTCATGGATACAGCACTTCTAAAATTTGATATCCTACCTAATTCTCCCCTCTGATGGCACTGTAGATACCTGAGACCCTTTACACCATGCAGAAATGACAGTGATGCATCTGGAATGTCTTTGAACAGGCAGAGTTTGTCAGATGCCCTCAAGAAGCATTTTGGGTGACAGGAAACTACTGCTACTTCAGGTTCTCCTGAAGTCATCCAATGGGATCAGGATCACCAAATGTGAAGGGCTCCTTCACCTTCCTCACAGGGGATATGCAGGGGCCATGTGATTGCATGCCTTCCATAATGAGGGATGAAGGCAGGACAGTAAACTCGCATTGTCCTTTTCCCCTTGTGATGATCTTAAAGCAGTGGAACGGCCCCAAACTATGTGCTCTGAGATCTGTTGCAGTCCTGGAGGCAGAGGGATGCAGGTTCACATCTGGAGGGGAAAGCCCTGTATAAAAGACATCCAGTGTGGGCTCTGGCTCTTAAAGGATACACAAAAACTGTGGACAGGGGATTAGCAGTCAGGAATTCAGGGACAAAGAAAGCTTGGGGAAGAAATGCAAACAGGATAGTGATTTCATAGCAGAAGAGAGGCTGTGCTAAATGTAATCAGGCACTGATTCCCTTTGGGCAAGGGCAGAATAGGCAGTGCTGCTGGGACCGTGTGCCAGTTACGTTCAGCGCCAAAGAACGCATACAGCTGTTGTTTTGAGATAGCATTTCTCTGTGATGTGCCATTTCCTTCTATTCCTGGGAGTGGGGAAGCGATAGCTACTTTATTTGAAATCCATCAATGTAAAATGTATTTGCAGACAAAGGCTGCACGTGCTATCTTATTGCACTTCCCCCATTTTTATGGTCTCTGCATAAATATGTCCCCCTTCCTTCAGATTGTTCAGTTGAGGGGCTGTACATGAGTGACTTGTGGCGTACACCAGGCTCTTGCTCTGAATAATAAGCAAAATTAACTTAATTGTGCAGAAAAACACGTTGTTTGTGGTGGTTTAGAATGAAGTAGCTCAGACCTTAGGGGAAATGTAGTGTTGTATCCTGGTGGATGCAAACAGCCGTGTGTGTGTGCTGGTGATTATTCAGCGCAGTTTGTGCCCCTCTCTGAGCAGTGAGCTGTCTGTCTTCAGGCATCCTTGGTTCAGCCCTGAGGAAATGCCTTTCTCCTGTATCCTTGTATTGCTGGGGATGCAAGTGGAGGGTTTAGGACACTCAGGGCCTTCTCTCTCTCTCTCTCTCTCATTATTCGTATCTGAAACAGCAAAACAGCCAAACCTAGGGCAGGCAAAGGAAAACTTTAAACCAGCAATTCAGTCTTTCAAAATTGAAATATAGAATCAGGCCGATTCTACGTTTCTAATTGTAGTCAGAATCCAAGCACTTTATCATATTTTTCTGGAAAAAAAATTACAAAAGGAGCAGTGAAAACCAAGATGATGAAAATATCGTTGCATTTGCAGACACAGAGAGACAGTTTCTCTCTTCCATTGGATCGGTTAGCTCTTAACTGTGTAGACATTTAGCTATACTGATCAGGGTAATGTTTATAAAAGTACTGTAAGATCCATTGTAGAGAATTTAGCTGTAACAATAAAAAGAGAATGAGCATTAAATTAGGTTCTTGAATTAGGTTATACCAAGCTTCCCTGTTTTTTTTTGTAGTAAACCAGCAAAATGTTCTTGAAGCACACACATCTAATTGATATCTGTATATGGCTAAAATTACTAGCTTAGATTTGGTCCAGTGTGTAGCATTGGCTAAAAAAATGCTTGTGTCTCTAAACTAATGACAGGCAGCAATGGAGATTTAAAGCAGATGAGTTCGATAGATAATAAAATTAGAATTAGCTTTGTGAGCAGAATATAAGCACTGTATAAGGCATCAGCCTCTGTCCTGTTTACTCATCTTTGGCTTTTTACTGGGTAAACAGTATTTGCTGCTTTCCCTGGGGCGGCATCCTCCCTCTGTTGCCATACTCTTGGTTTTGGCTGCTGTTACAGAGTGTACCTGTACTTTGGTTACGTGCAGTTATCTAAGTTTCAGTGTGCTGTATCTGTCAGTGAACATCCAGCTGCGAGGGCAGGTTTTGTCTGTGAACCTGGGAGAGGTTTTGAGTGTAGCACTCAGTTTGGGGCCCGGTGTTGTAAAGGCAGGGCTGAGTCAGTGCCGGTTCCTGCAGCAGCAGCAGCAGCACCATGCCCACGGCCGTCCTTGGTGCGGTGCCTGTGCCCAGGTGGCTGAGGGGCAGAAAATACTCGGGCCTTTAATTTACAATTATACAGTGAAAGGAAGTTTTATAATGACCTCATCACAGGCCCCCTTATTTTTCGATTAATTGGCTTTTTTTTTCAGTGCCTCCCGTGTCGTGACCTACAGCACCCGAGTGGTGGGGGGCTGAGTCCGGGCAGTCTGCGTTCTGACCAAATAGAAATGCGCACTTCAGGCTGAGTTTAGGATCCTAGAATATCCTGAGATGGAAGGGCCTCCACTGTCTGTTCTGGTTCTGTCTCTTCCGGTGCAGTCAGAGGTCAAAGCAACTCACTGGGGTGTAGATATCAATACTGTAGATACCAGCAGTCAGATAATTTGAACTGAATGAGAAGGATTATTTTGCTGTATTCCAAAATCATATGTGAAAATATGTGACTTTTCTCATTGTTGTGTTGCCAAGCATTGACAAATCAATAGACCCATTAGGAACAGATGACTTGAAATGTAAAGTACCGAACATTTGATACTCCAGGGTTTTTCAAATATCGACTGGCAATAACTAGAAAATAGATCAGTACTTTAAAATCTGTTAATTCATAATGTTAAGGATCAGTGAGCTTCATCAAAATGCAACAGGTTGGAGTAGAATTCAGAGAACAACTAACCTTGAAGATCAGAAGCATGAATTCATGTACATACACATCCTCCCTCCATCCCACCAGCCGACAGACTCTCTGTTGTCAACATAATGCGAACGGGAGGTTCTGAGAGCTCATAAACCAGCTGGCAAGTAGGTGTGAGTTGGTTGAGACTGTCCTGAACAGCATAGGTTGTTTTAGAAAGGTTAGATGTCCAGCCAGCTTATATTCCATTTCTGTTTTACATTCTATGCAGCTTTTAAGCCATTCAAAGGGAATTGATATTTCCAAGATCTATGACTGTATCTGTCAGCTAGGCCCGTTTGGGTGTAAATCCCAAACACTACACAAATCATTTCAAAGTAAATAGAAAACAAATAAATTTAAGTTTTGTGGTGGTCAAGTGCAAAATTGGGAGAGCTTGAGTTTTTTTCCATCATCCAAATTGAAATGACTGTGGAGGAAAATAAATATCAGGTTAGAAACAGAACAAATAAAAGAAATAAATAACCACCATGCAGCGCTATAAGATTGGTGGCCTAAAGGCTGAGAAAATTAAAGGGAATTTGGCTGTAATAAAGGTACTGTATCATAGTGAAGTGTAATGCAATTGTAATGTTAAGTCCATTTTGTAGGAACAATAAAAAAGACCTTAAAAAGGATTTTTTTTAAAAAGCCCCATCCCATGTGACATTGCAAGTAAACCATACAAATATTTCTCATTCGTAATAATTACTTTAAGCAAATCTGCTTGACACACACACCAATAAATTCCCTCTAGGCTTATATCAGTACTGAGTTAGGCCCTGTATTTCCTGGCAATCTGAACAGTTTGACAGTGCTACTTTTTGTATTTTATTTGCACAGCTACAGCTTCTGAAGTAATTTACTCTACGTGTCTGAGAATCTTTTTATTTTCCATGCTGAAGCCAGTCAAAATCTTGTCCAGAGATATTTCTCTGTACATAGCAAATAATTATGTTCCCGTAATGGTGATAAACAGTATTTCATGTGCATGTCTCATGAAAAGAATGCAGCAGCAAAGTCTGAATAGCTTTGAGAGTATCCCTTTCCTATTATATGAGATACTGCATTATAGGATTATCCTGCTGAGTTATTAACAAAGGCTTTGGATGGTCATAAACATTTCACAGCTGCAAAGTCCACTTTGCAAACTGGGTAATACTAACAGCCTTTTAGTCCGGGGTATTTATCACGGCTAAATGCAGTAAAAGCTGGCTTATTATCTCTGACTGTACTGCTGTGGCCAAGCTGCTCTGTGGAACAGCAGAGGCACAGAGGAGGACAGGCATCCCTGTGGTCGGGCCCGAAAGCAGCTGTGGCTGTTTCTTCTGTAGTCTCGATGTGACAGCAGGTTATACAGCCTTGATACTCAGGCTCTTAAATGGAGACATGGGAGTCTCGTGGCTCCATTTCTGGATGCACACGGCCCCTTGTGACGGCTGATGTCCAGTGGGCCACAGTGCACTGAAGTTGAAAACCTCAGTTTTGGTCTCGTCACGATGGAGTTGCACTTTTTTGCTGCCAGGTGATCTGTAGCAGGAGCGGAGGTGTCATCGTACTGAGTATCCCACCTGATGAGATGTTTTCACTTAGGGAAGGTATTGACTTGGCAATGGAGTTAATAGGATTTTTTTACTGCTCAGCTTTCTTGTAGGTGCAGCTTGAATGCTCAGGTGTTAGGGACCAAAAGGCACCTACTCTGTGAAGGGTCAGCGTTGGTGTGTGCGCAGCAACGATCGCAGTCTGCACTTCCCAAAACACGGATTCATGATCTGTCAGAATGTGGGTGGATTGGCTGTGGCAGTAGCTAATAGATGTGCACAGGCGGCTGGCTGCTGCTTCGGTCCTGGGCTGCGTGCTTCTCACTCTTCCATCCTGGCTTCTTTTGACTTCATGCAGTTTTATAGTTAATGCATCCTGCGTGAACACTTAGCAGTCACTCTAGGTACAAAGTACTTCACTGTTCTCTTTCTGTCTTCAGACAGCTTTTGTGTTGGTAGTGTATTTCAAGGGTGCCATTGATTCCTAAACCCTCCAAGATTTGAAGAGCTTTAGAGCTTCATTGTCCTCTTTCCCCCAGCAGAGTAAGGGAACACTCGGCACACTCCCCTCCAACCGCGTGGTTGTTGTCTGCTAGCGCTGTGGGTGTGGGTGCTGCTGTGCCCTGTGGGATGGAGGCTGGTGCTGGGGCAGCCTCCTGGGTACGGGCCTGTGGGGAATTACCCCATAAGGGCCAGTAAGCCTCCCCTGTGCCATTCCACCCTGTCGGGAGAGCTGGCAAGGACGGGGGACAGCTCTCCCTTTGCTGTGCCCCAGGAAGCACGTGCATCCTTTCCCTTCTGGGAAATAGGTTCACATTGGGTGGAGGTTGGCCAGTGCACTGTAGACACGCTGGAATGATGACAGCACCTGAGAAGGTGAGGGATGAGGCAAGAGCTTCTGGGGTTAAGTTTTATGTCCTTAGAAATTAGGAGGCAAACATAAGCTTCAAAGCATGCAGTTGTGTTTGGTCTGCTGAAAAAAGGGTATATCAAGTGCAGTCAGAAGGGCAGTACTTAGTTTTATTTACTGGCATCCTTGTATATTAACCCCAAAGGGAAGGACTGTGTGGGCAAGGAAAATGAATTGATTTCATTCTGAGAGTTATTTCCTAATCTAAGAGAAGAAGAAATCATGAATGATAGCTTGCTGTGCTCTGACCTGCCTTTTGACTGTAGTTTCGTAGCTAAACAAAGAACTGTTCATCCAAAACGCTCTGAACTGTCACTTCACAAAACTTAAATAAGATTTATCCATCCCTAAATCCATGGAACAAAACAATAAAAGAAAGCGCTTTTCACTACTGCTTGTTAATGACGACCAAGACAGACAGGGATGGCACTGCCTGTAAGGTTATGTGATGTGCACTGAAACCACTTGCAGAGACTCATTCATCTTGGAAGTGATAAATCTAAGCTTTTGCTATAATATTTAATTTGTGTCTCTGTAATGTGCAGCAGTGCTCTGGCCAGCTCAGGTTCTTTCTACAGCCCCAGCTCGGAAACGTTTGCAGAATACGTTTCTGGAATTTGTAGGGATTAGTTCAGGAAATGCGTATCTAATTTGTGGGTCCTTCTTAGCATGAGTAATGAAACAGTTATTTCGTTCTTCTAATGCTGCACAGACTAAGATACAGGTTAAGCAGAATAAATGGATTCTAATTGTTCTAATTTGCATGACCTGCAAATTATTTTGTTCTTCAACAGCAAGTTTGTTCCACAGTTAACCTGCTCTTACCTTCCATTTGCCTGATACCCGTAAGCTGTAAAAGCAGATCTCTACAACTGTGGTTTGGGTTTTCTTTTGTGTGGGAGGTTTTTGTTGGTTTGGGGTTTCTTGTTCCTTTGAAACTTTTTATTGCTATCAGGAAATAGGGCAGGTTTGTACTGATTATTGTCCTAGCTGGGTTTTTGACTATAAAACCCAAGGAGGTTGGGATTCCATTCTTCCTACCCTTGTGTTGAGGTGATGGAAGGCACTTCTCTGTTACTCAGCAAGTCAGGCTGGCAAAAGTAGAAGTTGGACTCTTCTGCTGTTATGAGGGGGGAAATATGATTTGAAGATTAAGACATGACTTTGTAAGCACGACGGCAGGGAGATTCAAAGGTGAAATGATTCAGCTTCTGGTAAATGGAGGCTGTCTATCCTGTTTCCCACGTCTGCCTTGTCAGTGTAAGATTGTTAGCTGGATATTGGCAGATTTTTATATGATGTTGTATTTCATTCCCTTCACAGCAGTAAGTTACGGTAACAACTGGAGTCAGTGGATACCGAGTTCGTGCTGTGAAATCCTGACCTGACTGGGAGTCTTGGCTCAGGAAACAAGTATTATCCCATTGTCTGCACTGTTGGTTACCCCATCTGCGTGTTCAGTTATATTTTCAGGCGTGACTCTCTGAGTTATATTGCTTTTTTTAGTTTTCTCTTTATTTGCTATTGGCCTGAAGGTGGCAATGGCCATGTAACATCACCGTTCTGTGCTTTGGTTTTCTCATGGGGAAAATAAGGGAAGGACTTGTTTTCCTCAGACAGCAGTTTGGGAAAAGCTTTGTGGAAGAGTTTGCTATTGCTGTTGTGTTCTGCAAGGGTTGTTACTGCACTGTGAACGACAAACAACATCAGCCTGCTCGAGGTACAAACACTGCCGAGTCCATGTGTGTCCAGAATTGCAGTCTGTGGCGCTTTCACTGTAGGCTGTTTTGTTGCTTGCCCTTCTCCCAGTTACTTCTTAACTGTAAAAGAGGAGGACATGGAAAGCCACACTGAACGTAGTTCAAAATGTGCCTTTTTAAGAGCTGCTGTGTAGCATAAAGATTTAACAGCTTTTCAGAGGTAGCAAAATTAAAACATATGAAGTGCTAGTGCTTGATTTGGAACAGAGTGATTGCAGGGAACAAGAGAAAGGAACTAAAAAAGTCAGTCACAAGTGAACTCTGTCAGAATTGCTCAGAGAAGGGTTGAATGTACCATCATAGAGGTCCAGAACAAATACACAGTACCTGTCAGAGAAGACTTTAAACTGGCCTCAGAACACTAAAATGGCTGAACTAGGATGTGAATGTCAATACAAAGTAATAAAGTTAAATCACAGTGACTTGAAACTAATATCCTGCAGAAGGGCTTGCAAGAATGAAGAGAACCCTTTTTCATATAGTCTTAAAAAAGTCTGTGATATGACTGAAATACTTCTTTGAGTGCTCAGGGAGTGTAAATTCATTCATCTTCATTAGGTAGGTAGTCGGTAGGATTCTTACTCCACCTTTCCAGTGGACATCAGAAATCATCCTCATGAGCACAGGTAAAGAAGTCACAGAAGAACTGACAGAATAAATAGCAAGAGATCTTTGCAACCCTGTATTCTTCCTTCTAGTGAAGGTGGTTGCCAGGCTGCTGACTGATCTGAAGAGTGTCAGTGGCAGTCGTGTCTCCTGTTAAACAATCCTGTAAGGCACTGAGCAGGTAAGCTCAGTCTGCTGCATGGTGTTTATATAACTAGACAGTTGGGCTCTTTTCATGCGTTATGTTTTCAAATCCTGTTTGCTCTTCTGCCCTCAGAGACTCTTGTATTACCAAAATGTTGAGACCACATCTGCTAATCCATTTACAGCTCTACCACCACCTCATCTGCTGTCACAGAAAACTATTATTATTATTGTGTAGGCTGTTTTTGTCATTGTCTGTTTTCTTCCTGTGTTCAGCAGTCTGACCCACTGAGTTTGGCAGTCTGTCTGCTCAGTGCAGTATTACCCAGTCAAGTTTTCAAGTACCTAAAACAGTTTGCCAAATACAGCTTGAATGTATAAATGTTCTTTTCTACCAGTTAGCATAAAAACACTTGTGGTGTGGCCTGTAAAAGCATTTAAATGTACAGTTATGCAGAAACACCTAACTGTAATGTTGAAGCATAAATATTTCAAAGTAAATCTAGTACTCAGTGCAGTCTTACTCATATTATTGTAACAACATATTTGGTATATCCGTAAAGAACTGCTCTTTGAGGATGTTGCAGGTTGTAGGTGTTCTCTGGCCTGTTCTTCGCTGTTTCCAGATCAGTATTAAAATTCATATTTTACAATAGACTGAAGAGGACCGTTTCCTGAACACCTCAGCATTAGCTGCTGTGGGACAAAGGCCAATGAGAACAGTGTTATACCAGTCCTCCATCACTGTAATGATTCCTGTTCTCAGTGCATGCACTCGTTTCCAACAGGGGCCTCATTGTGTTCGATTGTGTCTAAGCATGTGAGAAGGGTTGTCAGAGTTTATAATACATACAGGTGAATGTTAGAAACACTCTGGTAGCATGAGTAATATGATCCTGACTTAATAATATAGTTTTGGCTCCTTGTTACATAAGCTGCAACTGTGTTTTGTCCATCAGCCTTAATGATGCAGAATTTTCTTGCCACAATAGCACAAACCCTTCAGAAAGGACTGTGGCCCTGCAGGTCAAAGCACGGGGGTAATGCTGCTTGTCTGTTCTGTGTTCACCTGTATCAGCTCCCAAATTACCTTCAGTGCTACATCTGAATGGCGTTTTTTTGCTGATTGTATCTGTGGCTTGCCCTTGCTTTTATTCCCTGGCACTAGGAGTAATATTCCTTGATTTCAACTTTCCCACCCAAAGTGAATTTCTCAGAGTCTGTCTCCATCCATGTATTGTCTTTTTCATTTTAAGATATGCCGAGTTAATACTTGCTGGTGAAAAATGCATGGGGAGCCATGCTTTAAATTTATTTCTTACTTTCTTTTGAGGGATAAAGATTAAAATATGCCTCCCTGTTTTGTAATAGGCTAGCGCACTTTCTCTTTTCCCTTTCAGAATGGAAGTCATGTTAAAATCTAATAGAAAATAATTTGCAAAAGTACTTATTTTAAAAGGACAGGCATTTCCTAATTTTTTCCCCGTGATTTCTCAGTTTAGCCATAGAATCACGGGTTCACAGTCGGTGCCTAACACCATGAGGTGACTCCGTCACTCACGGGCAGGTTGTCCGGGCTGCAGGTTCACTGTGTGTGAGGCGTGGAGGCCTCTGGCTGGTTCCCCGGGCTGCCGGCAATCCCACAGCCCCTCTGGAGCCGGCTCCTGCTGGCTTTCCTCCGTGGGCATCCACGTGGGCGCCTGCTGTGGGCACTTGGATGTGACACTGGGCTCAGTGGGAGACACTCGCTCCTGGGGCTTGCGAACGTCCTTCTCCCTTCAGGTGAACTGAGAGCTGACGGTATCATATGGCAGAAAAGAGAATGACAGAGGTATCTGTTGCTAATCCGGGATTAGACTGTGTATTTTAAAGCCATGGTGCTGTGTTATTAATTTCTGCTGATTTCAGAGGGCTGTTTGCATTCTGAAACGGGCACCTGTGGAAAAGCAGGGATCTGCAGTGCAACCTGCTTTCTTTATCTGGGCTTATTTCGCTGTGGCCACACAGAAAGCATATAGAAGGGAAAAAAAATCAAAAGGGGAGAGAGGCCTGTGTAACAAAACGCCTGCCCACATTCATAATCTCTGTCCCCTTTCACTTGACTTTTCTCTTTACTTAGAAAGCTAGTGGTACAAGCAGTGTGCAGGAAGGCATGATTGAAATAATCTCTTCCAGATCCTATAGAGAATCTACCAAAGCTCTGTAAACCTGTGAATGATGAACGCAGAGACAAACAAGTGGCAGTAAGCACGGACTGTCAGGCTGAGGTCAGCTGGCTATTAGGAGGAAAAAGAGGGCTGAAGTCAGTGTGTGTATAGAGAGAAGTTGCAGGGGAGATGCTCGAGCAGGACTGTGCAGGAGCAAGTACAGTTCAGAAAAGGGTTTGATATGTGTACAGAAGATGAGTGAATAGTGTGCAGTAAGTTGCAGTGTCTCAAGCAAGGACTGTAATGATTTTGACTTCTGCTTTATGGCCAATAATGGTGTTTCTAAATTGTCGGTTTTGTTTCTCTTCATTAAAGTTCCCATTTCTTTCTGTCTCCTCTCTTCTTGCTGTTGCAGCTTGTGTACTTTAAATTTCCTGCCACTTCAGTGCTCTTTATGCTAACTTTTTTCTTTGTTTTCCTTGAAAAAATTGTTTTCCTAGTTCTGTATCCATGTTTTGAGTCTATACAGAGTGTATTATGCATATTTTGAAGTAACTGTATAATAATTATGGACACAGAACCTTCTCCTTTTCTAATACAATTGTGTAACTGCCCTATTGCTCGTGCTCAGTTATCCCTGAGGAGTGTGCACTCGTGCACAGTGCTTAGCTGGATTGATTGCATGCTGTGTGTTCACTCATGGAAGACAAATCAGGGAGATTGCTGCTTGCTATAGATTTTCCTCATTTTCTGATGAGTAACATTAAAGAACGTTCATGTTAATTTTTTCCCATCTATATAAAAAGAGGACAGTCAGGGAATTAGACCCAGCCTGGGTTCGTGAAAGGCGGGTCCTGCTTGCACAACCTGATGTCCTTCTGAGACAGGGTGACCCCCTGAGTGCATGGGGAAAAGGCTGTGGATATTATCCACTTGGATTTCAGGAAGGCCTTTGACACCATTTTCCTGGAGAAACTGGCCACTCATGGCTTGGACAGGGGCTCTCTTTATTGGGCTAAAACTGCCTGCTGGCTGGGCCAGAGCGTGGTGGGGAGTGGAGTTGGATCCATGTGGCAGCTGGCCACGATGCTGTTCCCCAGGGCTCCGTGTGGTCCTGTCCTGCTCAGTGTCTTTGCCCCCGCAGTCAGTCCGCAGCCGACACCGAGCTGGGTGTGAGTGTTGGGCTGCTGCAGGGCAGGAAGGCTCTGCAGGGGGGTCGGGAGGGCTACACGCTGGGGCGAGAGTGGAAGCTGGGAAGCTGCTGAGTGGGAAAGGACCTGGAGGTGCTGGTCAGCAGTGGGGGAACACGAGCACACGTGTGCCCAGGTGGGAAAGACCGGTGGCACCTGCCCTGTCACCATCCCTGAAGGTTTCTGCAGTGTGGCTGGCGCTTAGGGACGTGGCTCAGAGGTGGACTTGGCAGTGTGGGGTTAGCGGTTGGACTCAATGGTATTAAAGGTGTTTGCCAGCCTAAAGCATTCTGTGATTCCCTATTTCTCTTGTGCTGGCATCTAGATTTTGGAACTGGGGCTGCCAGCCTCAGTAGGAGCAAGTGGTGTCCCCTGTCTTGCACTGTATGGATTCGGGTGTTCCTACAATTCCATGGAGACCCAGAGAAGGATCTGTTTCCTATTCTGTGTTGCGGGAGGCAGACCAGAGAGATTTAAATTGGGCTTTAACTCTTTANCTCCGTCACTCACGGGCAGGTTGTCCGGGCTGCAGGTTCACTGTGTGTGAGGCGTGGAGGCCTCTGGCTGGTTCCCCGGGCTGCCGGCAATCCCACAGCCCCTCTGGAGCCGGCTCCTGCTGGCTTTCCTCCGTGGGCATCCACGTGGGCGCCTGCTGTGGGCACTTGGATGTGACACTGGGCTCAGTGGGAGACACTCGCTCCTGGGGCTTGCGAACGTCCTTCTCCCTTCAGGTGAACTGAGAGCTGACGGTATCATATGGCAGAAAAGAGAATGACAGAGGTATCTGTTGCTAATCCGGGATTAGACTGTGTATTTTAAAGCCATGGTGCTGTGTTATTAATTTCTGCTGATTTCAGAGGGCTGTTTGCATTCTGAAACGGGCACCTGTGGAAAAGCAGGGATCTGCAGTGCAACCTGCTTTCTTTATCTGGGCTTATTTCGCTGTGGCCACACAGAAAGCATATAGAAGGGAAAAAAAATCAAAAGGGGAGAGAGGCCTGTGTAACAAAACGCCTGCCCACATTCATAATCTCTGTCCCCTTTCACTTGACTTTTCTCTTTACTTAGAAAGCTAGTGGTACAAGCAGCGTGCAGGAAGGCATGATTGAAATAATCTCTTCCAGATCCTATAGAGAATCTACCAAAGCTCTGTAAACCTGTGAATGATGAACGCAGAGACAAACAAGTGGCAGTAAGCACGGACTGTCAGGCTGAGGTCAGCTGGCTATTAGGAGGAAAAAGAGGGCTGAAGTCAGTGTGTGTATAGAGAGAAGTTGCAGGGGAGATGCTCGAGCAGGACTGTGCAGGAGCAAGTACAGTTCAGAAAAGGGTTTGATATGTGTACAGAAGATGAGTGAATAGTGTGCAGTAAGTTGCAGTGTCTCAAGCAAGGACTGTAATGATTTTGACTTCTGCTTTATGGCCAATAATGGTGTTTCTAAATTGTCGGTTTTGTTTCTCTTCATTAAAGTTCCCATTTCTTTCTGTCTCCTCTCTTCTTGCTGTTGCAGCTTGTGTACTTTAAATTTCCTGCCACTTCAGTGCTCTTTATGCTAACTTTTTTCTTTGTTTTCCTTGAAAAAATTGTTTTCCTAGTTCTGTATCCATGTTTTGAGTCTATACAGAGTGTATTATGCATATTTTGAAGTAACTGTATAATAATTATGGACACAGAACCTTCTCCTTTTCTAATACAATTGTGTAACTGCCCTATTGCTCGTGCTCAGTTATCCCTGAGGAGTGTGCACTCGTGCACAGTGCTTAGCTGGATTGATTGCATGCTGTGTGTTCACTCATGGAAGACAAATCAGGGAGATTGCTGCTTGCTATAGATTTTCCTCATTTTCTGATGAGTAACATTAAAGAACGTTCATGTTAATTTTTTCCCATCTATATAAAAAGAGGACAGTCAGGGAATTAGACCCAGCCTGGGTTCGTGAAAGGCGGGTCCTGCTTGCACAACCTGATGTCCTTCTGAGACAGGGTGACCCCCTGAGTGCATGGGGAAAAGGCTGTGGATATTATCCACTTGGATTTCAGGAAGGCCTTTGACACCATTTTCCTGGAGAAACTGGCCACTCATGGCTTGGACAGGGGCTCTCTTTATTGGGCTAAAACTGCCTGCTGGCTGGGCCAGAGCGTGGTGGGGAGTGGAGTTGGATCCATGTGGCAGCTGGCCACGATGCTGTTCCCCAGGGCTCCGTGTGGTCCTGTCCTGCTCAGTGTCTTTGCCCCCGCAGTCAGTCTGCAGCTGACACCGAGCTGCGTGCCAGTGTTGGGCTGCTGCAGGGCAGGAAGGCTCTGCAGGGGGGTCGGGAGGGCTACACGCTGGGGCGAGAGTGGAAGCTGGGAAGCTGCTGAGTGGGAAAGGACCTGGAGGTGCTGGTCAGCAGTGGGGGAACACGAGCACACGTGTGCCCAGGTGGGAAAGACCGGTGGCACCTGCCCTGTCACCATCCCTGAAGGTTTCTGCAGTGTGGCTGGCGCTTAGGGACGTGGCTCAGAGGTGGACTTGGCAGTGTGGGGTTAGCGGTTGGACTCAATGGTATTAAAGGTGTTTGCCAGCCTAAAGCATTCTGTGATTCCCTATTTCTCTTGTGCTGGCATCTAGATTTTGGAACTGGGGCTGCCAGCCTCAGTAGGAGCAAGTGGTGTCCCCTGTCTTGCACTGTATGGATTCGGGTGTTCCTACAATTCCATGGAGACCCAGAGAAGGATCTGTTTCCTATTCTGTGTTGCGGGAGGCAGACCAGAGAGATTTAAATTGGGCTTTAACTCTTTAGATGCTGGTACATGAGCGTTTGAACCTGGAGTTCTGACCCAGGTGTAACAATGTGACACAAACCTATTCGCAAAGCTCTTTCTGGTAAAATTACTTGCAATTGAAATACATGTGTATACATGTTGAGGTGTTGTCTTTGTTCACTGTTTGTTCTGTGTCTGGCTACAAGCTCGCTGAGAAAAATGAGAAATAACTGTAAACAAAGACAGGCTTTGAACTCCATCTCCCGTGTGTCTCATCACTAGGGGTAGCTGTTCTTCGGCGTTCCTGGTAGTGAGAGTTACCTAAACCTCTGTGTGAATCGGCAAGAAATGGGAGCTAACGTGACACAGGTGACAGGCATCACTGTCCTTCTAGGGCCATGCCACGTGAGATACGTATTCGTGAGAGACTGAGTGGTGGCACGCTGTAGTTTGCAAAAGCTTTTGTCTTTCCCACGTTTTATTCAGGTATAAAGAATGAGAGAGACATAATCTAGGCATACTATTGTAGCAGAATCTGAAAACGTTTACAGCTTTTATGTTGTTAAACTACAAGTGGGACTTAGATATTTTTTTAGCATAGTGTTTTATAGTCTGCAGGCAGGAAATGTATTTTACAACCTCACTGATCCCTGATTTGTTGTTGAATTGAGTTGTTGTCATTGAGCCTTAGATAAATGAGGCTCTGCAGTTAGCAAAACAAAGTAAGAAAGGTTTGAATTTTGTTCTTGCTTATGTCCAAAAACGGAAGAGATTTTTGGATTGTGTTAGAAATGTGGTGAATGGTCAAAAAACTTGTGGAGGTTATATGCTCCATGAGGTCACGGATGGTGCTTAGCATCCTTTGTAGGAACCACCAGCTTTTAGAGTTTCAGTCTGAGTCTTCTGCGGTGGCTGATGTCACTTTGCAGTACAGGTGCTAATGAGGGGAATTAATTTAGAAGCATTTTTCTGCTTAGCAACATTTCCGCATTCCAACAGTGGTGCCAATGTTGTTTGTGCTCTAAATAAGTGCCTATTGTGCATACGTATAATTTATGGTGTTTTCTAGCTTATTAATCAGTGCATTTTGTCTCATTTAAACATGGATTAAAAGTTGGATCAGTCTTTTCTTACAATGCATTACCAGTTCTAACAGTGTGTGTCGTCATGCAGCAAGGAGCGTGGCCCATATTCTGTGAGAGGTGTGTTGTAGTCAGTGAGATGCTAGTTGTTAATTAGAGAGGACTAGCTGCTGCTAACTAGAGAGGGTGCTAACTGCTTCTGAAATAGTAGAAACATACTTGTAACAAAGATTTTGTTTCTTGAGCTTCCGTTTCTCTTTGGAAAGCCTGGAGAAAAGTTGCCTGATAAAGCCCTGCTTTGCAATTCCAAATTGCTGCCTAGTAAGTCACCAGGTAATCCTGTTGAAAACGACAGCTGTTGTACCAGAGCTCCTTGTGTTAGCCTTCCCAAGATGCCGTTGCCATCCGGCTTCTTCGTGCTCAGCTCTCTGTTTGCCATTGCTAAACTTCTTGCCAGGGTCGGATGCTGCTGCTTTTCTGCCACAGCCGCGGAGTCGGTCGGTGCACGGCAAGAGTCTCTTCATGTCAGGCTTGAAATGGCTGAGGAACAGCTTGTAAGGGATGGTGTCTAATTAGGACTGTATAAGTTGAGGGATGGCAGTGTCCCATGGAGTAACCTCCAGAATTCAAAGTTAGCAAGACCTGGCAGTTCCTGCCATTCTCTGCCCCGTGCTGAATATTCACTGATGCTGACATGGAGGTGCCTGGGTTTTGTGTATTCACTGATTTCCATCATGTATCATTTAGAGCCCCTGAGCATACCACTCTTTGGTATTTCAATTATATATGAAAATGAAAGCAAAGTGTTGTTTGTGCTACTTAGAAGCTTGTTCTTGTTTTCTTTTTTTAGCTTTATCAGCAAAATTGCCCACAGTGTATTTAGGCTTACCAGCTCCTTCAGCTAATGCACTGAACCTTCCAGCTTTGTTGCCTTGGTTTTATTTAGGCTCAGGTTACCGAAAAACAATTGAGTGTATTTGTCTTTCAAAATGATATTGGATGCCATTAGATAGGATTGTTTTTTAGTGGGTGAAATGTTAAAAGCATTCCACTTAGTTGTGTGTTGCACATCTCACAGCCTTGTGATTGCTAACAAGCTACTGCTAGAACTCTTCGTAATGCTCAATTAAAAGTGCAACATTTTTGGTAAATGCCATACTTTATATATATTGTGATAAGCGGTTATTTTGTATATCATGGGATCTTTATGTCTTTGTTGCATGAGTGGGTATTATGATTTCGTTTAGCCTATTTGATCTACCCTACGCACGTGGTTTCTGCCCTCGTTGGCTGCAAAAACAGCAATAAAGCAAACAGAGCTATAAGCATCTCTTTTTGAGCTTTTGCGGAGTGTGTATGTACTTGTGTATTCTAAACAAAACCTGCACTTAATGTTTTTGCAAGCTCTACAACTTCCTTCCTGCTTGAAATTTCTTGAAACATGGATAAGGATACCCAGAGGCTCCAGAAACACTGTGTTAGGGACTTTTCAGAGCACTGCAGTTGTGCTGCTTATGGTGGATTTAACTGGCATGTTTTAGAAGCTGTTGCTTCCCAGTCCCTAGAGCCTCCCTCTACCAGTCTTGATTAAAATGTCACTAATTGAAGAAAGAGAATACTTTTAATTTTTTCCCATGCTTGGAAATGCCCTGGGATTACCGTGATTTAATGAGAGCACTCTTACGTTGGACATCTGTCACCTTTTGGACTTGGACTTGGCCAGTGTGGAATATGCGAAGTGATCCTGTTTGACTCCGTAGTTTACAACACAAAGGTACTTTTTCCTTTTGCTTGGAATGGGTTCTCAGGGAACTTCAAATGAGACAGAAGTGCTGTACCCTGTAGGTGTCTGCTGTTCTCTCTTGACCGCTCAGTGGGGCCAGGCAGTTGTCCTGAGGGGTGTGATGGGATTCCCCCAAAGCCAGAGCATCTTTCAGGTGGCACCTGCTCTGCTAACACGGGCTGAATGCCTTCAGGCAAGGAGAAGTGCTGGGCAGGGACCGTGGCGTATGCATCATTGCCATCCTCTGATGGCCGTGGCTCCCCATGGCTTTCCTTAAGTGCCGCTTCCCCTGGATGGTGTGCGAGGATCCAGGGCTTTCTGAGCCTGGATTAGCAGGAAGCTCATCTGGAAGCTTTTAGGCTCTCCTCATCCAAGTTCCTGTGCTCAGCGTGGCTGATGATGCACCAAGGCGGGGGAGCCTTCAGCTTTGCCCTTTTCATGTCTGAGTGTTCGGGGGGTTTGTCAGTTCTGTCACTGTGTGCCTGCGGTGGCACTTAGGTGTTAGTTCCCACCTGAGGTTTCCCGAGTATAGCAGAGATGTCCATTATACTGGATTTGTTGCTGTTATGGATGACCACAGAACTGTATCAGTAATCTTAAAAAAAAGCATGAACCTGAGTTTGATAGTGTCGAACAAGCAAAACTAAGCCCTGGTTCTTCAAACTCGTTTCAGTTCCAAGTATCCTTCTCGCTTGTGCCTTGTGAGTAGGAAACAACTGTTCCATAATTTATCATTTAATTTCTTTTTTTTAATTACAGAGGAGACCTTGCCCGGAATATTTCCTTGGCCTTTTGTGCTTAGTTTTCCCATTGTCTTTTGTTTCTACGATTTTGATTTTTCTCTCATTAACATTCTTTGCAGACACACTGTTCCATGAGTGCTTTATGGAATATGGTTTATTACAGCACCCATTTTCTCTGACGTACAGCCTTTTCTTGTACAGTTGCTCTTATGTTTGCTTGGATCTCGTTAATGTGGTTTTGTTCAATTATTATTTTCACTTTTAATGTATAATATTGTTATGTGACTGTAGAGGTGTTTTCTCTACATGGGAACACATACTCTAGTTAAAAACGAACATATGGCACCTTTGAATATCCCTGAAAAAAGTCTTGTAAATGTGAACTGTCAGAGTGAAAATTATAGTAGTTTAATAAAGGAGATATGCAGAAGGATTGTTTTTTAGGCATTGCTTGTTGTGGCAGTCTGGAAGTGTAGCACCCTGAAGTGTATTTGATACAGCAAGTGCATTTTGAAATATTATTATTTACATGCAAAAGATGATGCTGAATTGAAGCCATATTTTCAGCACTGAGCCTTTTGTTTTATACTTCTGTACACAGCTGATATTTCAACTGATACCACCTCTTCCCCCCCCCCCCAAAAGCAGGTACACAATTTTCTTTGTGATTTTAGAATAGGGATGTCAGGATACCTTTGATGCAGCAAGAGTGGGGTGGGAGGGATGACACGAGAGCTTACAGTCTGCCATGCTGTTTAGAGTGTGATAGCCAGTGTTTTATTCATGAAGTCTGAAGTTAGATAAATATAGCTAGTAAGTATCACATTATCTTCATTCTCAGAATCTCAGTTTTACTGTATGTTAAACCTTCTTTCCATGACCTTATCAACAGTATTTTGCAAGGTGTCTCTGAATATTTATTTTTCAAATTAATATAAAATTTGCTTTTCTTTGACTTGCTATGCTTGAACACGGCTCTTGAATATGGTAAATTGAGAGCTTTGTGCACTTGCTGTTCTCAGCTAAGCCTGCAGTACTGGCAGCTCTTTCAGTCCAAAGTTTAAAGTCAACTAGACACAGTCTGATGTGTTTATTATATTTGCATATGTGTGTGTGATTTTTGCCATGTGTGACTGTCTGCCAGCTAATAAAGGGACATGGCAGTGGTGTCCGTAAAACATGTCCCCTGCTAGGGTGTGCAAACAGCACGTCTTTTAAAGGGACCCCAGTTACACGTCATTATGGCACACTCCCAATATCTCTTCAATATTAATGCGTCTTATGTGCATTCATATGAAAATGCAAACCATAAATTAGTTATCATGTACATTACAACCAGTGAAAGATACTTACAAAGGTCCTGCTTAGCCTTTTGATTTTAATCTTCTGCGTTTGTGTATTTTTAACCGTCTTTAAATGCCACAGATAATTCGATACCACACATTTATAGCAAGAACAGGTTACTCATTAGATTTCAGTCAAGTATTTCTTTTATTTCATTGAAACTGAAGGAATTAGTATAAATCAAAAAGGAAAAAGGTCTTTGAGTTCTCTAATATTTTGGCTTCACTCAGTGTAGTGCCTAGATGTTTTCTGCTGATTCTGTTCTAGTTGGATACTTTTCCTTTCATTTTTTGCTGTATTCTTCCATGGAGCTGATTACAATTGCAGGCAAATTTCTTTGAATTTATAATGCAACAGTTCCCTGACTAATTAGAGATGTAAATAATTTAAAAATGAAACATGAAACTTGGAAATTCAGACAAAAATTCTCTCCAATGTTTAAGGTAAAAGTCTCACAGAAAAGGAACTTCCAGCATGAAGTATGATTGCTTTGTTAGAACGTCAGAAGTGTTGCATTCTGAGTTTGAACTTTTCCCCAGGTGTGTCTGTGTGTTCCTGTGTAAAAGGAAACGGGGAAAAGCCCCAGAGGAGCGTGCGTGGAGCTGCAGAGCAGCGTGCCCTGAGCGGCACTGTGCTGATGTCGTGCAGGATTCTGCAGATGTGCCCTGTAGCAGGCTGTGCTTTGCACTTGTCTTCCCTGCACGCCGTCAGATTGAGCCTCCCTCCTTTCAGTTGGTCACCTGCTGCTTTGAACAGCTCGGGCTTTTTCTGGGGTGGAGCGCAGCAGCCCGGGATGTTCTCGCTTGTGCTGAGAGTGTGATCCAACAGCCCCCGTTTCTCACTGCCCAAACCAGCGTGCTACATAAATGGCTGTGCAGGGGCCTCTTCTCTGGCAGCTCTCAGTGTAAAAGGATCATTCAGGTGCTCTTTTATCAGTCTCTTGCATGTTCGCTCCTCCCATAAATCCTAACAGCAGAAACTACCTGAGGTACAGTAGCTCTTACCTAGTTAAGAATACTGATGTTTTCATTTTTTTTTAAAACATTGGGTATTTGAACCATTTAGTCATGAGCTTGTAGGAACAACACGTAGGAGCCATCTCATGGTGTTGCTACAAACAGTGGTGTGTTTTATTCTGAAGTCGCTGAATTCGCCTGGTGCAGTGATTGCATCAATCATCATTTGCTCTGACGAGCCCCAGAACATCTTCTGTTGCTCTCTCCTACTTGCAGTCCTCTTACAGACGGGGCAGGAGTTCGTACAGTCTGGGCTCATTATACATACAGGATGCTGGTGAGTGTTTGGCTGAAGTATTTGTAAATTTGAGAATTTGCCCTCGTCCTCTCTCTAAAAGCTGGATTTTCATCCACTGCACGTGCTTAAGTGACTCCCATGCTCCTAGATTCACGTATTGCATCACAGTGTGGTGCGTAATTAAATTAATTACTCTGGATTAGAAAGGGATTAACTAATACAATTAATGCATAATTAAATGGAATTGCTTGTTTTGTCTGTTTGAGGTTTCAGCATTTATTAAATGGAAGTACAGTTTGGAACAGAGCCAAACCCATAACTTGTCTGTTATTTGAAATGACCAACCTTTGCCTGGGTTGGAGCTGAAGTCTGACAAGTAGGTATTTGCTTAAGGTGTCTGTCTGTAGGCTAGGTTCTGTCATGGCTTTGTCTCCAGCAGCTTCCTTCAACTCCTTCCACGGAAATGTTACAGAGCGTGAGTTATGTGTGAGTGAAAACAAACGTGTTTTTAGAACAGTTGCAAGTGTAAATTCCCTTACTTCAGGAATAGCTGAAATCTCAGATAAGGGAACCAGAGACCTCAGTCTTCCTTGCCCATCCAATGTGGCACAGAAGTATGCTGGGTTTTGTGTTAAAAGAAGTATCCTGGCACGTCTGTTCTGTAGGAGATCGTGAATAGTATCAGAGATTTTATCAGAATAATAAGTGTGTCAGCACAGCAAACTTCAGTAAGGACAAAAAAGAAACCACCCTCTTAGTTTTGCTGTTCTACCTTCCTTACCTCTGCATGGTACTCCTTGCTGTGGTGGGAGTGTAAGGAGAAAGTGTGATGTTACTGTATGGTACTGAGTGGCTGTGAGGACTTGAAAGAGACCTTCTTTAGAAATATATTTGTAATAGCTTTATATATATTTTTAATATCTATATATATATTTATAATGCAGTTGGATTTCAGTGTTGTTACTCTCCTCTTAAGTCTGTGGGAATCTGTCTGTGTAGCATGTTGTGCATTAAAATAGCACATAGAAAGCCACAGCAAGGTTGGTTTTGTTTCCTTGAAAAATGCAGGCTGTGCCTTCTGTGTGCTGGAGAAATAGCACTTTGGAACCTGCAGTAACTCAGTGTGTCCCCAGGTATGGCACAGCTCGAGCAGCTGACTGCTGGACGCTTTTCCCTATTTATGGCTGCTGCTTAAGACCATAACTTTTTGATTTAGAGTACGGCCAAGACTTTTAAACAGTCTCGATGAGAAGGACTGTCTCGGCAACTCCACTATATTTTAGTTGGAATTTTCTTCTGCCTCCATCCCCTTCCTCTCTCTCACAGCAGCACGTAATCTCCAAGCAATTTATATGATAGTTCATCATGGAAAGTCTTATGCTGCTGCTGTAGCATGAGATTTCCTCCAACTAATTTTCTGTTTTACTGCTGTAGAAGTGCCAGAACGCTTTGGTGAGAGGTAGATGGATATTCAATTAAAAACTCCTGTACTAGGAACTTAGATTTTTGTGTCTTAGTCAAAAGCAGATTAAGCTCCAGTCTGCTTCTTGCTGTCAGTTCCACAGTGTGGATACTGCTCTGTTTGTCGCTGTGTTCGCCTTTGCTTCCTGCATCTTCTGTGACTGACAGTAACATGCCCTGGGACACTTTTCCCCAGAAAAGTACTAGAAAAATACAGGTGTTTTTAAGGAAAACCTTGAAATAATGCTGAATTTTTCTAATATTCCCAGTGTTAAGAAGTAGGGGGAAAAATTATATAGTGATATATTTGTCTTGTGTATCAGAAAGAAACCATAAAAATTGAAACCAGTACAGGGTGCTCCTTCCTTTCTTTGGCAAGGGGATTTAATATCCCAGGGATCCAGCTCTGCCCTTGGGGACAGCCTGGCCACCCTCCCCAGCCTCACTTGACTGACACCAGTGTTTGTGGAGTGGGTTACCAGCAGCATCATTATTTCTGAGATTTTCGGATTAATTGGCATCTCAACATTTCAGTGCTTTTAAAAATAATTAAAGGATTATGCATTCTGAGTATTTGTTTATGGATTTTTTAGGCTGTTTTATGCGTGCTCATTTAGAATTAAATTTGTTTTGTGGTATTACAACTATAGGTAACTGAATGCTAAGAGAGTTGTAGTGGGAGGCTTTAAATTCAAGGCTTTTCCTGCCTATTGATTGGGAAAGCGTAATTCACACAGTGAGGAGAAGCCTCAGTACTCCAGTTGAAACCAGTAGAGGTTGAGGTAATTAATTTCTTATGAGGTACTTCACATCTCACTGCATTAGATTCACAGGGAGTATTCCATGATGGCTGCAAGAGGAGGAAAATGACAGTCTCGTACTGAAGCTGTTGAGGGAAAAAAAAATCTGTATATAATGAGAAACAGTTCCACATGAAAGCATCTTTATTTGCTCAGCTTGCATATGATTCTCTGTGCCCTTGTAGGGTTTGGTTCCTCACCTTCCCCTTTTATTTTTTAAAATACACGTCAGTGTTTATCACAGAAAACTCTTTTCTTGAGTCAGGGTCTTGAAGAAAGTGCACGAGAGTGGGTGTATTGGAGTAGGGAATCTCAGCTGAAAGTGCTGGTGGGTTCTTCGTTCTTTGTGTTTCCTATACTAAAAGAGAAAGATGATAAACATACTTGTAAATTAATTTCCCATTGCAAGCTTTTGATACACAGTAAAAATAGGCTTTGAAATACCTTTCGAGAAGAATGTTTGTCCTTTCAAATGTCAGAAGTGTCAAGTTCTGCCTTCATCAGTGGATTCCTTGAGCAACTTGTAGGATGTTCGTTCATTGAAGAGGTTTCTCAGGCAGAAGTTGGGAGGGTGACACTGCGGTGAGTCCTGTGCCTGTAGCTGTTCATCACCTGCACAGTCCCGTGTTTCAGTCAGGTTGGTTGTACTCACAAAGCTTTTCCTCCCCGTGTCCAGGGTGGGCAATGCAGAGCTCCTTAAAACAGTTGGTTTGAAGCAGGAGACCTTGAAAGCTAGAACTGTAAACACCTGGCTTCCCTTTGGGCTCAAATCCGACATGAACTTGTCCCCTGAGATCCAGGTGACCAACCTCTTGACTCTTCTCTGTTGGTTCCTTTGTTTTAATATAAATGGAGGCTGCAGGTTTGAGCTGGATCTTCCCTTGTAAAGGCTTACGGGCTTTTTGGTTTGTTTTTGGATGCAGCTGCTTGCAGGTATCTTCAGATTGTTGACTTGGATTTGAAAGATCAGGAGCTGGGTATGAAAAAAACCCCATATTTTTGTCTTTGCACAGCAAATTTAGGTGTGGAAATTTCCCAAGTAATGACAACACTGCTTCAACATGCGAAATAAATGGTGAAACTGCTCTTTATACAATTTCTTTTTATGTTATGGTTTTGTTTAGAATTTGCAATGAAACAGTTTAAAAGAAAAACTGTTTAGAAGCTCCATATACAAAAACTGGTAAATGCGAAAGTGTAACAGCAGGCATAAAATGATTGGTATCTCTGTAGAGACTCTGACTTTGCTGTAATGTCTGAAGTTGTATGATGGTTCATTTCATTTCTTTAGGTTTAGGGTTTTTTAATCAAGATGCAATGTACAGAACCCTGTAGTTACTGAATACAGGGTCATTGTCAGCCAACACATAGCCTGAAATGATCAGTCATTTAATTAGAGCTCTGACATTTATTAACTTACTGTAGTATTGATTGGTGCTTACCCTTTAGCTTGACTTTTTAAAAAAGTATTTCCATAGAGAACCGATTTCAGTAAATGTGATAGTCTTTCTAAAAATACAATTGCAATTGGATACATGGAACTAAAAACATGTTTATCAGAGAGTCGTGGCACAGCTGCTGGAGACAATTGACAGAGGGCAGGTTTAGATTAAATATCAGGAATTAATTCTTCCCTGGGAGGGCGGGCAGGCCCTGGCACAGGGTGCCCAGAGAAGCTGTGGCTGCCCCTGGATCCCTGGGAGTGTCCAAGGCCAGGTTGGACGGGGCTTGGAGCAACCTGGGCTGGTGGGAGGTGTCCCTGCCCATGGCAGGGGGTTGGAATGAGCTGATATTTTAAGTCCCTTCCAACCCAAACCATTCTATGATTCTATGATAAACAAGGAAAATCATGCTAATGACTTGGACTTCTTTTTTTGTGTTTAGCCCTCCCAAGATTGTACAATGAGTATTTGGGAACAGACACATCCCAAGAAACAAAACATTTGCTTTGATTCTGGCGTTAGGTCTTTCAGTATGGAAATGTATTTTCAGGAGAGTCTTTGAGTGCAATATGGGTTAAGGTTATGTATTTGGTTTTGAAAGTGTAAGTAATTTTAAACATGCCAGTGAAGTATCATTGCTTTGTTCCAGTTTTTAATTTTTTTAGATTAACACGTAAGTTCAGCAAGGCAAGATGAAGTTGCACCTGAATATCCTCAGTCATCAGGAAACACACTCTTGTGTGTGTTTACAAGTAACACTTCACAGTGGTGTTTAAGGAAAGGAAGGTCAGGGTACCTGTCAGGATAAACTGCTCACTGCTTAGTGTTTGTGTGGTCCGAGGCACGCACAGATGTGTCTTACATAGCTGGCCTTGCACTGGTGTGCTCTCTTTCTAACCCTCCACTGCCCGGTACCTGCATATATTTATTCCTTTCCAGACCCCTTTGTGAGGGAGACAGTCCTGGGAACTCCGGAGTGAGGCTCAAGCTCCACGTTGTGCACTCACTGCTCCTGTGCAGGCGGCCGAGGTGGGCCCTGGCCACTTGTGCTGGCTCAGTCTGCGCCCCAGTTCCGCTCTGGGGGCTCTGCAGAAATACAGGGGTAGCGTGTCCTCACTCTGCTGTGGCCAGACAGACATCTGAAGGAATCCTTTAGCATGAAAATAAAGTAGTTCTGAAGTTTATAGCTAAGACTCCAGTTCTTCTGAAATACAGGGTTCAGAAAGGTAGCTGGTCTCATCCTTTTTGCTCCACAGTGTGGAAAGGCCAGAGACCATAGATGTGGTTTTGAACTTGTATGACTGGTTTGGAAAAAGAATTACTTTATATCTGAAATCCCAATGCCTACTTCAGGTGGGTATGTTCAAAATATCCAGGGTGCTTCATGAAGGCCTATTACAGTTTGCTTTTAAAAGTTCGTGGGTTTGGATTTCTGTTTGTTTTTAAATATGAGTGTTTTGAGGGTCTATTTACAAGATGAAACCTCAGCCTACCAAATTAGTCCTCCTCTCTCAACACCCTCTGCATTGAGCAGAGATTCAGGACCTTCGGAGGTGATGCAGAAGTGATTTCTCTGTTGACTGTAAGGGGACCTTAAGGAGTGCAGTGCAAGGTTTAAGTAAATCCTTGTGAATACTTCATCACAAGTCTATACCCACACAACTGGCTGCATTTCACCTGTTTATTTTAGTCCTGCTGATGAGAGAGCTTCGGTTCTGTGTTGTAACTGAATTCTGGATTATGGCTAAAATGGGAGTGTTCATTGACTGATGTAATGAATACTAATGTTTAATACTTGTGGCTGATTGTATCCTTTTATTGATCCTTTTTTAATGTAGTTGTTTATAAATTTAGCTCTTGTCTATTAGTCTCAGTGCTAGAAGAGATTAGATGATCACTTGAGTAGTCCCGCCCAAATCATCTTTATAATCTACTGATCAATACAACTATCAGGTAAAGGTGTGTATCGCTTCAGGAGTATAAAGAAGTGAAATTAAAAACCTTACCAGAGTAGCTCCGTTCCTTTGTTTAAGCTCTCTCTTCACCTCCACGAAGTGTGAAGGTTGTAGCGTTGCTGCAGTCTCCGTTACCGTTGTTCCCTGCTGACCAAAGACCTCACTGGAGACACACCGCTGAGATCTCCAGGGCTGCGCAGCTGATGTAGCCAGTGCTTTGTGTCTGATGGCCCTGGAGTGCAGCAGCATCCGTGGTGCTGTGGGGGTCGCGATGCACGCGAGCTCCTTTGGAAACTGTGGGCACACAGTCATGTCTTTCGGGTGGAATCTGCCCGTAGATATGGATTGTCTCAAATGAAAACCAGACAGGGAAGAGTGCCTGCACATGTGGTTTTTGAGTCCTTTGACCCATGCTGTTTGCCAGTGTGTGAAATGGATAGACCTGTATTATTGGCAGTGCCCAGCACTTGTCTTCAGGCTATCCAGTGTTAATTAAAAATACTTATTTTCACTTAGAAGAGTATTAATTACAGTGTGACTGAATGCTTGTAAAATGTTTCAGGTTTTAAAAATTCATTGAAACAGAAGCTGGATATTGCTGTTACGTGTATTTACAGAACAAAACCAGTAGGTGAATGCAGGAAAACTGAGAGCGCCTGATTTTCAAAATCCAGGCCAGAATAATGTACCGTATTTTGCTACCCCTTTTCCTAATTCAGTCACCCTGTACAAGAAGGAACTATTTCAGGGGAGGCTTGTTTGTTTTGAAGTACAGCAGTCATAAGAAGTTACAGCTTACTAGAGAACTTCAGCAAACCCCCAGTATTTGACACTGATTCCGGCTTTGTAGAAAACAGGCTCTAAATATGAAGCTCTCAATGGATCTTTGTAGTCTGAAAATGCATAGGCATGAGCAGAGCTGTGCCCACAGTGCTTTCCCTGGCCCTGCTGACCTGGCCCTTTCAAGGGATCAGTGTTGTTGGCAAGTTCGACAACAGCTTGCAAACACAGAGGAGTCATTATTTACTTTGGTTCCTGCGCGTGCTTTGATGTGAGAGCTGAGAGCGTTGCTGCGAAGAAGAACGTGAGCATCGACCTTTAGGGGTTCCTTGAGGGTTTTAAGGTCAAGTTCACACCTTTCTCCAAGGCTTGTTTTTGATCATCTGTTCCCTGCAAAGGCTGTGAGCAATTTCAGAAAGAGGAAATTCGCATAGGAGGATTTCTAAGTCCAGCTTCTGAATACGGAAGCCCAATTTTTAAAGTAATTGTTCCTTTCAGACTAATAATTTCGAGGCATTCATTGTGTTACATTGCACTTTCAGTTTTAGTGCAAGAGTTTTTCCTGATCATCTCTGGTCTTTGCTTTAATGTTAAGCATATTGCCTTGTTCACAGGTTATTCCTTTCTTTTTAGCAAGACAGTAACTCTGACTGAAGTATGATATATTGTAGACAGCAAGGTTATACGCCTAGGTGTCTACCAAGATATTATAACTTCTGTATTAACTTCAGTAGTATTTACAAAACAGGATGGTCACTTTGATAATACAGCTATTCTAGTGTGCTGTAACTGAAGCCCAGATGTTGTGATCAGTGTACACAGCTATTTCTGCAGCACTTAGGACAGTCTGGTTCTCTTTGCTGTAAATGTCATGTGTGCTGGCTTTATGTAAAGACACTGTCACTGTTTGTGGTTCTTTCCCTCAGACCAGGGCTGTCCAAAGGTAGCGAGGAATGGTTGCTTGCTTTAGGCAAGCAAAGTTCATCAGACATTCTGGCTTCTCCTGTAGTGTCTGTACTAACAGGAAACAAAATGTTCAAACTGACTAGTAGACATGGAATTGTTATGGTAATATTGTATAGAAAAAACACTGGGCAGTCCAGTAAGTGTTAACTGAACTTCTCAAATAGCTAACAATGATACAAGCATGTTGCTCATAGGTAGAAATAAATTACATCTGATGCTCTTGAGACCTCTCAAATACCTCAGGAACTGTGTCTTCTAGATGCTGAAAATGAATGTGCTGTTAAGTGGAGAGGTGCCATTTCCTGAACAACGGAACAACATCATGTCATTGCAGCATCTTGGACATTTTGAGACTCACCCATTCTGTTCTGTGGGAGTTAAATACTGAGTGCTGCAGACTAAAGCATTCCCAGTCTGAATTTATAACTTCTTTGGGGAGAGATAACGGTATTTTTCACATGAATACAGTGATAATAGGTTGACATCAATAATAATAATAATTCTATTACTGTTGTCCCACAAGAAAACCTGGATTATACTAAGAGTATTACAGCAATTCAGAAGCTGATAAAATTTTAATTTTGTTCCTGTGCCCTGCTACTAAAGCATATGTTTTCATTTGGCAAATTATGCTTAACATCACAAATTGGCATTCTGTGAATATTATGGTAGGGGCTCTTGAAACGTGTAAAGATTGGAAGAATCTTTATGCATAAACAGTTTACCAGATGCTCTGATGAACTGAGGACACCAAGAACATGCTTGCTGAGGAATCCCAGGTAACCACTGCTGTGTTTTCTGTCACGTTTCTTTCAGACTGACAAGAAGGAGAGAAGTAATGCCTTGAACGTTGCCATAGACAGCATGTGCAAGAAGACAAGAGACCTCCGCAGACAGGTAAGCAGCCTGGGGAACGGAGAGGGCGGGAAAGGCTCTTGAAGGATGCCTTTCGGAAGTCCTGTTTTCAGTTCATGCATTTTGAAAGTAAAGATTTGTTTTCCATGTTAAAAGAAAATTTGAAGATTCCATCAAATACATACATAGAAGTTTTCTAATATATGTTGTTTTCAATATATATTGTTACAGAGGCAAAGCTCTGCGTGTGTACATGTCTAAATACGTATTTTCTCTAGCTGTGTGTCAGTAATGTACTCTGGACATCAAGATTCATTTTAAGTGAGGTTGAATTGTTGCTGGTTGTTGGAACAGAGACCTTGCAGAACTAGTGAGCCACCGTGTCTAGGCCTTTGCAGTTGTGAGAACGCTTAGAGCAGAGCGGGTGTTGGGAATATCTGGGCAGCAGTGCACCCACCCACTTCCCATCCCACGGGGACCAAGGCCCACAGCTGCAGAGCAGTGCAGAAGCTCGGCAGGACACACGGGGTGTGTTTGCATCTCCTCTCTGCAGGAAACCTCTCGGGGAAAAATGGCAGCTTTGGTTAGAAGGGGATCGTGTGCCGGGTCAGGAAGGAAAGCTGGAAGGCCAGTGGTTAGTTCAGCCAGGCTGCCCCAGCTGCGTGGAAGGTTATGGCTTCACAGAACATGAGCACACACTGCTTTCATCCTGTCTCAGCTGTGGCTGTTCCTCAATTCTCTGGTGGAGGAATGCCCCTCCTGACTTTGTGCACAGGCTTACAAGCCAGCCTGTGCTTCACAATGATGACTGAATTCCTTTCTGCTCCCATAATCAGCCAAGGGAAGTCTTGAAAGGTGAGATGAATATCATTTAAAAAAATTTATATGTGTTCGTAACTAACTAGCCATCCAATTTCTGCTTGCATTCTGCCAAAAATATGTTCAGTTCAGAGACCTGGCAAGTTGCCTCACAACCTCAGTGTGTCTAGGAACAATCCCATTCTGTCCTACAGTCTCTCCATGAGTTAATTAAACTCCAGCTTATAACAGTTTATTGACTCTGTTACGGTGGTTAAAAGCTGTTAACTAATTCAATTTGTGTCTTTCTGTAAACCTTTGGAAAATGCTCAGGCTGAATGTAATCATGCCCAATTTACAGCCAATCTAGAACCAGTAATTTTCTCTAACCAGAATAGCTCTGTGGCTTCTTGACATTTGCCAGTGAACGGTATTTATGAGAAATATTTCACCTATTTCCTATTTTACGTTCACACACGTGACTGGCATAAGAATTGTTTCAGGAAGGGTGTGTACTGCATGCCTGGTTCCTGATGTGGGAAACGTGAAATTGTGAGTTCTGTGCCAGCAGGTACTGCTGTAGAGTCTTATTGGCTTTCACTTGCGATCATTCATTATCCTTTCTCCCAGCACTTTCCCAAGAAACATGAAAATTGTTGGTTGCTCTACTCTTACAGCTTTTGTAACACATTTTTTTAAATGATCCCGTGGAATGCTTTCTCTGGTATTCCATCAGGGACCTGCAGTGGATTTGAGCCCGTGGTGTACACAGTGTGCTTGCTTTCAGTTGTCACAGGGATGGCCTCTGCAAGGTTGGGGTTAAACGTGAACCCTTGGGGAGCTGCATTTTGGAAGTCTCCTCAGTAGTACCCAGTAAAGAAAACCATCACACAGATGCTGGCCCAGGCACCAGCCGGGGTGTGGGTTGTGCCGTGGGCCCCCTTGGGACACCTTTGTGGAGCTGAGGAAGTGGAGGGAAAGAAGGCTCGTGTCTGGGAAGACCTGACGGCAAAGCAGCCACCTCAATAACAGCGTATCCTGGAAGGTGTAAAACCTCTCTGCCTTTTCAAGGGAACTTATTTGCATTCGCTTCAGGCACTTGGCCGGCGCTTGTGGGGATTTTAAACCATCCTGCTTTGTTTGGATTGTTGCTTGCTTTGTGCCAGAGATGTGCATGCTGTTTCTGTGTGTGCAGTTTTACCTAGGTCACTGTTCCCTGCCTAGTATGAATATTTAGTTAGGAATTGCCTATTCATTCTGATTTCTAATTATGGGAAATTACCATCCTCTGTTCTTGCCTCCCAGTTGTTTCTCAGCGCAGCACGAATAGACTGCAGAGATGTTTCTCCTATGGTTGTTCTGCAGTTTTGGCTGGTTCATTGTTTTTGTAAATGTTATTCCTCTGGATAGTCTTATATTATTTCTGTGTTACTTCTTCATCATGGATAGCTTTTTCTGAACACAGAGGAGGTTGCCTCCCTGGCGTCCCTCCGGAACAGGAAAGAGAGATCCTCAGTAATAACTAATCTGTAGTTTGGTCAGGACTTTTGCCAGGACAGTCTTTTGAGGCAAGAGGCAAACAGAGTTTTCTGTACTCATCAGGAGACTGATGTTTAATACTGCTGTAAACAGCTGCTGGCATTTTCTTCTCTACCTTTCACTGTTTTTGACACCTTATGCCCCATGTTTTATAAACAACATGTTTCTATATTATTTTTTAATGCATTTCGATATGAAAACAAAATTCCTCCATGCTTCTGCTTCTCTTAACACTCTGCTCGAAGGGTAAGAACGAGACCTTGCATCTTACAAATAAAACGGTTTGTCAGGCATCATCCTCCCCCTGCTTTCCCTCTTGTGATGGTGTCTCTTTCATTTAAAAATATGAGAAAAGTTTAATTATAGCGCAGTAACTTCTCCAGCATTGCCTGCTAGCACTGCTGATGCTGTCCTTTGTTTATAAGCCTCTCTGTCTGGCTGCTTAGCTTTTGGCATTTTGCTCGAGAGGTGGCCAGAGTCAGACTTACTGAGGCATGAAAAAAAGTGGTTGGTATGATTAAGATGAAAAGAAAGACACATTGCTTCAGATTTTCCCTTTTTTTCTTTTGTCTTTCCCTTCCTGTGTTCCGTGTTGTTTGTCTTGGTTCTTTAATGCTACACGAGCCATCCTTTGAAGATCCCAGCCTCGTGTATTCCTTTGCAGAGCTGAAACTGGAACATCATTTCAAACTTGTTTGTATTCAGCAAAGACACAGCATTATCCTTTTTTTTCCTTTCCTTTTTTTTTTTTTGAAGATGCAATTTGCTGTTTAATTGCAGGATGGAGGATTTCTTAGAACAAAATAATAATGCTAATTTATATGGGAAAGGTTAATTAAGCCAAGCAAACCAGTAGAAAGCTATAGCAAAGAATTATGCAATGAGAGGTAAAATGAGGCTGCTGGTTTGAAATTGGTTGCCTCAAGCTCACCACAAATGTGACTAAGGTTATTACAGTCCTGGCCCTCAAATAACATGCTAATGCTGAGAAAGTCCTGCAGCCTGGGCTGTGCAGCACCACAAAATGTTTCTCTGGGAGATAATGAATCATCAGCCATGGATATAATGGTTCCACACTTTCCTCTTGCTTTTTGTCGTAAATTGCAATCCTAAGCTTTAAACTGTGAATTCCTCAAGGTCACATTCGTGTGCTTAATCTTCACAGGCAGCAATGTCTGTTTTCTTCAGCTGGGCCTTCCCAACAAAAACCTTTCAACAGGTGGCTTATCACGACCGGAGGGTCAGCATGTTCTGTTCCTGGTAGTGAAAGTTTCCAAAACTTTTTAAAGGTGTTTGGTGTTTATTTATTGGGGTTTCTTTGTTGTACTGGGGGGTTTTTGTTTGTTTTTTTAATTCCAGCCTGAATAAAGCTGAGACTGTAAAAAAATCCAGTTTTGTATTGGGATGGCACAGCCTTTGTCTGAGTCCCTTTTCAGAAGGTGCAGTGTATCCAGGTGGTATAGTTAGGAGACAGAGAAAGCATTCCAGACATAAACTACCCGTGTTTCTTGGGAACATTGTCTGTCCCCCTGGTGGGTCAGGGAGGGCTGCCTTTAGACGGTGAGGAGATCCAAAGCTGGTGGTGCGATTCATGTCTGAATCTGGCCCTGATAATCAACAGGTTGCTGTTACTTCTGCTGTGTGTGGTCAGTGCCCTCCCCACAAGCACAGCAGCATCAAAAAGATGGGGGGGTTTGTTTTTTTTCTAGTGGTAGGAGTCTACTTCTGCTGAGTTTTCACATGGATGTATTGGGGCAAAATGCTGAGCAAAAACATGCTTTGGGAACAACCCTGTCAGCGTGTAAGAGCTTCAAAACATTTTGTTTCCTTTGCTGTTCCCATCATTATCCTTTCCATATATTGTGAAGGTGACGTTTTTGCAGTGGGAAGTTCAGTGACCTTGATAATGTAGGTACATTGCACGCACTGTTCCAATTAGGATGTTTGTTGTAGTGTTGCATGATTAAATGAGCAGTTGTCACGTATAGGTTATAACATGCAATAGAGTCCCAGAGATCAGTTAGAAGCTTACCTGAAACCGAATTTAAGAGAGAGAATTTGGAGCAGAATGTTACACGTTTTAATAATTTAAGTGAGACGTTGAGGAACAATTAATTTTAGCGGGGGAAAATTGAACGCCACAGTCATTTATAGTTCTTCTGGGTCTATTAATACGTTATCAGATGGCATAATCGGTAATCCCATTGACATAACTACCATGAAGGCTACCATTTTGCAAATCAGACTCTGAGGCTGGGCTTCCCAACAAGAAAATACTTGGGTAACTTTACAGTTAGGAAAACATGTGATGCAGACTGTTTCTGGTATAATGAAACAGACTTGTTGCTTGGCATGTGAGTTACAGGGGAGAATACTCAGGAGACATGAGATCTGGTGTAAGTTATTTCTCACATGTGAAATCGTTGGACTAGTCTGTTCTGTTCATCAAGGAAGGTGAATATTTGTTTGGCTCCCTTGATGTCAACAGTACATGTTGTAAGTGTGGTACGTATCTGTACTCACACACACACATTCACACTTGCAAACGTGAGGTAGTGAAATAGTAAAATTGGCCCTAAAATGAAGTACAGTTTTCTGTGAAATAGATAAATTGCAGCTGCAGTAGGTTTCTGACACGTAATCCTGCAAATAACGCAGGAATACAGCGTGTACGTGCTTATGTTATAAAATATTAATGGACAGTAATTACAGTAGACTTTAATAAATAGCCCAGTTAGCGGGTACTAATGTAATGCTTTCTTTTGCAGCTCCGTAAAGCCATTATAGATCACATCTCAGACTCCTTCCTAGATACCACTGTTCCACTTTTAGTTCTCATTGAAGCTGCTAAAAATGGAAGAGAGAAGGAAATAAAGGAATATGCTGCTATATTTCGAGAACATACCAGCAGGCTTGTGGAGGTATGTTTGATGGAATTGCACTTGATTTTTTTTCTTTTGGAATATATGGTGTAAGTGACTTGCCCGTGAACAATTCCTTTGCTGGCAGATAGCATAAAACATTTAAGGCTGGCATTTCAGGAACAAATAAATAAATGGCCTAGGGTAATAGGAACCGTACTCCGTGTTTTATATAATGGTGCGCAGTAAGATAGAGGGCTTTGTGGTTATACAGGATTTCATTGCATAGAAATTCAGTGGTGTGGAATTGTAATTTGAGAAACTTAAACTCATTCAGACTGGAGCCTGAAACACTGCTGGAATACTGAAGTCACGAATTTGCAGCAGTATTATCTCGAGTGCCTGTAAGGAATGTGTTGGTAACGTTTGTGGGGGTTTTGTAGCTTTTGGTGCTTCTGTGTGCAGTAATGCAAAAACGGGAAAAATCAATGAGTTCGCTTTGTGGCTGCAAATTTACTTACGAAAACTATTTGGCTGAGAATTAACCAACCTGGAGTGATCTACAGATAGTGAAAGACAAAGAGGTAAAGAGCTAAGTCAAAGCAGGGTATTGCATGTTTGTTTCTCTTCATGGTCGTGTAATTACTGAATAAGGCTGGTCGTTATTCTCTGTTTTCCAAGGGTGTCTCATTTCAGCCATGCTGCAAAATCAAATGAAAGTTAAAACCCAAAGTTGTAAGTTTTTTAGTGTTTTGGTACTCAAGCTGAACCATTGACGGAACAGGTGTTATATTGTACTCTGCTGTTGACAACTATTATAAAGTAAAACTGAAGTTATCGTCTCTATATCTACTGAAACTGAAGCGTTTAATTTAAAAGTTGCTTACATTGGTTTAATGCACTTACCAGTATCTCCAAGTGAGAGCTTGAGTGATGGCTTTTTGATAAACTGTATTTATCAACTGCTAAACTCTCCAGCAATTTAATTAGATGGTAGTTGTACTGCATCCATCAACTGTGAGCCTATCAGAGGTAAAACAAAACTGAAAAAACATTAACAGCTAAGCAAGTGGCCACAAAGGGGCTTGGTACAGAGAAACAGATTTATCTGATTTTTAAGAAAAATTCAGTCATTTCCGACAGCATCATCTAAGAGAAGGAGTTACGGTAGCTCTTTCGTGGAATGTGTAATACCAATTAAATTCTTATAAATGAAACAGCATTTAAATACATTGGAGCAGTAAATTGGAATCATGTTTTGGATTTTAGTGGCCTAAAACCTGTGAAACTGATAGTATATGTGCTTTTAAAGTGACGTACTAGAGCACTGCACTGTTGCTTTAATTTGTCAAGATGGATAATGGGTAGTCTTAGATCTGACTAATTGTGGTTTTCACATGTGTATGTCCTTCAGAAATATATAGTTCTCAGATCTGAGAAGTGGTGAATGCATCTGGAGCTTGGTTTGCAGCTGGACATGGTGCTGTGGGTGATGGATATGCTGGAGAAATCAGGTCTAGCCAAAAGTGCTACCCAAATTGATTCTGCAGGAGTCAGGGACAGATCGAAAGGAGACGAGCTGGCTTTGAATCCTTGCTATTTCTATTATCCCTTTATCTGTTTTTGTTCTAATACATAGACATCACTTGTCCCCTTTGGGATGGTTGCCTAGCCAGGGAACTGTTTCATAACATGGTGGTGTTGTCTGTAAGAGCTTGATTTGAGTGACAGGTTATTTCAAGATCCAATCCAGTACAAAATTTCCATAGCTTATGAGACTAGGTTGACAAGCATCTCTTTTATTAGAAGGTTCTTAAATGACAGTCATGATTTGCATGTTCAGAGCAGAGTCCTCACATTCATTCCCTTGTTGTTTATTCCCTTCGTTGTTATAAGGGCGGGCAGACACACTCCATTGCAGCTTTCAGGCTGTGAAACATAAATCTTCACAGCCAGTTGTGCTGTTGCAGAAATGGGCTCGAGCTCTGCAGCTGCGGGTAACTTCAGTCAGGTATGAAGCGCGAGGTCATGGGTGGCATGTGCCTGGCCATGGAACACTAAGAGGCAGTAGCTGTAGGTAAAATACCTCAAAAGCTAAACAACTCAGAAGGAAATGTTGCAAAAATGGCACGGAGCGCTAGAGGTAGAGGAGACATCAGGCAGTGTCTCAGCTTTATCCCATTGAACAGGGTCCAGCTGAGCGTGTTCCACACACTCACAGGCCTCCAGAGCAGCTCTGAGCGGGGCTGCTCATCTCAGTGTTGCACCAATGATGGATTTGATAATACTGATGTCAAAGTGGAGGCAGGACAGCGTGTTGTAATGAAGACATGATACTGCATTCTCAAAGTGAGCAGTGAGCAATAAACTGAATCAGCAGAGTGGTATCCCCTACTCTGACATGCCCTCTGTTACTGTTAGTAGATGCTGCTATTCTGTGGCTCAGTTACAAATACACTGTTGTTGCCATATTGATGAAACCATCAGTGTTAAAGTTTCCTTCCATGGTATTTCACCTGCTGGCAGGGGTTTTTGAAATAAGATTCTGGATCTGGACCACAAAGACCTGTGTAGTTGTCTAGTCAGATCTCCAGTCACGTAAAATTGGCTTTAGTATTGCAGTCAGCAGGTGGAATGGTGATAGGTAATGCAGTGCTTTTGAGCTTACAGGGTTGGGATGGAAGTCCATTTTAAAGGGAGACAAACCATTGATATTTGTGTTATTTCCAGTTTGAGCTCAGATGGGAGCAGTACTAACAGTACTGGTCTGTCCCCCCACCCAGCAGTGCCCTCTCATCCTTGCGCTTGTGCTGTCTGTTTCTCAAAACTGAAAAACTCAAGTAGGCATTCTGGGGTTTGATTGTGTTGGTCTGTTTTCAATTTAAAACCTTATTTACCCTATTTACTCTTAACCCGAGATAAAGATTTCCCAAAGTGAACCCAGGATAAAGATTTCCGAGAGATTTCTCTTGCTTACATTAACTGCCTGTCCCTTCTTTGACTAAATGACTAGCATGGTCTGGATGTGTGGTTTCTGGGTAGCTGAAATGATTTGTACCCTGAGAGATGACTGTTGGTCTGTTTGGAGACACACAACGTGTTGCGTTTTCTTACACCTCACAGAGCCGTTTTCATCAGGCATATCCTGGTTTTCAGTGCACTTTTTGAATCTCTGTTTGAAAAATCAGGGATGTTTGCAGAGTAGTTTATGACAAAACACAGTAAACTGATTTGGACACTATAAAAATAAAAGTTCATTTTCTCACAAAGGTTAATCCAACAGTGGATTTGATATGGAAATGAGAAGTACCACTTGAAATGTCAGGAGATATTTTCTGTGGTTTCTGTTTTAGTCTGAAAATAAAAACTTCTTTAATGGAAACAATAGGTCTTGAGAAAGACAATGCCTTTTTTTTGTCCCCCCCGCTTTGACTGTGAAATGCTAATTGTACTAAGCTAAATTGCTCACCACACTGACTCACTGCTCATACTGTAATTTAGGAAACAAACAGTATCTTTGTAGGCCAGTGACCTTTGTGATTTGGCTTGAGAAGTAATACCTCTTACAAATATCTCTCCTGTGAATTAGCATTTGGAAGCCACATTCCTTCCTTTAAAAGTTGGTTTAAGAGGTAGCAGAACAATAGAGTTCAGAAGCACGTGTATAAATTGAGTGAAGTGTAAAACATCAGAGAAACGGCAACACTGACCACCACACCAGGCGTGGGGCAGTAATATTTCCAGAAATAGTAGCAACTAAGGGTAAAATCATTTGCCTTGTTTTCTTTTTTAACCACTCTCTGCTCTTCCCCTTGAGGTTCTGGCTCCTGTCAAAAAGTGCTCGGACTGGGGCTGTCAGCCACACTTAGCAGGAGTATCGGCTGGGGCTCTGTGGGCAGCACTGGTGTTGAAAAAGCTCCAGCTGGGGCAAGGTGTTCGAGATAGCTTGGGTAGCATGTCTGCAGCGTCACGGTCGGTGCACAGACCAGTCTCTTAGCTGCTGAATATTGATTTCGTGACATTGGAAAATTAGAATATATTGCAGGAGGAAAAAAGCAACCAGATTTGGGTTAACTCTGTCTATAGTTCAAGTCTTTGTTTGTGAGCCTTGATTAAAATAAATTCCCCAAAGATACATTTGCTGTTAGAAAATGCTTGTTATTACTGGGAATTCCTTATTATAATGCAGCACTTTTGAAAAAAAGTATTTCCAAACATGACCATGATGTGCTTTGAGATTTGACATAGTTTTTGCTTTGAAATGCCTTTTCCTTTAAGATGTTACCATTAAACTGCAAATCTAATGGAAATATTGGATTATATGGAAACATTTTGAAAAGTCTAGACTTCTAGGACATTTTAAAATTAGCTTTGACTATAAACACTATTTTAAGTTATGAAAATTAAGACAATAATAACAAAAAGCCTTAAGGGACTCAGCTGTACTTGATAGTCCCCTGTAAGATGCGTGTCTTTAGCGAATAGAGGGTTCTGGCCCGTGGTTCACTTCTGCAAAGACAGAAACCCAGTTCTGCTACTGAGATAGCAAGGGAGACTGAAATGTCAATGTGCACGAGGAGAAAAGCACACCCTGAGTAACTAGAAGTTCTGTATCTGGGAAACCTAACCAATTCTGAGCTGATCTATCACAGAGATGCAGTGCTTTCTGAGAGGCTGGGGAAGTTGAGATTAAAAGAGGAATGTGATGGGAGCAGGGAAGAATCCTCTGATTATCTTCTCCTTTGGCGCAGATGCAAATCTCCCACTGCAGTGCGTAAAGGTCAGCTGTACCAAGCAGAGGCTGAGAGATTTAATAGGAGAAGTGGAGGCGATGATGAAATGAACTTTGTGTGCTTCATCTCTTCTCTGGGCACACGAATATATCATACTCTCTGTAGCTGGATCTGATAACGCTGACTGCAGATCTGCTGATACATTAATTTGATGGTTTAGCCTATTGCCTAGTTCTTGGCCTTCTGTTTTTCAGTTTTGACTGTATTGCAGTATGCCTTTGCTGGCTTCTAGGAATTTGGATGTCTGAAGTTGAATCTGTTGTGAACAGTGGACAGTCAGAAACAGCACATCATTGTTGTGATGTGTTGATATAGAACAGCAAAGGCATGCAGGGCATGTTGTTCAGAAAAGAAGTTTGCAAGTTGATACATCTCCAGTTCAGGAAATCCACATCTACTGAATATGAATTGTCCCTAAGAGATCATTCTTTTTAAGTGAGGTTAAAAGCTGTAAAGGAGAAAAAAATCTGAATTATAAAAATATATAGAGAGAAATATATTGTTTTCATCCCCAGGTGTAAGATCCAAGTCAAGGCCTTGTCACTTCCTTGCTGGCACTTTTGCTATTACTACTCTTTAACCCATAACATAATTTCAGTGGTATCATCATACAGTCAGACGTGTGTCAGAATAGCCATTAAAGACCCTGAGGTGGAGAGTGTATCCCCGTGTCTGTTGTGGTGTTAGTTTGATGTCTGTTGGTTGTGCACATGAGAGACACAGCAGCACCAGGAGATCTGGTGACACAGGACAGGACTTGGGTGGTTCTCTGCTTCGAAGAGCACGTAGCTAACTATGAAGCATGAAGCAGTTGGCATGTGGAGATACGGATGTGGGCTGTTGGTCAGCATTTCAGGAATAAAATGTACCTGTCAGCAGATTGGGATGACGTTTTGGTAAATAAGATAAGCTCTTTTAAGCACAATCAATATTTATGAATGGGAAGTGGATTTTCATTACATTACCATAATCATTTGTACAATCAGTCTGTCCTTGACAAATGAACTCTCCTCTCTTGCCACGTGCTTTTTATTTTTTAACTCTTATTTAGTGAGTTAGTGCTTTGCTTTTGAGAGGAACACACCGAATTTTAGTTTGCTAGTTCCTGTGCATCCCCGGTTTGTGTGATTCAGAGTTCCAATTCAGTATTGCCCTGTGTGCAGTCTGCCTGTTCAGGCAGGGTTCAGGTAATGGCACATCCACGAGATCCGGCCAGTGGAGGTTCCTTCCTGGTAGGTTCTTCATTGCTGCAGTTCAGTTAAATCCAGGGATCTTAGTGGATCCATTTCAGCAATCTGACTGCTGACTTTGCTCATTTTAGCAAATCTGTGATTAGATAGTTCTGTAGCAAGCAATACTCATCTAACTACAAAAGAAAAAAGTACTCTTCCCCATTCTACTTAGAGGTACTTTTTTTTCCTGCAGCTTTTTAAATATCAAACTTCTAATGTTTGAAACCTTGAGATTAGCTCAGCTGGTTAAAGCAAGGTGCTGTTAACACCAAAGACATGGGTTTGATCCCTGTATGGGCCATTCACTTAAGAGCTGGAGTTGATGATCCTTGTGGGGCCCTTCGAACTGACAATATTCTGTGTTCCTGGGAAACTCAAATTTAACACTGGTAGACCCAAGGGTTAGGTGGAAACCCCTGCTTTCCCCTTTCAGTTGGAACTAATTTCTGTGCTGAAGTCCCTCAGCAAACTGACCTGCTTGGCAGGAGGACGTGACAGCCTTGCTGGTTACAGCCTACAAGCCCTCTGCTGCCAGGGGTTGCTCAAGGGCTTGCTTGTCTGCAGCAACATGCAGCAGGTAAAGGTGATCTGCCCAAAGGTGGTAGCTGTATCTGGGGGGGAGAGGGTTTTGTGAAATTACTGCTGAAATTAAAGGTAGCACGGGAATGATGCACAAACGCTTTAAATGCAAAAAGTGCTTTGTGTTCTAATAGGAACAGTCTGGCAACAGTCATTGAGGGGTGGCAGGAAGGAGGGAGGCCTTTGAAGTCAGGTAACTTGTTCTGGATGTACTGGAGCTGGTAGATGGATGTTTAATGGAGAGTTAATGTCAAAACTGTGACTTAAGAAAATTGATTCAATAAATTAGTTTAAAGTCAAGCGTGTACTTCTAAATGTATGTAAACTTTAAGACATTGAACCTTGCTATTTTGGGCCTCAGAGAGTTCTAGCATTTTGCAGCAAGTCCTGAATTAATAATGGGAGAATTTTTGCACCTTTATGTAATTAATCAAATAAGGTCCAACTTTCCTGTTAGTGATTGAGCTTCAGGTGATAAATGGTGACATTTTCATTAATCCTTTTAATCACAGCCTTTATTGCATAAGTGTGAAGCAAGGGAACAAAAGGTAAACAGCCCAAAGATTTATCAGACTTTGAGAGTCTGAGGGGCGTATTTCAACAGCGAGAAATGCCAGGCACCAAGTACAGTGAGACAGGCTGTGCTGTAAGTTACGGGAGCTCCAAAAGGGAAATGGGCTCCCCGTCAGGATAACCTGGTTAACATTTCTGGTGGTAGTGCAGAGAGAGCTGGCACAAGTGCATTGCCAGTGACTTTCTTCCTTACATTATTGCAAAGACCAGATTTAGAACTTCCTCAGATTATTAGAAGTTTTCATGATTGTGATTCCATTACATCCCTAAAAGTCTCATCATTCTGATATACTGATCTCTAATGAGCCAGTCTCCTATAGCAGAATAATTTCAAAGGTACTAAAAAAGGAACATATCAAAATATTAACGTCATTTTTACTAGAGCTTGTGCCTCTTACATACCAGAGAAGTCTACGAGTGTGTGCATTTGTTAGGGTTTGCTGGCATGTTGGGTTTTTTCCCCTTGGAATATGGATGCTGTGATACCTGTTAAAGGAGGAGGTGTGCTGGTAATGGTTTTAAACTGAACGAGTGTAGATTTGGATTAGGTAAGAAGAAAACACTCTCCCCTGTGAGGGTGGGCAGCCCTGGCACAGGTTGGGCAGAGAAGCTGTGGCTGCCCCATCCCTGGGAGTGTCCAAGGGCAGGCTGGACAGGGCTTGGAGCAACCTGGGCTGGTGGGAGGTGTCCGTGCCCATGGCAGGGGGCTGGAATGAGATGGTCCCTTCCAACCTAAAGCATTCTACCATTTTGAGAGTGTTTTCCAAAAGATTAGGCAAGATGTTTGTTTGCTCAATTGAATCACCTCTCCAGATCTGGGTATTCTACCACTGGCAAATGGCTTTGAACCAGTATTTTTACACCACTGTCTGAGTGATGCTGTTTCCAAGATTGTACTTCATAACATGAATGTATTCTTGGATACATAGGAATAACTGAGAAATGTTCTTGTTCTGAAGTGCAGTTCATTCACAGTACCTAGAGAAGCTATCTAATGCCTTGTATTTGAGACAAGAAAGCAAAAAGTAGGACAAATCCTTTCATAATACAGACTTAAAATGGCATAAATTTAAAAAAAAGAAAAAAACAAAAAAAAAAAAACCACCACAAAAAACCCCAAACAAACCACAGAATAGCAGGGAAAAAAAAGTAAAGGAAATTATCAGGAAACACACTGTGGGAAGCCATGGGCCAGAATCTCTGATCACAGGGAAGGCAAGTGACCTTTGTTTAACAGGGAAGTTGGATATTCTTTTGTTTATGACAGCTTGGCTGAGACTAAAGTCACATACTGTTAGGTAGTTCCCTTTGGTGTAATTCACCCTCCGTGGTGGCTCCTTAAAAGAATCTGAACACCAAACTTGAGCAATATGCAATAATGTCAACATAGTTACTTCCAAGGAGTTTGCGTCGCTCGCATTTTAATGTCATTTTTAAGCTGCTTTTTAATAACTCAGACCACTAATCAAAATACTGAATTCATGACCAATTTCTGAAACCTGGGAAACGCAGGCTGGCCTCGCTAGGCCCGAGGAACCTCCTTGCTGGGCTCAGTAGGACAGAACTCGGGTAGCCAGGTGTGCTTTCCCTGACCACACTGTCCTCGGTCACAACACTGCCACCAGGCTTTTAGCCAAGTGGTGCAGTAGGGACACAGGACAGTATTGGCCCTATCCTGTGCAGTTCTGCGATGGGAAGTCCAGACCGCTGGTCTGAGTCTTGGCTTAATTAACATGTACCCTGTCAGCCCTTTAGTAAGAGCCATTTGTACATTTTAATTCTAGGCTTCCTTGCACAGAGATTTGGTTCCTTTGAAATGTCATTCCTGTAGCTCTTTCTGTGTTGTTGTTTCTCATCAGTGCATCGCTTCACAGTGAAGAACAGTCAGTCATCTGCCCCTTTTCAATATCCTTTTCATAGGGGTTTTTCAGTGAATTTGGTAGGATCACAATCCTACAGTTTGGATTTTATCCACATGCTTAGGGCTGAGCCCACACATCCTTCAGACCGCACTGCAATCTGCAGCTTGGAAATCTGATATCATATATGATTCTATATGTAAGTTTTGGTTGCAAGGCTTATGAACAGTTTTAAATGTCTTCTTTGTGCTCAGTTTCACCTTTCCTAGACCAGAGATCGCATACCAAAAATTAGTCCAGGGTTTCATATAAAATCTTTTATGAACCTTTAAACTCCGTTAACAGGAATGGAGACTTCCACCTCCACAGAGACATTTTATGTTAGTACAACGTTTATTCCATATAAACTAAAGTAGCTACAAGCCTACCTCCAGCTCCACTGCAATTGGCATTGGCTGGCTGTACATGGCTTTCATGGCACCATTCACAAAGAGGAGAATAACAACTCATACACCTCAGAAATATTACTTACTCATTTTGAGGGATAAAGGCAGGCTGAAAATGAATCAGAGGGTTAATTATATTTTTACAAGATACTTGAGATGTAGCCTATTGTGAATGCATAAAAATATACTGTAATGCAGTAATAATGTAATGCATAAGAATATACTATGTGTCTCTGGCACAGGTGAGTTTTTTACCACTAGAGTGATGTAACATTTGGTTTTACAGACAACTTAGTTATGGAGTATGTACTTGAATGTATTTAATTATGAGGGAATAAGGGATTACTTTGTGGCTTGAGCAACTCATAAAAAGCTTCCTAAATGTGTTTATCACCTTAAATGTCAATGTAGCTCTTCAATTCACTGCAGTATGGAATGTCTTTTGAATGAGGTCAGTATATAGCCAGAGCTCCTGCCTGCCCTGTAGGTGAGCTAGTGACACTCAGCGAGAGGCAGACAGACCCACGGGCAGTGGGAAATCATGGTTGGCTTTTCACGGAGCCAGTGACAAGTCTCTTTAAAGCTTTCCAGGCACGGACCTCTCTGCCCGGCCGGGCTCGGGGCTGTCCTGGTAGCAGCTCCTTGTGTGCAGTGGGGCTCAAACACACACACACACACCTGTGGGCAGTGAGGCTCTGAGCAGACACACCTGTGTGCAATGTGGCTGTCAGCAGACACAGCTGTGTGCAGTGAGGCTGTCACCAGACACACACCTGTGTGCAATGAGGCTGTCACCAGACACACACCTGTGTGCAGTGAGGCTCTCAGTGGACACACCTGTGTGCAATGAGGCTGTGAGTAGACACACCTGTGTGCAATGAGGCTGTGAGTAGACACCCCTGTGTGCAATGAGGCTGTGAGTAGACACCCCTGTGTGCAATGAGGCTCTCACCAGACACACACCTGTGTGCAGTGAGGCTCTCAGTGGACACACCNTCACCAGACACACACCTGTGTGCAGTGAGGCTCTCAGTGGACACACCTGTGTGCAATGAGGCTCTCAGCAGATACACGCCTGTGTGCAATGAGGTTCTCAGCAGATACACGCCTGTGTGCAATGAGGTTCTCAGCAGATACACGCCTGTGTGCAATGAGGTTCTCAGCAGATACACGCCTGTGTGCAATGAGGTTCTCAGCAGATACACGCCTGTGTGCAATGAGGTTCTCAGCAGATACACGCCTGTGTGCAATGAGGTTCTCAGCAGATACACGCCTGTGTGCAATGAGGTTCTCAGCAGATACACGCCTGTGTGCAATGAGGTTCTCAGCAGATACACGCCTGTGTGCAATGAGGTTCTCAGCAGATACACGCCTGTGTGCAATGAGGTTCTCAGCAGATACACGCCTGTGTGCAATGAGGTTCTCAGCAGATACACGCCTGTGTGCAATGAGGTTCTCAGCAGATACACGCCTGTGTGCAATGAGGTTCTCAGCAGATACACGCCTGTGTGCAATGAGGTTCTCAGCAGATACACGCCTGTGTGCAATGAGGTTCTCAGCAGATACACGCCTGTGTGCAATGAGGTTCTCAGCAGATACACGCCTGTGTGCAATGAGGTTCTCAGCAGATACACGCCTGTGTGCAATGAGGTTCTCAGCAGATACACGCCTGTGTGCAATGAGGTTCTCAGCAGATACACGCCTGTGTGCAATGAGGTTCTCAGCAGATACACGCCTGTGTGCAATGAGGTTCTCAGCAGATACACGCCTGTGTGCAATGAGGTTCTCAGCAGATACACGCCTGTGTGCAATGAGGTTCTCAGCAGATACACGCCTGTGTGCAATGAGGTTCTCAGCAGATACACGCCTGTGTGCAATGAGGTTCTCAGCAGATACACGCCTGTGTGCAATGAGGTTCTCAGCAGATACACGCCTGTGTGCAATGAGGTTCTCAGCAGATACACGCCTGTGTGCAATGAGGTTCTCAGCAGATACACGCCTGTGTGCAATGAGGTTCTCAGCAGATACACGCCTGTGTGCAATGAGGTTCTCAGCAGATACACGCCTGTGTGCAATGAGGTTCTCAGCAGATACACGCCTGTGTGCAATGAGGTTCTCAGCAGATACACGCCTGTGTGCAATGAGGTTCTCAGCAGATACACGCCTGTGTGCAATGAGGTTCTCAGCAGATACACGCCTGTGTGCAATGAGGTTCTCAGCAGATACACGCCTGTGTGCAATGAGGCTCTCAGCAGACACCCCCGTGTGCAGAGATGCCCAGTGCCCCTCAGCCAGGCCCGCTGGGCTGTGGAGCCCTCACGGTCCGTGCTGAGGGGGCGGCCGGGGCAGTTCGGGCCGCCAAAACCCGCCGAGAGATGCGTGTCTGCTGCTTCCACAGGTGTTTTTTGTCTTTTGTAAGCAGCGAGGTTTGGTTGCCTTGCTGCGTGAAGCTGTAATTTTGTGGAGCGTGAATTCTAGAACACCAATCCGAGAGGCAGCAACAAGAAGAAGCAGTACATTAAGAGTTTTTAACCCCGAGTTGTGAGGAGACAAAATGGCCGCGTGAGGGACCAAGGAGGCTCTGGGAGCACAGGTGAGGGTGAGGGCCTACAGCCCGGCCTGGAGTGCTCTTTGGGCCCCTGTTTGTTGGTCCTTACTTATTACGTGTTATTCTGGGGCTGAAAGCTGCCTGGTGGGTGTTAGAGGCGTCCTCCTCTCAAGTGCTGGTGGGTGGAAGCATGACAAGAATAGACCGCGGCTCTGTGTGATACGACGGTATGTTGTGTCCTGTGTAGCTCTGAAAGGAATTCATCTTTTGTTTATGGTAGGTACAAACCTGTGCTTCTGCGTTCTGTCGTCGTCTCCTGTCTTCAGTGAGGCTCTGTGAGGGGTTCCCTTTGCTTTCTGCTAGTCATTTAGGCTTCTCTGCGAGGATTTCTCTGAGTCACTCTCCTTCTAGCAAACAGCACTTATCGTTTCAGCTGCTGGGAAGCCTGAGGGGGGAAAGTTATCACAATAAAGTGTAAAGTGTAAAACCAACTTTTTTTTTCCTTTTTAAAATAAGATTTATTATTTTTTCTGTGTGCGAATGTACTGGGAGTGTTGTGCTGAATGGGTGCTGACCTGTCCCAAAGTTGGAGGGAGTCAGGTGGATTGGAGAAAGATGCCAGGAATACTGAGAGAATTTAGCTCATGATAAGTTTTGAAATAGGACTGCTTTTCTTTCTGAAAAGCCCATACTTGGAAGGAACTTTTTAAGCACATCTGGTGTGTTCACTTGTGTGAGGTAGGAGGCGTTGGTGGTTGTACACTATGTGAGTTATCCCAGGCTCTTTCCTGCTTTTTTCAGTAAATTTAATCCTTTGAATTGGGCAGTGGACAAAGTGCTGCATTTCAGATGTGGCCACAGGCAGAATCTTGAAAAAGTTGGATGACCTTCGTTTTTATATTTTTTTTTGTTTGTTTTGTGGAATATTTGAATAAAGAGTAATAAGAAAATAATTAAAGATGTATTCATGCATATTTTTGGATCTTGCCTCTGTTTTGTAGCAGAAATAGGCCTGAAATCTTGAGTATTGCATTGACAGTTTATTATGTACGTTGTATTTTCTTCTTTATTGCTTAAGTGCAGGAGATGGAGGGTTTCATGTAGTTTTGGGAGCTGGTTGATCCTTACTGACTTCCATTTTCTCAAACCCCACTGGTGTCAGGCAGTTAAGGCCAGTTCACTAATCTGTTTCGAGGCACTTCTGTGTGTCCTGTTCCCTCAGGAACTGTGTATTCTGGTGGGAGTTTTGATCCCTCCTTCCCTCAGCTGTTGTGAGGAGCTGCTAATGCTGTGCGTGGCTGAGCTCTCCTGCGCCGTGGGTAGCTGCTGTCTCATTTGCCATGCTCGTTGTGGTGCTGAGCTAAGGAAAAGGGGGAGGCTGGTGGTTATGTACATCGTTACAGAATTAGATAGTCGCTCGGGCCGGTGGAAGGACCTTTGTTCACGTTATCAGAGGCCATGTCACGGGCTTTCCAGTGGATTAAGGCTGGAGTGGTGTGGAGGGTACCCTGGTGAGGCACAGGTCACAACTACAGACGGTTTCTGTGGAGGGGAGACTCCAGCCAAGCTGGGCTGCCAGAGCACGGAGGCATTATCTGCGCTGAGTTGTAACCAGGGCTCCGCACACTGAGGTCTAGAGAGGGGATCCTTCACTGAGTTCTTCAGCTGTAAGCTGTGACACAAAGCAGTGACACAAAGTTTAATGGGGCTCTGCATAGGTCTGACAGCTTTCCTGAAAAGCAGATTATTTCTGAAAAGTTGCTGGGCAGGATTCTTCCTTACATATGTGTGCTGTTTGCCTCAGAGTACTGTGTGTGTTTATTTTCCATTTTTATTTTGGTTGAGGCCCAATTCATCACATCTCCTAAATGAACTTGTATGAGATAGCACTTGTCTGAACACATGGAACTTGAAATAAACCAGTTGCAGTTGTGTTGCTAAAAAACAAAACAAAACCAAAAGCAACCATCTGGCCCACTGGTATTCACGTACCCTTATTAATTACAGAAGCAGAACCCGTGGCAGGCTTGACAGAAAACATTTCAAGTTGCACAGTACTCTGAGGAGTAACATCTGTGTCTGGTTATGCTGGGACGGGGCAGTGATAAGGCTCAGGTGTAGCAGGTAGAGCTAATCTTGTTGAATCAGGGGTGATTGTGGCATTACTGGAGTCCTGTGTAATTCTGCAGAACAGGGAAGGGGACAGACATGAGTGGTTAAGAGGCTTGCAGAAGGAACCGAGAGGTGAGTGAAAAGGCTTGCAGGTGTGCAGTGCCCTGCAGTAGTTAGATGAGCAGACTCGAGGATCTTTCTGGAAGAGTGCAAGAGGAAAAGCTGAAAGAGTCAGGGTAAGCAACTTAATACATGTTAAATGCAGTTTGAAGTAGAGTTTTTAACTTCATCCCCACAGAAGTAAAAACTAATAAAAGTTAAGAGTGTAACTTTTGTCCTGAAGTATTACTACCGGAGTTGATTTGGAAAGAAATTATGTTTTATGGTAGAAAAAGGACTGGAAAACAAGCAGCATTGTGATATTACTTTATTGCCCACTGGAGGTAAGTTTTCAGTCTAGAGGAATGTGTTTTTTCACTATAAACATACATTCCAGTCTATGTAAGTTTTATCAAGCTTGTAAAAATGCATTTAGTAATCATAAATGCATATAAAAATGCAGCAATGACTCGAAGACATATTTACATCAACGTAGCTGTTCTTTGAAAAAGTATAGAGTCATTATTCAATGTTGACCTTTGTAGTTTTTTTCACGCCTTTTTGTATGAACAGTGATTTTCTGCAAAAGACTTCTTAAGGTTTCATGACTAAAGCTCGTGGTAGAAACTGAGAACGCATAATAAACTTGCAGAAGATGTTTCTGTATATCACAGAATCAGAAGCAAAGACTAAGTATCTCTCTCATTTTTAGTTGAGGAGAGCAGACAGTTGCAGTCAGTTTACACAGAGTATATTATTTATATCTACAGCTTTGCTGTAATGCTGAAATTCAGATGTTATTTCTCAGCTCAGTATTCGTTTGCTCTCCTACAAATGAAATACCTTCTGAATTGATTGCTCAGGATTAACCTCTACCTGAGTGGATTACTTGGCTGGTTTTGTGTCTGTTTGTGTTGTCGTCGTGCCCCCTCTCTCATCCCCCATTGTTTTGTTTGTATTTGGTGCCCATCTCTTTGGCAGTTACAGAGATGAAGCTTCATGGATCTGAAGGTCCTTGAGGCTTTGCTTTTTGTGAATCTTTTGGCAAAGCACCATCCCTGGGCCTTTTCAACCGCCTGCATTGCAGTCATCGAAGCAGTGCCTTGGGGAATTTATTACATGCATCAAAACAAAACCTCCCCCCCCGCCAAACCAACCAAAAAATCCCCCAAAAAGCTCCAAAATGATCAGATCAGTATTTTAAACTTTCTAGTAAAGATTGCATTTGAAATCTTGTGACAAACAAATTTTCTTGCAATTGGAAGCATGTCAGTTTTTATTTTAGGCATATAATTGGTTTTTCCTGGTTTGATTTAGAATATGTAGCAAGAACACCTAAACACCAACAGAGCATTTGTTATCCAAGGCTGTACACTCTCTCAGTAGGTGGTACTGAGTTTCTGTAGGGCCAAAAATGGGGGGGGGTGGGTTGCCAGAGTGTTCTGTGCAGTACACTAAGAGCATCTACAAAGAACAGGCTTCAGCCTTACCTGGGGTGTCCTGAAGGGCCTGCTTAGCTTTAGGTTAGGTGGAGCTGTGCAGGGTCTTGCCTCACTGAAAGATTTTCGTGACAGGAAGTATTTACCATGGCAACAGGAAGATATTGGAATTAAAACTTTGTTGTGCTTGATGATGCTCAGTATGAGTGAGTTTGGAGTCTGGATAAAAGGATGAAAAGAAACTGAGCTCCTGTTGGTGGAGCAAGAGGGACCGCATCCAAAGAACATATTGCTTCATTTAGTACCATTTACAGAAGAGGAATTTAGTTAGTTGGCAGACGGTCTGTTCCCAAGCAGAAACTTATTTTTGGGAGTTAATAGAGTGAATTTGACTGAAAAAAATCCTTGCGGGTACATGTAGTCCGTACTGTGCAGTGTGAACAATAGAAGAGTGAAGCTGTTCTCGGCTGAGAATGAGACAGGTGGTGAGGCTGTGCAGTGATTATTTACTCCTTTAGTACTTCAAAATCTCTCACTTTTGCCCCGGCTTTGCATTTGTGTTCTCATCTTGAAGTTAGCTCTGAACCAGGGTTCATTCCTGAACCACTGTCTTGCATTTGTGAGTCGTGGCTGGAGTCTCCCTCCTAAGACTCCTCTTTCTTTTCAGCAGAATTGCCATGGCAAGACCTTTTGGTCCTCACAGGGAAGAGGTTGTCTCACTTTGCATGTGAACTTCCACCTGTCCTGGTATTCTTTAAAGGATTGGGAACAGTTTTCTTTCATGTACAGAAAAGGTACTACATGATCTTCATTACTTCCAGCAATAGATGCCTTCAGGGCATTGGCTGTTCCAAGTTATTACGCCTTCCTGAAGGATCTTGCACACCTTTCTGGAGACCCACTGGAAGTAATGAGTGGATCTCTAAGATGTTTTGCCTGTATGTATTTTGCACTGTAATATCCAGTGGAAAGCATTTGGAAATCTGAGGTTGAAGGAGCAGCCTCTAGGTATATCTTTCTTTTCCTTTCCGTTGTTTGGTAAAGAGTAGGAACTGAGAAAGTTCTGGCACGCATTTCCCACTGTGTGTACTCTCCTAGGCACACATGAGTTCATGTAACATGGAAGTCACTGAGAGTAATATGATTAGTTGATGTTTTTTAAACTGATTGCATCTGCTATTCACAGGTCTTAATATTGCAATTATGTAATATTACAATTACAATAATTTCTGGTTTTAAAAGTTGGTGGCTTACCATGTGCTAAAGAGAGGAACTCCTTGGCCCCGTGAAGGAAGGCAAACCCTCAGTCAATAGTAAAAATAAATACACAAGTGAAAGTGCCTGTAAGAAACTTCATGAATAAAAGAAATGTGGATTGGCATATGTTTTGTGTACAGATAATGGGCATCAAATAATACAGTCTCTGGGGTCTTTGTAATTGAAAAATCCATCAGGCTAATGGAATGTTTTATTTCCTGTCAGTGCTGCACTTACCTGCTCAGTTCAAAGTCTTCCTCTTCCCACTGCACTTTATTTAGTGTATTAATTGTTGTTGTTAAACTTCATCAAGGATGATCTTTATGTTTTCAAAGAGGAGCTGTGTAACTTTCTTAGTATCTTAAAAATGTTTGGAGAGAATAATTATGGTTATTCTTTCCTGTAAAGTTCTGATTTCAATCAGACCAGCCTACAGGAAGGCTTTGTCTCTGCCCTGACAAACTTTGCTCTTCAGAAAGAATTATTTTCTGACTGAGAGGTAGCACTGGCTTTTCATTTTGCAGTTGTGTTTGGGTTTGAAGTTGCAGTGTCCTTGGACTTTAAGGCTCTTTAAGGGGAGCTGTTGTCTCAGAGAATACAAAAGGAATGTGATGTCATTGTGTAGCTTATGTTGCTTAGGGGAGAGACTGTAGTGTAAGGAAGGTTTCTCCAGTTGCAAAAACCTTTGGCATGTGTATGATAGTCATGTCAGTATGGTGATGGGTCTTCTCTGAGCTAGGGCTTGATCTTATTCCTATGGGATTTAGGCATTTAGTATTGATGAAACAGCTTCTCCTCCTTAGTAGCAACATTATGCAGCCTCGAAAGAGATTCAGGTTCTCAAATGCCCTTTCCTGTGCTTGGAAGAATTACATGTGCACGTTTGACTCATTCCATTTGATTTATTTGAATTGTGGTTTGGTTGTGTGTTAAGGACGTCTCTTCCGGAGCTGGTGTGGGAAATAGCAACTGACTGTACTGATGGCTGAGCCCATGGTCATGGCTTACTGCAAGTCTGGAGTGTCTTTTGGGTGGAGCAGCTGTGAGCCTCACCACCCACTGCTGAGACTGACAGAGAGCCCTGGTACTTACGCGTAAAGGGACACGTGAAAAAGTGCTGCTTAAATGCCAGGAGAGCAAAGCTTCTGCCCATTTTCTCATGGAAACAAAAGGCTCAATAACACTGGTCAAAATGGAAGGCAAAGGACTAAATCCGCTGCTGTAGGATGAATTCCAAGTACACATCAGAAATGTAACATGACCTGTTTATTCCGAAGCAATCAATACTACTTTCTTTAATTTCATACTTTTATTTAAGAGACATTTAATGTAAATAATACAGACTTGGCTGTTGTAAGTTGCCTAGCGTAAACTCCTAATGCTTCTATCCTTAGTTTGCTGCTTGTGCTTTGAGAATTTATGAATTGGGCCGTCACCAAGAAATACCTAGAGCTGAGGAATCAGGAGGGGAAGATAAGATCAGAAACAGTTTTTCCTCTCTGTATAAAAAACCCTCATGACTGTTGGCTTCAAACAAAAGGGGATACTTGTGGACTGAGAGACCCTTTCCAACCTGAGCATGCTTTCTCAGAGAGGAGCCATGCTTTCTTACCCTTCACGTGGTCTGGTAGTGCAGGCATGATTTGTCCCCAGATGCTGATCTCCACAGAGCCGTCGGCACGGACTGGTTTAGAGTTCATTCTCATATTTTGAACAGGGAGTTGAACTACATGATCTCTGGAAGCCTCTTTCAACCTAATTTATTATTCTGTGACTTTATGGCACAATTTAAATCAAGGACTGCATCTGTACTGAAATGCTGGAGCCAGTGCAACTGGGAAGCAGGATAAAAAGCTGTTCTAAATTGTCTCTCTATCTTGCATGCTCGCCAAGGCAGGGACAAAACAGTTATTGCCTATAGCAGAGAACTCAGTCTTTAAACTGTTCTTACTGATAAACAGGAGCTATGTATCACACGTGTTTGCAGTGGATCCTAAGGAATGAGAAGGATAGTTCTTCTGGGAATCATGAATTGAAACACCTGCGGAACCTTATGGTAAAGAGATAATCGGCTTCTGAGGGTTTATTTTGTCCTGGTGGAATGGCTGGTATTGCCTTTTTTTTTTGGAAAAAAAAGCTTTGAATTGTTACTGCTTTAGGCATAGAGAAGCTCTTTGAGAAATAATGTTTGCACGGAACCTTCTCAAGTGGTTGGTTTGTTTAGGATGGTGTATTAACAAAGTGTGAGCGAGCACAGCGTTACATTGGCCATACAGAAGCAGCTCAGTGGCTGGGGCAGAGGAATTAAAATATTCAAAGCAATGTGAAGTAGTTGTTGGGACCAACAGTGAAAACCTCTGACCTTCAGTGCAAAGCAAAGCAGCTGATTTTTTCAGAGGTGAGGGAACAGCATCTGCTAGAGTTGTATTGTGCCGACACCAAATCATGCCTTGCTAGTTTTCAGCTGAAGAGTCGGGAGCGGAAGCATAGACACAAACCCAGTTGTTTTTCGGGTGCTGCATTAAAAAACCAACCCATGGCAGTTTACTTCAAATAGAAGAGAATACTGTGTCAGTGCACCTACGAAAACTGGATTTCTTCAGTCTTACAATTGTTTGGTAGGGAACCAGTGAGGTCTTTGGAATGCTAGGGATAGGGGCGTGAAGTATTTATATGTAGGCACAGGTGTACATGGGAGGCCCTGCATTCTGGCTCCTTCAAAAAGTGTCTTACTGAGTCTCCTGACAGTGCAATAGGAAAGGTCATTAATTTGTCTATGCACTACTAATGCCTTGTAGTTACTTTACATCAATTAAGAGTAGTAAAAGCCTTTGGCAACAGACCACCGTTGAACTCGTAGTAGTGTCCTATAGTGTTGCTGAATGAGGATGTGTTTTTATTTTGCATCAGCTGAACTGTAGAACTTGTTGCACGGGTTCTGAATAATTCCAGAATAACTATGCATGTCTGTTTGTACCTGCGTTGACATTTGCAGCACTGCAGAGCTCTGTTGCTCAGGCAGGTTTTGATGTGTGTTAACATCAGAGTGGTGTATAGGTAATGCAGCTACTCCAGGGAAGGCTGTGGTGAGTAACAAGTGTAGTGGTTGATGTAAGGACTTCACATAACTCCAGCAGGGTGAAAAGGCCCAGTGAATCCCAGTATCCAATGCCTCTTGTGCCCTTGTCAGACCAGTCTCTTGGAGCCTGTTGGTGTTTGGTTGCAGTGAGTGAAGCAAGTGCTCCTTTTCCTTCATCTATTTAAACTTGTGGAACTGTGGAGCATCATGGAAGAGGTTTTCATTCTCAGGAAGCTGCATCTCCATGGAGTATCGTAAAATAAACCAGAAGATAGACTTGCTCTTTCACAGATTTCAAGTTTTCCTATATATTTTCAGCGTTAGCCGCGCTGTTGTGATTTCAGTAGAAAACCATACCACTAATTAAAAGAATGATCAGTAGATAGCTCAGGGCGTAAATTATTCTGTGTTTCATTACAACAAATAAAGGCAAACGTTATTTGAGCTTTAAGGTCTTAAAAGTAAGTTAAAAAAAAAAGTAAAAAGCTGGGCATGATTTGAAGGGCTCTAAAAAATTGACAGGCAGGATCACGAGCAATCTTAGCTGAAGCCTTGGGTTCTTTGAAATCTCCTCACCTTATCTAAGCAGCACTCTGGAGCTGTTACCTGGCGAGCCTCACCTGGCATGAGGGCAGGAGCTTTCACGTCACTGTCACCCCTTCCCGCAGCGCTTTTGTCACCCCAGTGGTTCCTGGTTCAGATGTGTTCCTTGAAAAACTATTTCCTCCCCGAAACAAAGGCTTTTTAGGAGAGATGGTTCTTGACAGGTTTGAGAGTCTCGGGGTGCGTCCTTCTTTACAGGGCTGTGTGTTGATTTAAGTTTGTTTGTTTATTTTGTTCAAGGTTGCTAATCTCGCTTGTTCGCTGTCGACAAATGAAGAAGGAACGAAAATTGTCCAAATGGCAGCTAATCACATAGAGACCTTGTGCCCACAGGTATGACCTTTTCAGTTAATTCCCATTCTGGCACAGTGACTGCACACTATGTTGTCACACAATGTACTTGTTTAGTTGTGCTCCTTTAGTCTAACTTCGCATTCCGTTTATACAGTTTAGTGTAGCAAATGGAGACCAAATGGCAAATCCAGGGCAAATACTTTGATAATCTGTTTTCTCTTTGTGCTTAACATCGTAGTGGTTAATAGTCTGTGTTGACTGGGGGCTTTAAAAAGCTATAAAAATGGCAGAAATATGCTGTTCTGTTTCTGAAATCATACATGTTTGAATGAGCTTTGCAACGTGATAGGCAAATTGGGAATATTTTTACTCTTAGAAAGCAATACCCGCTTTGACCTTTAACTTGAAATAGGCAGAAACCAAATCAAGTGGTAATAGTATGTGAACAGGAAAGGATGAATTCTTCTGATTATCACCAACTGAAAAAGGGCACACCTACAGATACCCTTTTCCTAAGATAGGAAGTAACAAAACTGAATTCGGTCTTTATTTGTCATGCTCAGAATTACAGAGGTACAAAACTTCTGCAGTGAGATGTTTGGAGCCAAGATTTCAGTGATTTCTGTGACTCTGATCTGTGTGTTGCAGCCTTGAGGCTGTGTAATTTCAGGATCATTAGTTCTTTGGAGAACGCTGTAGTTTACATGGTGGCCCAAGTATTCTTACTCTCATGTGCTAAATGTAGTTGAAATAAAAGATGAAGAGCAAATACTATTAATATGCTCAATAGCAAACTTCAGAAGTCCATTTTATCCTGTTGAATAAATGCAGGTTTGGAAGAAAGGAAATTCTATCAAGGAAATGTGATGTTCTGAAAACACCACAGATCAGTGTTTTCCCTTGAATCTTTCAGTTTCAATGCCTGCTGGTAAAACTTGAACCCTTCTGTGTTTCACATCCCACTCTCATGTGAGTTAATGTGTTACTGGGTTTGTAAGAAGAGCGTTGGCTTCTTCCAGCTCCTTTGTTTCTCCAGGGGTTCAGGTGCACTTTTGTAGTGGGTTATTATGCATCCAGATGCAGCTTTTTAATTGAAATTGAAACCTCCACTTTCGGTATCGCATCTGATCCCAGGAACTCCTAAAATCTAATTTTGACTGAAATATTGATTTTCTCCACAGCCATTTAAGTTTCTAGGCTTTTAATTTCCTATGGTAAAATGGAAGCATCTTGGGTTTATTTCTTTTTTCTTTTTGTTTAACCTCGAGGTAAACCAGGGGTGAATTACTTGATGATTATAGATCTGTCTAAAAAGAGAATGTGGTTATGCACACGATAAGATTATGTTACTGCTGATGGTGTGTTTGTTGTGCAGGATTTGCTGCTTTCTTAGATAAGGACCGTGCCCTATGCAAGCAGTTTGTATTTTACCTAAGTAAGAAGTAACAGATTAGAGGCTCCTGCATTTTTCAGTAAATCAGATTATGCCATATCAGTTAAAAACCCTCCACAGGGAAAATAATTATGCCCATGAGGCATATCAGTTTGAGTTCAGAATGGGGATGTTCACGTGTAGAACTCCTCAATGTTCTTAAATCTTGAGATTAAAGAAGGTATGTTATGTGTTCTGAAAAATACATTTCTCAAAGAGAAACACGTAGTTTGGATTGAAATCTGAGACAGTAGAATTAAAAGGACGTGTCCCCACTCCAAACACACCAACTAAAAAAATCCAGCAACGAAATACAACACCTACAGAAAACACCTTGGTGTCTTGGGAGTTCTGCAGATTTGACCAGCAGAAATTCCAGTGGAGCCCGGGGGAAAAGGCAAAACCTGGAGGAAGGTCTTTTTGCTCTTGTTACATTAATCATTCTCTACTGTAGGTAAAATGTGGAGGGTTGATTCTGAATGTTTTTTTTTTTTTCCTCAAGTGAAATTATTAGCCAATATTTTGGCTGTTCAATAAATGAAATAATCTAGGCACGTATGTTAGAGCCAGTGCAAAATAGATAATGCCTGTTCCTGGAATTTCATTAATGCTTCATGACAAATTAATGTTCCATCAATAACGATAGAATGAAGAAATAAAGAGCTGCTAGCATATGATTTGATGAAGGAAGAATTATTTCTGACCATGTAACTCACTTGACTGGGAGAGTTTTCTTGAGTGTTGTCAGGCAAGTAAAATCTCCAGTGTCAGCTGTACTTTCCTGGTGTGCAAACAAAATCTTGACTTCAGTGAATGCAGGAGAAAGAAGAACCTACAAAAACAAGTGTCTGGTTTTGAACAGCAAGCATATAAGTCTGTAGAGGCGTTTTGCTAATATCCATGTTGGGTTTGTTACCATTCTGCTTCAGTTCAGTGGTGCGTTTGAAGAGGACTCTGGTTCCTCTCATAGTTAGTCCTCTGGAATATCTGATAGGTGGTCAATACAGAGATGGAAAGTTATCCAGAATGTGGGAAGCCAGAGATGAGCAGAAAAGCATCTGGCTTCTTTATCTGAACTACAGGGTTTTAGATTTTTATGGTCTACTCAGCTCCCAGGGGGTCCAGTAAATAGTGTGAGACACCAGGCCTTAGCCGTGTGACTTGAGCTGGCTCGGGATACAGGGTTTGGGAAGGGCAGAGAAGATGGAATGCTGGCAGCGGTAGGTGTTGTGTTCCGCTCTCTGTGAGCCCCCTGCTTGTCAGACACACAGAGGGGAGGTGCTGTGCCACACAGCGTGGGACAGGAGGGCCTGTGCTGCCTGAGGGAACCGAGGGCAGGGAGTGCAGCGGCAGAAATGCAGACAGGAGCTGGCACTTGGGAGGGGAACAGGGCACTCGAGCCTGAAGTTGTGTCCAAGTTGAGATCACAGGTGGCTGGTCTTAAGGCAACGGCTACGAAGGGCTTCAGCATGTCAAAGAGCTATGCACAGAGCCTCTTCAGCAGCATAAAGATCCCTGGAGAGTTGTGAGGAGCAGGGCCTTTCGGGCATTTTAGGAGAACCACAGCTGAAATAGTGCATTTGGGGCTCACTTGCTTTGAAGGTGGGATCTCCCTGGAGCTTGCTGATAGTTATCAAAGTGGTACAGGCTGACTAGAGAGCCATGTCCATTCTGGTACATGGGTGTTCATGGTTCAGCTTCACCTCTGTATGATAAACAACTCTTTTTAAGTCATTCCATCTCATGCAGTATTTTTAGCAGATATTTTTTAAAAGATGAGGTATGCACTGGCATGAGCAGAGCCTTGGATCTTAGTCTTTTTACTGAGTTCTGTTGTTCTCTTAAGTATTGAGAGGGAGAGAGAACCATCTGTTTATAAAGTTAATAGGTGAGATGCAATTCTATGTACCATGTAACTAATGAAAAGCACATAACACTTGGCACATTTGTGGAAGATACAGCTCTAATTTTCATTGCCATCTTTCCTTGCTTCTTAGAACTTAATATGCTGCTAGTAATTTTTAACATTGGTTGATATGTGATAAACCGCTAAATATAGAGGCTGATTTTTTTGTCTGTGGGAGTTTGTAAATAAGTCAGTGTGGTAGTTCAAGTAACTTGGAGAGAGGTATTAGGGTAAGCGAGGTGCTGAGCTGATCAGTGGGGATGTATTTTTGCACATCATATTTCATAGCCATTGAAATACTGATCTGACAGCTGTGTTGAACATTTTGTATTTGGCTTGTCCAGCATAATTCATCTGTTTCTTCAGTGCCAACAAGTCAGTCTGGAACCGACTGCTGTGTTTTGGTATTACAGATTTGTTTCTCATTGACACATGTGTACCTGCAGTGAGGAGAATGGCAAAAACTGCCAGGACTCCTTGCAAGAGGCCAGACCCTGCAGACTTCCTTGCTTTGAATTTTAATAATTTCAGCACTGTTGTAGCGATGCTTTCTTTCCCCTCTCTCCAGCAGGCAGTATTAAGCATGCGACATGTTTTTTAGGATTGTGTGCAATGGTGTGTTTATCAGTAAATGCAGAAAATATCAAGGAGCTGAGGTGTTCTTCAGAGTGTATGTCTGTCTGTAGAGGAGCTCCGGGGAAAGCACCTCCATTCCAGCCCACCAGCCATGTGTTCTCTCCTCTTCCAAAGTACAGTGATGACACTTGGTGCCAAGTAGCATGGGAACCTTCAGCAGCCTAGCTGTCCAGGCAGGGCCTGTGTGTTCTCAGCTTGCTTTCTCAAAAAAAATGGGTACAACTTTGTTACGCTTCCCATGAGTTTTGCTCAAGCTTTAAATGCAAATGTCCTATAGTTTTGGGGTTTGTCTCTGAATTAAACATTGTAGATGTTTTTCCATTACAAAAATGAGTGGAGGAATGTAGTATTTCCTTTGAGATATGTTTGGATTGACACTTAAATTGTTTAGCCCTTTTGTGTTGCTACAGATAAATGGATATTATTTGCTTCTATGTTATTTTCTAGAAAGTATGTACTAAAAAAAACCCCAGAATTCTTGTTTGCAAAAATGAGACTTGATAGCTATTGCATTTTTCACATATTGGAGTTTAATTATGTAGTTTATGATGCTATGGATTTTCGAAGCTGGCAATTTACATTTCCTATGTATTTACTTTTTCATGAGAGAAAATGAATCATCCATTTTGTTGTTTGCTCTGGTACTTGAAATAGTGGGGGTCACTGGAGAAGTTTTTTACTGGTTTCATAAAAGCTCTTCACTGATACCACTGTGTGTGTGCCATCTCCTTTTGTCTGTCTGAAGACCATTTTCTTGTACACAGGGCAGAAGTAATGGGGGAGAACGTGGTGGAACAGGGAGTTCTGCCCTCTGCTTTACAAGACCGAACACAGGTGTCAGTATCCAACAGTAACAGATGTTATTAGGTACCATTTCCAGCCTTTCAGCTGAGAGATTCCCGAGGCACGACACATGCTTTTAATTGATGCCGCTGTCAGCTCAGCCTGGCACGAGTGGCATTAGTCTGCAGTGCCACCGAAAGCCTCCCCTTGTTCCCCCCCGAGCCAGCAGTGCCCCTGCATCCGGGCAGCAGCCACAGTGCGGGATGGTCTCCGTTGATGGGAATTGAGGTGTGCTGTTGCAAAAAGCTGCTGCAGCCTGCGACAGTTTCTGGTGATTGGGATACTCGGGAATCCTAGAGCTGTGGGACACCTAAATGTATTGGAAGGCACAGCATTTGATGCTTCCAAAGTGCTTTGCAGGGCATACTGCTTTATGCTTCTCTGCAAATAGACTTAGGTAGTTGTTTGCTTTGGCTTGAACTTCTCCAATAAACAGTTTGCAGGAGGGCAAAAGCCCCACTGTGGCTCTTGGATTCCCCTGAAAGCCTCATGCTGGCTGTGACTGCTTGGCTCTTTTATGATAGTACTAGGAGAGAGAATAATTAACTACAAAATGCCTTGAGGTTTTCAGTCTTAACTTTCATCTTCCAGTATCTGTTGTGTTAGAATAGAATCCTCAACTTATTCTCACTTTGTGATATTAAGCAAGAATACCAACCCTGAGTAGCCTCAGCTTCTCCAGCAATACAGAAGCTGTTCTCTTCTGTCCTCTTCCTGTCCCACCTACAGTTAGTGGACATAAGACAGGAGAATGACTGTTTCTTGAAGTTTCTGGAGGGCATTTGCTATAGATTCATACTGCACAAAAGTGCTGTGAATGTTTCATAAAGAATTTATTTTTCCTTTTGCCTTTAAAACTTAGAAGTATGTTTCCTGGGGAGGTTTTGTTTGGTTTTTTTTTAATCTCTTCAACTTCATCTTTTTTTTTTCTGAATTTGTAAGTTTTCCTGAGATGCGGCATTTTTGGTGACAGTGCTGCAGCAAAATTCCAGGGAAGCAAAGAAAGGCAATAAAACGTGACTGTTAGAGACTTGTTGTGGTAAAAAACCTACCGAGTCTGGGGAGGAGGGTAGGAGAGCTTAAAGTGTAGTACAGGACAGCAAAATAATAGCACTGTTAAGAGATGTGGTCTGGCATGGTTTTTGGAAGGGGGCGGGGGGGTGGCTGGCAGTAAAGAGCAGAGAATGTAACTAGCTATAGCATGCAGCAGTAGAGGTATAAATAGCATAGGTCCCTCTGTGATAAAATCACGGATACACCTGCCATGGCTTTGTTGTGTGGCATCGTGCGTATCTCTGGTACCAGCTTGAGCCCTGACTTGGGGATGTTTCCCTGCTGCAGTGCTGATGGGGGTCCTGGTGGCTGGTGTAGGTGGTGGGGAGCAGGTGACAGCACCTATCTGTAGCAGTGGCACCACATGACCGCCCTTCCTGTGTTGTAGGGATTTCTTCCTGGAAACTGCAATGCTATAAAGTCATTACAGATGGCACAGAGAGGTAACGGGATCTGCAGAGGGGTTTTCTGTGTGACATTTACAAATATAAACACAAAATATATCTGGAAATTTGGCTATCTGCCTTGCTAAACTCCAGATTAAAAGTAATTAGGAGTTGTGTCAGTAAGAGCAGCTTTGGATGTAAAAGTAGGAAGTACACAAGCAGTTTGTTTGCTTCCTGTATCTCTTAGATGATTGTGCATTATTGTTGGTATAGAGTCGAATTTGCTATTCTGAGTTTATTGTCCTAAAGCTGTGACTTCTGTTGAAAACAGAATCATTTCAAGGGGAGTTTTCTTTCTAATGTCCTTGAAACTTGACACGTGGTGTGACGTGTGTTCACATGTAAGTGTGAAACAAACATGGGTAAGGTTTCTGTGTTTGCATGGTACCATTTCTTCTGTCTCCTTTCCACAGTTTCTGGGGAAACACAAAATGAAACCATGACAACTTAAAGTTAATGACTGCACTCACCTGAACTTTGTGTTCTACTGTAGCATCGCCGAAACGATTTAGGAATGCAGACTCTTGCTGTTGATGCTGGATCCCTGTCTCTGAGGCGTAGTTTTCTGGGAAAGATGGTTTTGTATGGAGACTTTTTTCTGGGTAATGGTCTGCATCCTTTCCGCTTTCGTTTTACCTGTTCCTGAATCACGGTGTGTATAAATAATTAGAGACATTTCCAAACTTACCCCCTTTCTCATTCCCTTAGCAGTACAGCTTTCTGTTGGAGGCAATAGCTTGCCTGTTTTTTGATACTGTTTTAAGTCAGTACTCTACTGGGGTATCTGCATGTGGAAAACAGACTAGAGAACTAAAAATCCTTAGAAGAACACTACTGACAATGGGGGAAAAGGAAAGGAGTCATTTGATGATGGGTGACATACAGTTTAGGTAGTGCTGGTTTCCTCTTTTACAGGATGATAATGAAGTGTAGGAAGCTAATTTCATTATTACGAGTCTGAATCACTCAGAAATTAGTCTTAAAAACAAGAGAGGAATAGAAATTCCTCCCTAAGGAAGAGATAAAAGATTTTCTTTCTTTGAATTTCTCATTACCAGCCCTGAACTCTCCTCACTGCCTGGAAGGTGACAGGGGGGTTTTGTTGGGTTCTTTTTGCTCATTTTTTTCAGCTCACAGAGTGTACAGCCTGTGTATGTGAAATACAGGACAGAAAATGAAAACTAGGAGGAAATGTGGAAATATTTGGGTTATGTTAGTGTCATGCACTGGGGGAAAACCCCACCTGAGCGATACAAACCCCCCAAAACAAGGCTCTATCTTCAGTGACTACATTTGTTTACCCTTCAGTGTAACACATCTGCTGGCGTGAGGTGACATTTGATTTGGAGGATCTTGTGATACCATCAAGGTGTTAGTGACAGTTTTATGCTCTTGTATATGGACATGAGTGTCCTTGAGCAAAGGTTTATTCTCATTTGGGATACACTCCACTTTATATATAGGAATGTAACTGGAATCTTGCTATGTTTCTATGACAGAATCAAATTCTGCTGATTCTTATAGGTTAATTCCATTCATATAAAGTGCATTGCTAAAAATAATCTTTTATTAAAGTCCTCATTTCTGAATATATGGAATATAACTGAATTGTTGTGATGCTTTTGCATAATGCGCATGATACTGTCTTAATCTTCTAGCTCCCAGATCTTACTGTGTGTTCCAGCTGTCCTTAGTGTGGTTTGTCAAACCTGATTTTCCCCCTGTACATCTTTATAGGATGGGGTGATGAGAATTACATTTCAGTTTTTCAGATGAGATCATGCCACTATGTACATAGTGGGGTTTTAGTGCTTTCAAGATGATTTTGGAGTCTTCTAGACTATACAGGCCTCTTGATGTGTAGTTGTAGGACATTTGGGACTTGTTAAGAGCTCTTTGAAAACCTTGTTATTGCTGGTTTTAACTTCTTTTTCCCCCCAATGAATGGATACTGGCACCCTAGCAGGAAGAGAGGTGGCCAGTATGTTTGGCTAGGATGCCATAACCATACTGTGAATTGTAGCTGTCCCTTTCAGTTAACTTCCTCAGGTATTGAACTGTTATCCCACACAGCTTCTGACACCCAGTAATTCAAATGAGACCTGGGTAACAGAATGGTGGTGGTTCTTGTCCTAGGGATGGCTGAACATGTGTCTGATGATGGGAATCCCTTGTTTTCCTTCCCATGGCTTCAGGGTGGTGCTTGCTGGCTGGGGTTAAACCTCAGTACTGAGTCTTCTCAACCCCAGCGGGCTCCCTCCTCCGGTGCTTCTGAAGTGTGCAGACAAATGCCTCACCTGGAGCGGTGTTCTGGCAGTAATCCTGCTGCAGAAAGAGAAACTAGTACATCTGGGCTCCTGCGTTGGTCGGTCCCTTAACAATGACCTGGGAGAGGGGATCAGGCAGAGAAGATGGGAGTGTTTGTAGGTTGCAGCAGGGGCAGAAAGCCTCGCAGGGTCCTTGGAGCCTGCAGTGAGCGGCCAGGAGCACCCAGTGAGGCCTCGGCAGACAGGACAGCCCTCCAGGGCCAGGAGGGGCAGGGTAGTGCTTGCTGCACCTTAGATGTGTGACTGTGGCAGACAGGTGAAAAGTTGGAGCTGGGCTTTCCTGACTGCAGGAGGGACATGGGATGTAGGGGAGGGTGCCTGTCAGGCCCGCTTTCCACCAAACTGGTTTTTCCTCTTCTTTCCATTGGCACCCTTAGGGATTTTCAACCCTCCTGTGCCCATCTCTCTGTAACTCTCCTAAAGCTTTCTGCTGTCTATGCAGGAACTCATTTTTGTGGTGAATTTAAAGCTCACTGTTGGCTTCACCTCTTCATTTCTTCTGCTCAGACCATACCACTGTTCACAGTTACTGTAGGAAATGTAGGGCAGTGGCTTTTTAGGTAATTAACTAAAGAATCTGGTTTGTAGTGGAGATGGTTTTGCTGGAAATGCCACAAGGGAATGAGGAACTGATCAGTATGTTTTTAGTAGGTTGTTTGTAGTTTCTTCTTGCTGTTTTGGTTGGGATTTTGCATAATATAATTCAAAATGTACAGGAAGCAACAGTTGTGGCATAAGTGTTGAGCTATGCTGAGCTTTACTGATGTCCTTCCCTCCCCGGATATAAATGTAATCCACATGTGTGTTCATCTTACCCAGTATTCAAAGACTGTAACTGTAGTGTAGTTACACTGCAGTTGTTCTAGTTCCATTAGAGTTTTATTTCATCTCAATAAAGCTGGGTACATGAATGAATACTCCGTAAGGACCTTTCTATTTTATATGCATTACATTATAAATTGGTCTAAAGATCTACTTGGATATGAAATCCAATAAACAGAAGGTTAATCGCATAAACTTCAGTTTTATATTGTAATTTGAGTATGCGACTAATTCAATTGATCATTATGGATGTTGTATTCAAACACGGGGTTTTTTATGTTGGAGTCCTCTCGACATCAAGTGCTGAGACTGCAGTCTCCCCTGGAGGTGTTCCCTAATGCCTGCATCCTCTGGGAAGCTGCACTGTGGCTGTATGAGTGTGACTTATCCCAGTTGGAGCAGCAAACCCAGCTGTCTCCAGTGTGATAGGTTTTGTAGCAGGATAGTTGGTGGTGGTGATCTGCTGTGGTAGAGCACTTACGCAGCCTAAGGAAGGTGTAGGAGAGGGTTCCATCCCCCAGCAGCTTTGCTCCGTGGAGAGACTTTGTGTTCTCAGCTCGCTGTTCGGAGTGAACTGCAGGGATGGATGGAGCTCTGTGGGAGATACGACTGCCAGTGTGCTTGTGAGTATAAAATAACAAACGAAAAATTATAAGCAGAGCTCAGTTTTGCATATTGTTTTACTTCCTGTTGCCTGCCGGGGCTCTAGAAGCATGGGGATGATGCTCTCAGGCACAGGGTGTGACTCTTGGGGCTGGTCCTGTGCAGGGCTGAGGGTTGGGCTCAGTAATCCTTGTGGGTTCCTTCCAGCTCACCGTATTATGTGCTTCATGTACCAGTAAGTCTGGAGGATTATTTTAGCTTTCCATTTCAAGAATCTGTATATATTGAAGTTATATTTTTATTCCAGAATGCATTGCTCAAGGCTTGATAAATGTGGGTGAATTGTTCTCTGCTCTCTGAGCCAAATCTGGTTGTCCTCCACATACACAAACTGTGGGCACAAGAAAGTAATTGTTTAGTTAGAATGTTGAAACTGTAGCTAAAATTATTTGAACTAATTGGCCAGTGTTATGATGCGCTGGATCCTAAGTTAGATCCTGGATAATGGGTGTATAACTAAGACAGAAAATACAGTTTGAGGAACAGTGATTTTTTGGTTGAGTCAGAAAATGGACTTCTGATTCTGGAAATAAAATAGAGGGCTTGTGAAATTCACCCCCCATACCTTTGAATATCATATCCAAAACATCCCCTGGGTCATCTACAGACACTGTTTTCAACAAGACAGAAACAGAAATGTTTCTTTATTCTTCCTCCTTCAGTTTCAGTAGTGCAAAATAGAGAAAGTGCTGAACTGAAATTAGGAATTCATGCAAAAAGGCCCAGTGTATTTTGGGAGCTGCTGTCTGCTTCACTTGTCAGGTCAAGGGAATTAGTTCTGGAAGGGAAGTGGTGTCGGATGGATTTAAGGAACAGTCTTTAAGTGTTCAGCCTATTCTGTCATCAGTCTGCAAAAATAAAGTAACTGTCTACCCAAAGGTAAACGCTGAATACTTCACTGCACTTTTCAGCTCTTTTCCACTTTTGTAACATTTAAACTAAAATAATGGGGATGTCTCTTTTGTTAGGGATAACTTTGTGTGCCTTTCCTGTAGAAGGGTTCCAGATGCATTCAGAAGTGTGCGTGTAGTCCCTGTATAAAACCAAGACCCTGATGGGTACAGGGGCGGGGGGAGATTGAGAGGACTGGCTGCTGTGTGTGCTTTTGGGGTAATTTGATTTGTGTTTAGTTTTATTTTCTTCCTCAAGAGTGCACCGTGCCTCTCAGCAGCACTAGACTGTGTTGGAAGGTATGCTTTTGAGTGAAATTCCACATTTAATAAAGTAAAAAAAAAAATTACCCCGGTATAAAAAGAACATATTCCAATGTATCACTGGCAAGCACTGCGCAGACATCCGAGATAAAAGCCATGCAGGATTGTATGTAATTCCTTGCCTGGAGTATCAGATCAATAATGTTTGTAGAATTGCTGGCTTACCCCCTACCCCACAGTTCTGTTTGTTCCCGAGTGATTGCTTTACCTGTGTGCTTTTAATTTATTTGCACGTTCCTTGGCCAGCAGCTTGTAATAACAATGCAGACATTAAATCTTCCCTTAATGGTTGGTATCAGGAAGGCCTTTGCCACATTTGAACAGTGGGTTAATACATCTCTGCATTGTTCAGTGATGTTTTCTCAAAGCTAAAGTTGCCTCATGATCTGAGAACAAATAAACCTGTATATCACCTTATTGCCAATCATAGCCAATTATGGCACTATCAAAGCAAGTGCCTCCGGTGCAGTCCCTCTCTCCTGCTTTAAACTGGGAAAACAGAAAGAAACAGAATCACAAATAAGTTCTTTAAGTCCCGTTTCTGCCAAAGTAGAGACAGATTGCAAATAGGACTTTGACATTTTATCTTGGATCTTAATTTGCCCTCAGTGTTTTCACCACTGCATTTAGAGTTTCAGGGATCGCTGTGTTCTTGTTAGTGCATCGTTGGTTCTTGTTGGGTTTTTGTCTGTCTGAAGCAATAGAGGTGTCTCAATCTCTTCTGAATACAATGTGGGACCTTATGGTCACACAGCACCTGTCACCTGACTCCTCCTGACTGTCAGTGCTGCTGAGAGAGGAGTTTCTCAGGGTGTTGGGAGAGAGCGAAGGGTGCTGTGGGTGGGTGGAACGTCCCTTATGTTCAGAAGCAGTTCTTGGGGAAGTGCAACCTTGCTTTGTCTTGCTTGATGTGTCGCTTTTGATATGATCATTAATCTTCCTTGTTTTCAGAGGGGGTGGATTTCAGCTTTTAAATTTACAGAACAGTTAAAGTTGATTTTATTAATAAATATAGCCAGTAATTTATTTACTCTTGGAATGCTCTTGGGTAGAATTTGTATTGTCTGTTACCAACAGGATCTCAATTTTATTTAATTACATTGACTGAAGAATATTTTCTGCTTAAATATTTTGTGTACAAGATACTCAACTTTCAAAGCTTTTAAATTGTTATGGGTTTTTCATATCTTTGTTTTTGTGATAGCTTTTTACGGCAGATGCCAAAGCAACAGTGTCGCATAACCTTGCGCTTTTTTATCGTCATAGTGGGATTTTTTTTGCTTGCAAGTTTGTTTTTTGAGTTAGTAGTAAATACATATGCTTTCTTACAGAGCTTGGGCATATCTGGGTATTTAAGTTTCCCCACTGTTTTAAGAGAAATGCAAGGCACAGCTTGACAGAAATAAGTTCCACACAATTTTCTGTTAAAAGAACAAAAATAGCAGTCTGCCAGCATGTTTCTGTGGTTCCTTTAGTAGTCACCCTTCTGCCAGGGAACGTTTCATGATGTTGCTGCGTTCTGTTTACATTTCCATTACCTGTCTCAGAGTATCCCTGAGAAGTGAGTCATTCTTGCCCCTAAAGGAATCAATGTCAGTAATTAAGTGCATATCGTATAATTATTCTGTAACTGCTTTTCCGAACAGTGATGACACTTCAGGCTGGAAGGGTCCTTGGGGTGTCTACAGCCTTCTCAAAGCAGGCTCAGTGCTGAATTTCCAGCTAAACTCTGACCTTTCCCTAAACTTTAACTTACCCAGGCTTGCAAATGTCCAAGAGGTGAGACTGCACAAAGCCTTTGGGCAACCTGTGTGTTGGACAGCACCCAATGAGTTAGTTATGGTAGGATCTCTCGTAAGGGCAGTACGATAATATATCAACTTAGTTTGTCAGTGCATCAGGGGAGTTGTGGCTTACTGACCTTCGTAGCAGCCTCCTGTGCAGGCAGGATGTCAGAAAATCAGCTGCATGGGTGTATCGAGGTGTAGGGGGCTGAAAGGCTTCATCCAGATGTTGTGAAAAGTGAGAATTCAGCTATGAATGAGAGGGAGCTCAAATACACCCTGTCCCCCGTCACCTGGAATTGTACACTCTTACACAGTTATTACTCCTCACCCATATAGATAAAGGGGTTTGAGAACATTTTTTTCCCAAACACAGGTATACAAGTTCTTGTTTTTATTCAGTTGTTGAATGAGGATATCCTGGGGTGAGCTCTTTCAACTTCACTGTAGCAGCCTACACTAGGGCAGAACTGACCCTTCTTTTCTTGGAGGCAAGTTTGTCAAGCGTATTTGAGAAATGTTTGACTGAACTTGACTCTGCTGTTACTGTGTCAAGTTGATGTATTTGCCCTCTTAATTTTGTGGGAAATTAATCTTGTGGAGGTGCAGATGAATGTAAATCTGGGCAGCCAGCTCCTGTTCATCTGCAGTAATGACCAAACAAAACTCAAGCTATTAATCCTTTTTCTTGATTTGGTTAGAGGGGCTAGCAGTTTTCAGTACTCAGAATATTCTTTTACTTAATTTCTAAGAAATTTCTAGTTTTCTTCTGCTGTAGTGACTGCCATGTCAAACCTTTGCCAATGCTTCTTCCCTTGTTTTATTTAATTAAAACACTATAAAAGCATTTTCTTGTAATGTTACTCACAGCCTGCATATGCACTTTTTACTCTTGTGTTGTCTCCTTGTGCCTGACCCTAGGCTGGATGATCGATCCTTACCCGCAGGCTGCTGTGACCCCAAGCTTCCCTCAGCTTGTATAGTCCTCTGTCACTGCTCTTTAACCTTGTGAGACCAGCTCTCATTTAATGCAGTGTGTAGGGTGTGGTGTGCCCTGTACTCATCAGGACATAGCTGTGTTACTGCTGTACAGCTGACAGTGATAAATGCAGCCCTCATCTGACTTCTGCTCAGAAGTCCAAGGATATCTTTGAGAACGGTTAATTTAGCAACTAGTGATATGCCCAAGCAGTGAGCAGGAGCAGTAGCAGCTTTCTGGTAATGTTTACCTGAACTGTGAGATTCGTAGCGCAGAAATGCAAACGGGGAAAAAGTAACGATGGAATTGGCCCAGCCTAATATGGTGTAATAAGGTAGAGTAAGGCTGTATTTAATTGGCCAGTTGCCCTGGTTTAGATCAGGGTGCAGTGATGGAACAGGGATGTCAGATTAGTTTTACTTCCGTTGTTTCCCGAGGTCAGTTCAGGGGATAAATTTACACTGTGGTTGATAGTTGGAGTGAGGTAATAAAACTAAGCCCCATGAAGCCTAAGAAAGTGGCTAAAACTTTTCCAGCTTGGTCTCCTGTTGGTGAGACTGTGAAAGACCTGGTGTAAAGTGTTTCGGGTTTTGTTTTTCTTTTTTGATTGTTCTTCCTTTTACAGGAAAAGAGTATTGAAAATCTCCATTTTAGTTATTGATAATGTGTATCTGTGAGTTTCTTAGACCACATGAACAGTACCCAGTGTAAATCATCCATGGCTTTCAGGACAGCTCCAGATAGAACAAAGCTAATAGTGTAGCTGGGCTTAGCTAAGCTTTAGCAACCTTGCTTAAGTCTTACCTTCACATGGTTCCCAGGCAAAACAAAGACATGTGGTCTGCAGTGTGCTCTGCAACTCAGATAAGACAGCATTTTGGTTTCATTATTAGCAATCTGAATGGTTTCATGGAAGGTAGGTATTGTCACACTTGTGCAAGCCATGTTTAATCAAAGTGAAATGAAGTCTTTTCTTAGGCTGTTAAACATTAGAGCAATTTACCTCGGGGACCAGAAGGAGCAGCATCACCTGAAATACTTAATCCAGAGTTAACTGCCTTTGTGTAGAATAGAACTGATGGAACTTCTAGCTGTAACGTTGCTGGGGGAAGCCTTAGGTAAATTCTCTGGTCTGTGTTATTTGGGTGGTTGGACTGATGGCTTAGGGCTCTTGTGCAGCCTCAGTCCCCCAGACTGGGAGCCAGTGCAGCCTCTGTACTCTGAGATGAGCTTGCTGCCTGCCTGTGCTGTGGCTTTTGCACTTACTGGAGGGTTTGGGACTTCATTTCCAGAGAGATCTGGAGTCATCTTGATTTCTACATTCACCCATTTCATAAAGTTGACTACGTTCTATAGTAGCTTTGGTGATCTTCCCGAGCAGTTTACCGCTTTATTGCATTTGATGAAATAAAACTGGTTCTTTATTAACTTTGACAACATAAAAGATGGTGATTCTGATACTGAAACAGCATTTTACTCAGTCCAGTTGTCACTTTTGCAGGGCCAACCTGGTAAATCTCCTAAAACAAAGAAGAAAATAGAGTAAGGAAAGCTCTTTATTGTATTCAACCAGAAACAGGGTTTGACTTTCAGATATCTTATTAGAGGCTTAAACAGAAAACTTAGAAATTACCTGTTTAGTATTCCAGGCTTGATGGACACATTTTAAAACCTAAACTAGTCAGTGCGGTGAATGAAAACAGGACCAGTGTTACCTAAGAATTATTGAGGTAAAATTTTGGGCCCCTGGCTTAGAAAATTAATCCTTTGAAATTGGATGAAGTGTGATTGGAATGAAAACAGTGAAGCCTCAACTCCTGTGAATTTCTTACTGTTAGGAGAGAATGTTGGGGGAGCTGCTGTAGAACCAAACAGAAATGGGCTTTAATACTTTGCATTGCGTGGGTAAAGTTATCATGTCGTTGGTATTGATATTGAAATAGAGAAAGTGGAGGTGATCTTCTCTGTGCAACTGTGGAGCAGTCAAATGTTCAGAGTAACAAAGGCAGAGCAGTTCTCCCTGTGTATTGAATGAGTAGTACCTTTTCCTGCCTGCTGCAGACTTAGGCAGTTCACATCCTAAAAAGAAAGTTCGGGCTGGATCTCCACTTGGCAGAAGCTCAAAATGTTTGTTGCAAAATCCCTGACGCATCCAGGGTGAAGGTATCTTATCTCTTTCTTTATTGATAGTTATATACTCTCTGCCTTCTCCAGCTGCTTGGTGAAATAGTAAGCACATGGTCTACTCTTCCTTGTCAAAATCATTAGCAAAAAGACTCATTCCCAGCAGTAACCTTGTGAAAGCCTTGTTGCCTGTGTTCCTTCATTATGGGAGCACAAATATTAGTAAATTTGTCATTGTTTAAATTTCACCAGCTGTGTGAGTTCATGGGATTTGTGAAAACTCCAAGGAAACAAAACTGATCACAGATTTAGTTTAGGATCCAGAGCAGGGTCAAGAGGATTGCTGTTACTGTAAAGACACATAAGTTGACCTTAGGAGAGGATTTTTGTAGTTCTTGTGTTTTGGTGCAAAGGCTTGATTGTAGTGGCACAATATGCAGGAGTGTTTCGTGATTGTGTACTGTCAGCACTGGGGACTGGTGGGGTATGTTGTTTTTATTCTTCCCTTACTTGTCTTTGCATTGTGTTTTGCAGTCTTAAAATCATTCTCCCCTTGATAAATAAGCAATGTTGGGAATAGAGCAAAAAAGCTTAGTGGAAGGTTAACGTTCAGCTTCTGCCTGGGGTGTGTGTTAGTTTAATTAAAAAATACTTATAGATATAACAAGAACAAAAAGTGCTAGGAAAAAAACCTCTGTAGCAAATTAACTGACTGAAGTATCTGTACAAGTAATCACTTTAGGATCCAGCATTTGCATCTTCAGTTGGTCTTTCCCGGGAGAGATGAAATCTACCCTCTTCACGTGCACATAGTTTCTGTTTTCAGGCCAGACTGATGTAGCAGTGTCAGTGTGCTGCGTTTATGTAGAGCTAGTATGTGTTCTGTCCCATGCCTCTGATCCTGAAGATACCTGTTGGCCTGGCAAAACCTCCCACTTCCACATGACAGAAGCTCACAGTCCCTCTTTTAGTGAAGATACTCCATAATACACCCGTGATGTTAAAGGGTTTAAGCTGAGAAGTGAAGGGCTGGTGTTTGCTGTACCAGTAAGTGTGTGTGTGCCTGAACCGTGTGAGAGTGAAAGCCTCCTTGTGTTAATATCTTGCAAACTTGGACTGGTATGAATTCTCCAACTGGAAAGAAATTGTTGGGATTTTTGCTGTCCTATTCCATCAGCTTCTTAATTTATGAAGCCACAGTGGAAGTTGGCCTCAGCGACATCTGGCTGATGTTTCTGCTTGAGAAGAGAGACAAAAGCTGAGCAAAGCTGTTGCATGGAGGACAGGAATGCTGCTCTGCAATGCTAAGTGAAACATAACATTTGACTTCTGAAGACATCATTATTTAGATGGGTTTTGTGTTTATTTTGGTACAGGTTATTAATGCCGCTTTAGCTCTTGCTGCCAGACCAAAAAGTCAAGTTGTGAAAAACAACATGGAGATGTATAGGAGTACATGGGAGAACCACATCCATGTTCTTACTGAAGCTGTGGATGATATAACAAGTATTGATGAATTTCTTGCTGTATCAGGTATGATCATTTTTACAATCTGATTATTCTTTTCTGTGCTTTGAAAACGTTTCATCACTTGTCAGTAGGAAACCAATGGAAGGTTAGATTGTATGGGGTTTTGTGAAGCTATTGCCTCTGTTGAAAGTGTCCCCACACTGGGTATTTCTGCTCTGCACAGTGTGGAGCTGGGTGGGAGTTACTCGGGCAGATCAGCTGCATGAAGGGCAGTGGGTGTGACAGGGGGCACGTTTGTCCATCTTCATTTACCTCTTAAGTTTCAAAATCCTCTCTGCAGCTCAGAGAAGTCTCCTTCTAGGAAGGGAAGTACATATCTGTGTGCATATACCTTAAACAGGGCATTCTCGTGTGCCAGTTACTGTGGAAGGCACGGCAGGATTTCTGGAATTTTCCATGTTACAGATATTTGTCACGCAAACTGTACTTAGGGATCTCTCCAGTGAAGAGACCCTTGATAGTAAACTCTATTTACTGAAGCAGTGAGTGTCTTCAGCATTGAAACAGAAGATAGAAAAATGTTGTTTCATTTCCTGTGGTTTAAAGGTCCCATTCTGAACCAAGTTTGTCCTCCTTCACTGATGAGAAGTATTCAACAAAAACATTTCAGTTGCACAGTACCTGTTTTTCTGTGTTGCTCCTGCTAACATACACCTTCATATAGAAAGCTTTCATGGTGAAGCACTTGTAAATCTGTTTAATTCTGCCTTTCTGACTTCTCTTAAATTAGCGTAAACCAGAAAGGAAGGACAGGTTTGTCTCAAGTTCATTAAATGAGGTTTAATTTTCATGTTCCCTTATGGTCAGTGGGCCCTGTGCTTGCCCGTTTCTCTCTGGGCATGTCCTTTGGGCTTAGTTTATTTGTTAAGATTATTTGACTTGAGCAGCAATATGAAATACGAATAGTTTGGCAGATGTCAATAGCTGGAAACCATTGTAAGTAAAGCCAGAAGTGAGTTCACTCTGTGCTGTGCTGGGGGCAGAGCCTTGCGTATTCATTGCTCTAAAGCTTATTTGGTGTCTTCGCAATGATCACCTTTCCTGTGGTGCCTGGAAAGTGCTGGGCTTCAGTGCCAGTGTGTGAGTGGTGTGGTTTGTTGTGATGGGGATGTGGGTACGGCAGTGCAAACCCCACAGTCAGCGGTGGCCGCTGAGGCCCTTTCTGGGTGATGAGCCGGTGTGGGATGCACGCGTTTCCTCGGGGCAGGCAGCTCTCCTTGCCTCACCTGGCAGGTGCTTTAGGTGTGAGTGCAGGAGAGCTTACGGCAAACAGTGCGAGTTGATTATTCGTTGAGTCCTGTCCTACAGCTATCTCAGCATTAAGTGCAGAAAACAAAACCTAAGGGTTACCTTTTCCCCTTGTAAACCAGCCTTTAATGGAAGCAGGTTATGAACCTTCCTGTTGCTTACAGGGCAGATCTGTCCTGTTGGTGAGGAACTGACATTTCTGCAGGTATTTGCTAGAGCTGTCAACAAAGAGATGAAACTAGTCAGTTGTTAGTGAATTTAACACATGAATTTGTTTAACTTACTATGAAATCTCCTGAGTTTTAGAATTCTTCTTTCAAATTCATTGGGCTAAAGGTTTATTTCAAACCGCACACCTATGATTCATTTAAATGGCATATTACAGATATTTTTTCAAAATTTCCTGGACATGAAGAATAAAATTAGGCATTCCAATAATAATTGGGGGGGGGGGTGGATCTGTCATCAGGCAGCTGCTCATTTCAGAGTGGACTTCTGGCTTTTTGCTGCACGTTACGTTCTTTGATAGAAAACACTTGAATGATTGACAGTATTTCACAGAAGTAACTCGAGTAGCACTGGTGTGCAGGCCTACATGTGATGAGGTCCAGGAAGAGGGAACATTGCTGTGTTTGCTTTAAACTATGTGTAGAAATTCTTCTGTAAGCTTTGGTAGAACCTTTTGGCACATGTTAATTTGATTTGCTCTAACTCCTGTCCTCCTTGGAGCATCTGCTGAGTGGGTGTTTCCCTGTGGCAGTGTCACCATCTTGCTTTGGGAAGAGGGAATTATTTATTTTATCAGCTCATGCACAAAGAGCAATTGTAAGGAGCAGCGCAAGGCGCTCCTGGTGTGCTCCTCGGGGTATTAACACCATTGCTGTGTTCTGAGGGAGTGAAACGTGCATGCATTGCACTGAACAGACTGAAGAGTTGTGTAAGTAGCAAAGTTAGAACTGCAGTAGAAGATGATATCTACCTTATTCAGGACTTACTTGGCAATTAGGAAAGCTAATGTGCATGGAGTATTTTGGTTTCATGTCTGAGATGAAAGGAATCCCGAAATGGGTTTGTACTGTTTCCTTTCTGTAGAAGATCATATTTTGCACCACGTGCCAATGTGGTAGAAAAACGCTTGTTAAATAACACGCATCTTTCAGAATGGATACTGAGCTCCCTTGGGCAGGTCAGCTCTTCACGTTGGAGTTGGATGGCTGAGTTTTGCAGCCCTGACCGACTTGGCACCTTTGAGGTTGGCAAGGCAAGTGATTAGTCCTGTAGTGCTAAAATTGTATCCCAAATTATAGTTCACTTCTTTGTAAATCCAGTGAGCACACCTTCCCTGGGAATCTTGCTGATTCAGAACTCTCAATCATACAGCAGAGCTGCCTCCTTTCCAGTTTATTCTGGATAGTGTCTCTGTCTCTGACTGATTGATAGGTCAGACGTTTCTACCAGGTACATCTCGTGAGCCACAAAATGCCTATTCCCAACTTCCAATGAGTCTGGAACGTACATTTTGTATGCACTTTTCACACAGTGTCACCTGAGCTCTGGGGGACAAGTCATTTCATAAAACGGTGTTACCAGTGTGAGTTACTCTCTGTTAGTGATGATTTGCAGAGTAAGTTCAGAACTTGCAGCTGAGTTTCTGCTGTGGACATTGCTGTGGTACAAGGTGACTCCCTTTATGTCACCACAAACATTTTGCACCCGGCTAAGTAGCAAGTGGGTTAGTCCCTGCGTTTCTTGAATCCAGAATTTTACGTCTGTGTCCTTAAAATAAGCTGAATAGGGGAGCTGCGGGTAGAGGATGGGAAGGAAGTGAGCTCCCTGTGCCAAGATCTGTCTCCCTGTGAGGTTTTCCAGGCCACTTGTGCAGGTGCCGAAACAGACTGCCTGTGTGGGGACAGTTATAATAAAAGTATGCATGTGGTAATAATGCTGTTCTTACTTTTTGAAGGGTATGTTGGTCTTTCCATTTCAGATTCACCTATCCTCATGAAATCTGTGGGGTTTTGTTGTTGTTGTTTTAATTGTGTTCTTGCTGTTTATTTATATGGGATACTGTGTTGAAAGGAGAACTAGAACTACAGAGGAATAAAAAAGATGAAGTCAGGTATTTACAAGTGAAAAAGAGGTCTGATTGCAAATAGCTTAAGTGGAGCTCGGCTCCTTATAAAGGAGAGCAAGAGTTAATGACTTGTGTAAAAAAACTGTCATTGCAATTATGAAACATTATAAATGATGAGACTGTTGTTCGTAGATTTGTTTCCCCTCGTAAGAACAGGGAATCAGTCTCAGCCTATCGGGTTTGGGTAGTTAATCTATGCAAGGAAGAATGTGGGTATTAATCTTTACAACCCACTGACATTAGGTTTAAAAATTACTGTCATCCATTTATCATGATGATGTGAAGTCTTCAGATTCATAAATTAAAATGTGCTATTGCATTTGATGCATGAATTTCCAGGAAACTAGTTCTGTTGTGCCTGTAATGTTGTTTATGTTGGTAGACCCTGAGTTTTATCCTCAGCTCTGCTCTCATAAACTGACTCTTTAGTGTCTCCTCCCTCACGCACTTAGGCTTGAAACACAGTTCATGAGGTTTGTTTTCTAATGTTAATTCTTCTATGTTGTTTTCATACCCTTTTATTCAAAATTGCCATAATAAACCTGCTGGATATAGATGGAAGAGCTGAAATGTCAGTATTTCCTTCCTTTGTGTGAATGTTTTCTGCTCCCAATAATGGTGTGTAATTGCAATGACATGTTAATTGCAAATGTTAAATATTTTATATATTATCACGTTAGAAAACCATTAAGAGAAGACTTGGGTCTTTAAGTCCCAGAGTGAACTCAACTTTTGCAGGGACTGTGTTATGTTAGAAAAGCATCAGAAGTGTGTTTATACATCAAAATTCTCAGGACTTCTGATTTTTTTTCCTTTCTGTTGTCTTCTTGAAGAGCTTGAATGGCAGACCCCTGTACTGCTTTTCCCTTCTGTTCTCAGTGTCCCTTGCCCAAACTATGATTATTTTATCTGCTGAGCCTTGTCTCCAGCTTTCCCTCTGCTGTCCTGAGTTGTGGTCTGTCATGTTTGTAATATCACTGTGCTTAAATCCTGGTAATAGTAGCTCCTCTTCTGCCAAAATGGAAGTTCTGTGTTTTCATAGGAACATCCTCTTGTTCGTTCTTTTCTCATCCCTCCTCATGCATGACTAAATCCCCATCTTTGAATGTGTGCAAGTGTATGCAAATAATATAGAGCCTTTCCTGCTGTGTGGTGACATCTGTGCTCTCTGCCCTTTCAAACACCTTCTTAAAATACAGTTTGTCTGAAGTGCATTTTGTCTCTTGGAATCTCATCAGCGCTTGCACTGGTTGTAACTGCTTTTTAAGGTAGATGGGTGCAAGTCATTTGCTGCTGAGATGGTTTCGTCCAGCTTGTTGTTTCTGTGCCAGAAATTCTGTTACTTGCTGCGTACCCAACAGAGTCATAGCGAGTGCAGTGACTTAATGTCTGCCTCAGGTCAAGGTTTGTGGAACTCCCCTGTGCGGTTTCCGCTGCTGAATTGATAATGGTAAACGTGGATGTGGGCAAATCAATCTGCACTGGAGTCTGGAGAATCTGCCACAGAAAAATACTCTCTTCTGTGTACACAGGTGCCCCACAATTCAGCTCCTGACAGACGCTGGGCTGAAGTGCCTTAAATAGATAAACATTTCTGAGACTGCTCAGGAGGTTCTGTGGTGACACTAAAGATCGCTCAAGCTAACTCGAGTAGGCAAAAGGAAATCGTTTCTTAACTAAGGATTGGCACAGATCAGTAACTCCTGGAAAGAGGGAGAAGAGCCACAGTCCGCCTTCCTGTAGTTCTCTTGTCCCGGTGTGATGTGATGTACAGACCTTCCGAGGAGATACAGGGAAGCTTGGCACGTCTCTCCCACTGAGTGGACTTGAGAAGATTACACTCCAAGTGTGGAGTGTGCAAGGAATTCCCTGGAAGTGAGATCGTGCAGGCTAGAAGTTTGTTTGCAGTCTCTGAATGCTTCCCTTGGAGTGGAAGGATTTGTCAGGTCTTTGAAGCATAGTGGTGGACTGTGATACCACAGTGTTAGCACAGAAGCTGCCTTTCAGTGTAAACCTGTGCCATCAGCAACTGCTTCTAGTTCCTGGAAAGCAGCAAAAGATTGGATGTTACTGCAGAGCTGTTGGAGAAGGCCATTTCTGTGGTTTGTGGCCATCCACAGGAACAAGAGCTTTTGTTTGGAGCTTTTATTTGATTTCAGCAAAGCTTCCTCAGTTAAACACCAGCAAAAAGAAACAGGAAGCAAGAACCCACCCTCTGTGTTCTATCCACAGGCCTAGTTCTGAGGAAGTAGTATACTGATACCACAGAGGGAACAAATATGCAGCTTCGCTTCTCTCCCTGACATTTATAGCTTCAGGCCTGGGGCGCCAGCTGCGAGTGCAGTTTGTACAGTTGGCACAGATGTTCAGTGGTGGGTTAGGAAGGAGTGGGCCAGATGGACTTCATTGACATGGGACATGTCATGTACCAAATGACAGAAGAGCAGAATAAAGACTGACAGCCATTAGAAGAAAACGGGAGATTGTCTGCTGCAGCAGAGTGGGACAAACCAATTTCCTACCGAAATTTCATTCGCAACTGCTTCAGTTTTATGTGCTCCAAGTGTTGGTTTTAATGTTGTCTTAACTACTGTACAGCAAAACTTGAGCAATGCAACACTTCAGTATTAATCCACTGCAGCGAAATGTGAAAAAAACCTCTGCCTGACAAATCCCTTCTCTCAGTTGCATCACTGAAAGGAGAATGCAATTGTTCTGGATCAGAGCGATCAAGGGTAGATTCATGTATTTCCATACGATTTTTTGGGGAGGGAGTGGGGAATGGGGACCCAGTGCTTTATTATTTCGTATTGAAAAGGTCCCTTGGGTTGTTGGACTCCTGCTTGGCTGCATGGCACAGCAGCTCAGTTTCTGTTTGGTAATGTTCTTCTCCAAACTGTTAAGGGTTTTAAAGGTTGTTATTGCCATTTTTGCGTCCTTTAGAAGAGCTACATGAGGTGGACTTCTATGTCTCAGCTATTTCTGTGTATGTTGTTGGTGTTCCTTGTAGGCTTTCTGTTAATGTCTGCTTATGATGGAGTGCATGAAATTGCTGATTTAAGCTTGGCACAGTTCTTTGCTCTCTTACTCCCCTTGACTCGTGGGTAAAATTGATGGCACTAAACAGTTCTGTTAATCTTATGACAGTTTATTGTTCAGAGAACTCAAGTTATAGAGTTACAGTCTTTTCATAGAATACTCTCTGAATTAATAGCGAGCCAATGTTTGGTAGAAATCATAAGATTCTCTTAAGGAGAGTAGTTCTTAAATAGTTTTTTGTTTTGTTTTTGCTTCTTTTTTGTTTGGTTTTTGTTTTCAAAAGTCTGATGGGCATTTATTCTTCATCATGCAGCTGAATACATTATTAAGCTTAGTCTCCCTTGTTTCTCTTCAGTCCTCAGTGGGCAGAGAGAGGCTCATTTTAGAGGTATTTGGCAGTGTCAGTGCTTGTTCTGAGCAGTCATTCTTTTCTAAAGAGAGAAAAACCTTGTTGAGATGAGACTAATATAAAATTTTATTAATTCTCCCCTCGATCTTCCAGTCTGATGTATTGCCCGTTGGTAGCTAGGTTTTTTAAAATCTGTAGCAGATCTCTAGCATTATCCAATTTCATACAATGAAGGGAGACCTTTCCTCTATTTCTTCAAAATTACTTCAAATCAGTCATATTTTTAAAAAAATCCTGCTGTCCTTTTAGTCCTCTGCCTCTTCACATCCCTTAATGCAATTATATGCAACTACATGTTCTCTGAATACTAAGCATTTTTTCTTGTCTCTGCCCTGTAGTGGTTACTCTGCTGTTGAACTGTTGTTCTTTATCATCCTGTGTCATATTCTGTATAAAGGTATTCTTAGGAAATAACTGTCTCTATGCTGCCTGTCCTTTTAATCTCATCATAGTCATCTATCCAGGATTGTGTCGTAGTCTACCCAGTGCTGCTTTCTCTTTTTTTGGACCTCAGATGTAAACATCTGAAACGACAAATTATCCTTGCCATGAGAGTCAGAGGATGTAAACAAGATGTGAAGGGGACGTTTAATATCAACCCCCTTTTCTTGTTTGAAACAGAAGCAGCAAGCTTCAAGCTCAGAATACCTTAGAATTTAAGTTATGACTTGTTGAGAGAGAAGGATGCTGAGCACCTCAGGTAATTACCATATTGCACTGTGTTCTCCTCCGTGCATTCTGCCTGCTCCCCAGTGGTCGTGGCTCTCTGGGGATCTGTGTGATGGCTCACACTGGTGGGCACAGAGCAGCACTAAAAGGGGGTGAACTGACACTGCCTGTCCCAGCTCCCGCCGTTCTGCTCCTGCACGGAGGGCTGGGAGGGAGGGAGGGAGGTGTTGAAACATAGGTTATTCTTTGTGTTGGGTCGTGTTGGGCTGTTCATCTCACTGAGCAGCTACACTGAGCGTGCATTATGGAAGGTGCCAGTCTGAGGTAACTGCACTTCAGGTGCTTCTACTGGCAGAACTTTCTGTGCTTTACTTATCATTGGTTTTGGTCAAAATACATAGCTGTGGTCAAGTCAGATAGGAAGTGTTGATATAATGTGAGCTAATCAGATTAGGGCGTTATTTCCTTGTCTTTGGTGTTTTGCCTTTTGCCTCTTTCTCTTAAGCTTTTTTCCCTCCCATTTAAAAGTATGTCAGTGAGCAGCAACTGTGGTGTTAGAGGAGCGTGTCTGGGGAGTGAAACCTCTCTTCCCTTGTGGAAGAGCTTGCACAGGAACCACCAGCAGATTCTAAGAAGCGTGACATCTACCTGTATCTCCAAGCAAGTCCTTACATTGTAGGGACAGTGAGGACTTGGAACAGCTCAGACTTTGCTGCTTCACATATCTACAGTAACTTTGCTATTGTACTCTCGAACAGGTACTGTGAACTCATCAAAGCCATGAATGCAACATTAAGGCTGTTCACTCCAACCATGCATTGCTGCAGTTGTAGGAGGGATTGCATGGTTGTGTATGTGTACATGTGCGGTAGAATGACTGGGTAAAGATCTCCCATCCCTAATTTATACTGGTTTATAGTACATAGTTATTTATTTTACAGTGTATTTTTATAAAATGTCATGTGGAATTCCGGCTCACTCCTGACTGAGCAGTACGTTGTTGCTGGGACCTAACTACCAGTGAGATTTGTTTCTCATCACAAGCTTTGCAGAACCACTGGCATCTTATTCTGGAGTTTTGAGGGCTGATGCATTTGGAATTCACTCTGTGTGATCTGGCTGAGTTGAGATTTGGCAGCCCTTGGAGCAGGGTCTAAGATGTGTGGGTTTGATGCGGTTTGGGATTAATTTTTTGTGTTTATTCCTTAACAGCCTGGTTGCTAATGGCTTTCCAGCTGCAGCTGTGGCAGTAACTTTTAATGGTTTTGTGCAGCTTTGCGGGGATTGATTTGCTTGCTGTAATGAGGCCTCCTGGAAACACGCACCAGTGTTTCAAAAACTGGTATGAAAATGAGCACAACCGAATGGTAAGGGAAGATTTTGGTCAATGGCACTCCGAGTGCAAGGTGACAGTGCTACTGTGGAGCAGAATGCCAGTCTCTCTGTTTCAGGGATAAGGCACAAAACCTTCATCTGGGAGAGCAGGCTCAAGTTGTGTTGTAGTTCGGAACTTCTGAGTGTGCTTGTACTGCCTGAAGTTGGCCACCCAGGCTGGCTTTGTGCACCACGTCAAACCCATGTGTTCTTTAAAAATACAGCTGGAGAAAACAGACTTGCGTATGTGCACAAGAGGAGCAAAAGCTGGTTGTTGAATGTGATGTGTTCCTGTAAGGTCCCTTCTCATGAACTGGATAGCAAGCAGTGGGATACTAATGAGGTTTTCCTGATAATCCAAAAGCAGCCCCCCTTTGGAACCTGCAGCAGCTGGATAGGACATGGACCTGTTTGCTGCAAAGCTGGGAATCCTTAGCACATCATGAGAGGGGAAAGAGTGGGAAATAAAAGGGAGTTCCTAATTGAAATTGTGGGGTGCACAAAGTCTGACTTAGGTGTCCAGGCTCCTCTTGTCTCCAAGTTTAGCAGATGCTTCCTATTTGGTCCCACAAATCTGATTCATGGTAGTGTGAAAAAACTTATAACCCAGCAAACAATCCCCCAAACTTCAGCTCCTCCAAAACCCCAAGGAGTTGAAGACCAAACAGCAATACCCACCCTCCCCAGGAAATAAAAACTACACCAGCTTAGACTCCAGTGGAAAACCTGACCTAAGGAAAAGGCAGCTTTTCTCTCTGCAGGTGAGAGGTAACTGTTTCCAGCAGCAAACAACACAATTTGCAGATGAGTATCCACCAAGGAAATGGAAAAATGTCACAGCTTACAAGTTACCATCTTTGTAGGGGGACTTTGGAGTTTCATACCCCAAATTGTGTCTTGTCAGTTGAGTGTTTTCTGTCCGTTAACACTTGCTCTGTCTGTGGCTTGGCTCTTGTGTCAAACAGCGTTATTACGTGTTGATCAGATGCTCGCTGCGGCAGATACACAGCTGTTACAAGAGAACATTATCATAAAGTCTGTGTTTTCACCTGAACAATTATCGAAGACTGGCAGATGGCTACTATTTTTGACAGTATTTTATAGATATAAATGAAATAGCCACTGCGTGACAGAATAGGGTGTGCTTTGTTACGCGCACTGTAAGACAGGTAATGCAAGAAGTCTCTCAGTTTTACCTGACCAGTCCAGCAAAAGGAAATAGGTGATATATTTTCACATGTGTTAATTCCCCCTCTCCCCCCACCTGAGGAATGGAAATCTTTGGAAGGTGACAAACTGACCAGATCTCCCAGCTAATGCAAGAGCAGACATTGAGTATTCCCTAATATTTGCCATTTCTTTTGATGCCTTTTGATCCAAACTGGGAAGATTGCCAGCTCTTCATTCTGTAGCATCTGCCCTGAAATTATGGACTGGGATATCAGCTATGCATTGATTTTTAAGATACACACTATGAACTATTTCCCTGTAATCTGGCTAGTTATTTCTCTGTTCCAAAGACTTGCATTTCCAATGAGATAAGACTCTGTGTAATTCCTGGCATAAACTAATTCCTGTAGATAATCTGTTACTCTGAAAGCATTGCTTTTGCCATTTTAGCCTCAAAGATTTATGATATATCAGGGCCTTTCTGAGTTTTTAAGAGATATTTTCATGAAGTTAGGTAATATTTTAGCTAGATTTGGATTTTGAATACAGAATTTAGAAAGCAGCAATAAATTTTCCATTTTCCAGCCATAGAAAGGCAGAAAACAAATTTATTTATTCCCTGTGTAGGGCCAGCTCATATTTCACCTGAGGCAGTAAAAATGCAGAGTTCACTTCTTCTCTTTTGGCAGAGCAAACGATATGGAAAATTGAATCTCAACTTCCACAGCAGTGAGAATACAACTTTTTGTTTGTTTCTTTGTGGCATTTTTGTTTGTGGTTTTGCTTTGGGGTTTTGTTTGTTTGTTTTAGAAGCTTCTGTCTACTGTTATATTAATCAGGTTTTAAGCAGCTCTGCATTCAAAATGGGCAGGTGACACACAAAATACCAAGCAAAAGCTTGGGGAGCGTTTTTCATGTGGCACAGTCTTCTGCTCCTGTGCTGAAGGAGGATCCTGTCTTCTAGTTAAGAACTCTCCTGCAGACAGTCCTAGCAGGCTGCTGAAAAGCTAATGGGAATGAAGAAACAAATGAACAAATTGCCAGGAAAAGTCTCTCCCCTTTTGTAGTTCATCTGCTGGAAAAAAAGCAGCTTCCCAGAATTTTTACCTGAGATTTACAAAGGAGAGTGAAAGGGAAAGTGTCTCCTGTATTTCTTGAGAGGGAATGTTCTGAGGAAAATAATGACTGCTCTGGTTGTGCATTGCAATGGAAAGTAAGAGAACAGGCCCAGACTGATTATAAAGAAAATGGTGATCGTGTGTATGTTTTGAACTGGCAGCCTCATACTAAGTTAAAATGGGACAGGATTTTGTAAGGGAAATAATTTTCCATTATCCAGTAGCTTAAGTGAAGAGTGAAAAGTTATTATGGTGTATAAGAAAACTAGCTGAAAGAAAAAGTCTAAGTTAAGGCTGACAGTGCAGATGTTCTGAACAATTTCATGGCAAAATCTGTAAAAAGCCTTGCTGGTGAAGAAGAGGTGTATCTCAGTAATTTGGGCGGTCTGATGTGTCAGCCTTAGCCCGTGCTCTTTTTGGCTGCCAGTTCCTACTGGTTTTTCCCCTCTGTATCACAGAACCATAAAATCATTCCGGTGGGAAGGGACCTGAAGGTCTGGGCCACGCTGCTGCTCACAGCTGGGTCCAGGTTGCATTCAGGACAAGAATAACCTCTCTGAGGTTCTTGGTTCTGGTGAATCTCATTATCCTTGCAGTGATTCCCTGCCCCAGTCCTCAGTTATTCACCACCCTCAAACCTCAGTAAAGAAGGGAAAGACCAGAGTCAATTAACCTAGTAATGCAGAGCTAAGGTTACCTGGGAATGTTCTTCACTAAAACTGAAATTCCTGAAAAGCGCTGGAGGAGGCGAGGGATGTGTGCTGGTTAATGTATGTGTTCTTGGATCTGTCTGGAAGCACCTGCTGTATTAGGTGTAGATGTATTTAAAACGTATTAGCTACTTTTTAGAGCAGTTTAGCAAAGCTGGGTGTGAAAAGTAGGCCTGTTCAAGTACTTCTAGCTGCGGAGGAGGACAGGGGCACTACTCATCAGTGCCCATATTTGGGACCAGGTATAAGAGACCATAGACTCACAGAGTGGTCTGAGTCGCCAGGGACCTTAAAACTCACCTAGCTGCAGCTCCCCTGCCGTGGGCAGGGACACCCTCCGCTAGAGCGGGATGCACGTGGCCCACGAGGACTCTAACAGAAATAACTTCACATTGAAGTGCCAGTCTCTCGGCAGCAGCTGGGACAGGAAAAGGTCTCGTAGGCCACTGTTGCCTTGTGTAGACCACAAGGCATTCTGGTCATCGTTACTGGGGGTTAGCGCGGTCGGGTTAAGGTGGAAGGGGTGTATTCATTGCACTTCAAGAAGCTGAGCTTGTTGAATTCGTTAGGAAGGCAAAGTATGCTGCATTTTGGTTATAGCTACTTAGGTGAAGGGAATAGTCTTTTAGGAAAGAATGGTTACTAACATTGTAATTACCTAGGTTCATAGCTGAGACATGGCTAGTCTGAGTAAAATTGGCTATGTGCGTTTTGGAAGTCAGTAGCAGTACAAAAGGGTGAAATCATATTGCAGACATGATTTGTGGTTACGGTGATTTCCAAGGATTAAACAAGAATGCGCTGTTTTGTTTCCTGCCTCATTGTCTCCTCTTGCCTGCCCTGCTGCCATTTGCAATTCATTATTTTTCCCTTCAGGCCCTACAAAGTCAGCAGCATATTGCAGAGTGTTGGAGAGTATTACTTAGATGTCACGGTGGCCTCTGTGCTTCTACAGAGCTCTGCTTGCAGGGCTCTCCGAGCTTGGCTTGTGTAAAGCTTTAGGAAAGGAGAGAAACTTAAACATGCTGAGAGTCTAAGATGGTGCTTCCTTCATTTCCCCAAGATCCTGGAATACATCTGGATGCCAAATGGGGCAGCTGACAATCCAGGAACCCATCTGTAGGCTGAATTTTGTGCCCAGGAAATGGAGGGCAAGGACTGGAGCACAAGCAGCATCTCAAACCAACCAAATGTTACTGGAATCATGTTAAAATGAGTGGGGGAGAGAAATCAAACCAACCAAATCTTACTTTAACCGTGTTAAAATGAATGGGGGAGAGAAATTAAACTCTGGAAAGGATTAATATTGCTGTGAGAATTCTCACTCATGCAGGGAGAGAAATTTTCTGTAATCTGAAACGTTCATCAGCCAGTTAAACTGATAATTTTGGGCTGCCAACTCTTTAATTAATAGATACTCCCTTCAAAAAATATTCTGGTTTTCAGAGCCTGCCTTGGTGGTGAAGTGGCAGGGGATTTTCAGTGCATTTGGTTTCATTGTGTGGATTGTTTGGGTTTTTTTCTTAGCTTTCTTGAGTTTAAATACTAACATTTTGGAATCATTCGTGCATGTGTGAATGAAAATGAACCTTACGGAGCGGCTGCCAGCTCAGTCAGTGCTTTGTTCACCCTAAGGTAAAATCCAGAAGAAATGCACACTTGAGCGAGTGTTTTCTGGAACAGAACTGAAGCCGGTGTTTCAGACTGCAGGTTCAGGTCTCTGAAAGCATAAAGCATTGTCTGTCTCCACTCAGAAATAATCTGTAGGGACTAGCACAGGCGGTGATAGATCCTGAAGAACCTTGCCTGAGGGAGTGCCTTTATGCTCTTCCCTTTTTTCACTGCCCACAGTCGTCTTCCAGCCTTACTCGTCTGTTGTCCTCCAGCGTTTGTTTTGCAGCCTGCAGGTCGCTGTTTGAGACAGACACCATATTTCTGCACTGGTGTCCCATGGTACGGGATGCTCTTAGGTTTTACTCCTTTTCCAAGCTAGCCTCCTGTTTCCTGGAACATCGGGGCACGTTCTGTAGGCACGCTCTTCTTTCACAGATCCCTGTCCTTGCACCCTGGTACCCGTTCCGTGGGCCATAGCTGTTACCTCGGGAGGCTCCTCGTGTGTCTCCCCCCATTTCACATCTCCTCCATCACAGTTCCCCGCTCAGAGGGACACTGAGGTTCAACAGCACTGAAGAAGACTGCCACAAAAGTAATTTTATCTAGCACATGAAAACAGCAGCATTTGCACCCACTTGTCTGCATCAATTAAGTTCTGGTCTCCACAGGCAATTTGTCCGAGTGTTTCACTGTGCTCATAGCAAAGAATTTTTTTTTTCCCTGTTCCATCAAGCCCTAAGTTTCCTTTGCTTTTTTTGACTATTCTTTGAGATCTTCCGTAATTTTCTCAGGAACAGAGGTGAAGCCTTAGCCCATAGCCTTCTGGATCCTGCTTGCCTTTTTTTTAGGTGGGCATAACAGTAGGCATTTATGTCCTTTTCATGTTATGTGTCTAAAACCGGGGCATTTTGGAAGCATTAATGCATTTGAGTAAATACCAGCTGACTGGGAACCCTGCCTGTCAATCCCACTCTTAGTCTGAGACAGAATGGCAGTGTTGTCAGATGGATTAGCAACAAACAATATTGGAAATTACCATCTAGTTTCGTAGTTTTGGCAGATAAAGTATATTTAGTTAATAAAACCAGAGAAGGAAGGATATGCATTTTCCTTGTTCTGAGTAATTTTTCTCCACTTTTCTATTAACTTAAAAATTCTTCTCTTGAAATTGCCAGGGACTTTGAACATTAAGTGATTACCAGTGATTTCATTTTTGAATAGTGACTCAAACACTGTCTTGCTTGTAGAATGTAGATATTATATTAAAAGAGCCACAAGTGCCAAGAAAATCTATTTCAAAGATTGCTCGTGGAGATTGGGCCTTGAGTATTGTCTGAACTTCGGTATGCAGCAAAAAGGTGGGAATTCAGTGTAACTTTTTTCTATCTTTAATCTGAATACAGGAGGAGTGACACAGGGAATTGTGTGTTGGGACTTGAACTTTCCACTTGGTCATCTTGTTCTCTTAACCTGGGCACTGAAACTTGCTAAATCTGAGTATGGATATCATTAACAGTTATGTGCTGTCAGACATCATCTTGGTGTTCATCACAGCATTGTGAGTCCTTTGCCGTACTGGGCAGTACCATTTTTGGGAAACTGGGAATCCATTTCTGGGTAGTACTGTAAGGTACCACCTCCAGGGAGTGGGAGTCATCTCAAAGGGAGTTGACTGCTTGTATAAAGTTTCTTGGTTTCCTGTCCCACCATGCCAACAGAGGGTAAAAGGCAGAAGTCATTTTGGTCAGGTTGAACTATCACTGTGTACAGTCTTAATTTCAGGTTTGGGCTTGCAGAAAAGTGTGTTTTATTTTCCATCTTCAGGAGACCAAACTGAGTTTTCTTCCGCTTCTTTGCATACTTTATTTTTTAGATTCTAGTAATTATTTGTTGTTGTTTTTAATAATGTCTCCATTTGATTCACTTTTTTTTACCTGAGCATTTATAAAGTGCTTCAGCTGAGGCCTTATCAGTGCCAAGTGGAGTGGAAAGGCATCACCTGTCTTTTTCTTAGATGACATTCAAAGGAAGAGCTATTGATTTTGTCCCAGAGACAGTCTTGAGTCGTGGCTTTGTCAGACTGCTTTATTATCTATTGGTTAGCTCGGCTGAGATATGAATTTTGGCCATTACGACTAACACCAAAATCCCAAAGGGAATTCAGAAGGTACAGTGCACCGCTCGTGATAATTGCTGCGGAGACTGTGGCAATCTGACAATTTCTTATAAGCATCTGTCAATCCACTGTTACAATTAACTCTTACACTAGGCATTGACTCATGACAGAGGGGTGGTACATCATCCCAATCTTCCTTTTCTGCTTTGGAAAGTAGGATAGTTGGATGAAAATCAGAGGTTGGCCTACTGCATTTTGTATAGGAGGAGGAAGCATCTGTGAGGCAGAGAGCTGCTGAAACAGTCCCAGCTACACTGTGGTCGGTGCTGATTTCTTTTCCATTAGATCTCCGTAGGGTGAGACATCAGTTTAAGGCCTTGATGACCTTCCTGATGGGTGACAGGATGCTCCTCAGCACCCGGAGGGAGCAGTCCCAGGAATGCACTGTCAGAGGACAGTGGGTTACACAAAAAGGGATAAAGAGACCCCAGTGGCTTCCTGAAAGTCCTCAACCAAATGAGGAGACTCCCCAGCAACAGACTGATAGGATGGATCAAGAATGGAGTGTTACGGAAATAGCGTGGCCTTCTTTGCAGCATCCTACAGGAACACAGGGAACCTGCCCTCGGGCCTGTGTTGTCTGTCTGTCACCCCAGAACTATTATTGACTGTGCTCACTCAAACTGCCTAAGGAAAAAAATGTATCAGAAGAGATCGGACGTGAGCAAAATCCGGGAGAAGTTCCATCATCTGTGCAGGGTAACCAGCGAGCTGCCTGGTCTCCTCCCACCCCTTGGGACACTGTAGGGCTGAGCAACCATTTTCTCTGCTTTTCTTTACCTTTGCCTTGACCTTATCTTGTGCTTTAGGCTTTATGCCTTATAGATTACCATCTTTCACATTTACCCCATAGATACCTTATTTACTAATTGTACTTTGCTGCTAATTTTACCTTGCCCTACACGTTGTAACTTAACAGGAGCATATCTTACTTTATATCTTTTTTTTGTTATCCTACACTGTACTTTATTGCCGACCCATTGCCAGTGGTTTGCTTTAAGGTGTGCGCTGCCTCATCTCGGTGAGTTGAAAGGTGTGTGAGTGGGAAGTGGCTCTGTTCTTTCTTTTTGCTTTGTGTTAACCAGCGTGGCTAGGTTTTGTTCTAGTCTTTGTAAATCGGTCTGTCGTGGAGGGGGCTTGCTTGAGTTTTGTGCTGAGGCTCAGGTAGCTATGCTGTGTTGTAGAGCGTGTTTCTGGGCTTTGGGGTTTGTTCATTAGTGAAGTGCAATCGTGCAGTTCAGTGTTATCACTGGCGACGCGAACCCTGCAGTAGTTTGTCACGTACTTGTATTCATAACAGTTATTTTGTGTACTGGGGCAAGAAATCTTTGCATTTCTGCCCCTTTTTCACGTGACAGATCTCCTAAGGCAAAAGTATAAGCTCGTTTGTGCTCTGGGAAAATAAAGTTAAGCCGTTTTTATTGATTGTGAAGGACCTCGTCTGGGAAGAGCTTCAGAATGTTGTGAGAGGCTGTGAGCTGGCTGTGGGTGTTCGGGTCTGCTGCAGTACCCGTGTGTGGGGACAAGATCATTGGTGCTTGTTGTGTGTGCAGAGTCTGTGCATTGTCGTGCTGACAGGAGCTTGGGAGTTTTCTGCCATCCTTCTGGCATTCCTCAGGTTCTCAAGTGCCCCCTTAGGTGTGGGTGGCCCGTAGGGATACAGCAAGAAAAGATGGTGCACAGTTTTTCTAGTGCTAGGTGGATGGACAATATAAAGTTAATGAAATCTGCTTCCATCTTTGTCTTCTTTGAAACACGGTATCTGGAAGGATAACGCCGCATTCTGATTCATATTCCCTGATACTATTTGGGACTTTAATAAGACTGAAAAATGAATTAAAAGTAGTCTTCCCAGTTGGAAAGAAAGCTGCAGCTGGGGTTCTGAGGCCACGACATACAGGTCTGGTTGTGTTTCTGTTGAGCCTCTCAGCCCAACTATTCTTTGTTTGCTATTCCAAAGAAGTGTATCTCTTAGAAGGGGCTGGGAGCTGGGCACTTGGCACTGTGTGTCCCATCCATGCAGTGTATTTGCCCCTTTATTTCCCAGCCGGGTGTGTTGTGTTTGGCGTGGGTGGAACTGGAGCAGTGCCAGCCCTCTGAGTGCCCTGTTTCCACACAGGTGCCAGTCCGTGGGCACGGTTACTGAACGTGCCCAGACAGAGCCAGCAGTGCTGACAGTCACCAGCATTAAACTTCTGGTTTTCTGCTGAGCTTGGAGGTGGGTGACATGGACATCCCGTGTTCACAGAGCGTTCTGTGATGTAGCAAGTCTCATAAACTGAACTAGAAGTCATGCTTTTTGCATAGGCAGAATCCCAAGGTACTCATGCAAGGCCCAGTTAGTAATTAGGATTATAACTGTGTTTAATCTGTCCGAGTTGCTGTGAAGTCCAGTTTATTGTATAACATAAAATGTAATTCAGTACTGATGTAGTGAATGGCAGCCATGAATTAACAAGAAACAGGTAAGCTGTGAACTAATTCATGGCTTAGTGCACGGGGAGTTTCACAGTGGTACTTCTGAAGGTGGAGCAAATCTATTGCCTTCACATCGTGCATTTCTAATGTTCTTGTATTACCTTCTCCTGAGAGGCAAAGCAGATTGTAGGTCTGTGTAGGAAAGGAAATTCAATACCAACACTAACGTGGAAGCTTTTAAGAAGTGTTTAAGCTTTAAAGCTATGACCATGATATATTTTCAGATTATATTTTATGGTATTACCCTTCGTAGCATAAGTTAAATTTTATATTTACATTACTTTGCCTGAAAAAAAAGGAATATGCTCCTCTGTATTTGTGGTTTAGATGGGAATAGTAACAAAGGACATAACTGCTCTAAGTCTTGGCATTACGGCCTTCTAGCTTGATCTGAGCCCTTACTCGTGTCTGTTACCCTTTGGCTTTAAGACCAGTCTTACTTTAGCACAGTATTTTCTCCTTCGTTGCTGTCCTTACTGATGATGATTTTTTGGGTTTTTTCTCCTGTTATGATGCATCTGAGTATCAAAAATTCGTTAAGGACAAATACAACTGTACTACTGCCATTTGAAAAATGCTGATAAAAGCGTATGTTTGGAAAGACAGAGGGACGGTCATTCATTTTAGAAGAATTGTGTAATTCTCTTTTGAGTGGCACCCTTCTGCATTTGTCTACATTTTCATTTCTCACCATGTCAACCCAACAGTTGCTTCCATCAGTCTCTAAGCAACCATTTTCTCCTGGTGCTTTCCTCTCAAGAAATCTTTGCTCTCTTTTAACGTTTCAGATTTTCGTGGATTACTTAGAAACGCTAATGTTATAGCATGTAAACCAAGAGTGTATGCAGTGATACAGCAAATACTTTGCTATGAGTAAAAAGAAATATAAATTGTATGGAAGATATGTCATAAGTATATATTTTGTAAAGGTAATGCATATTGCAAAAATTTAATTATTAGCAGTATAATTTTAACACCAGGCAAAAATACAGCTTTTTCTGTTCATGTAGAAGTCTGATTTAGCATGAACATATTAATGCATTGATGTAAAAGAAGTTAGCTTAGTTCTTGGGGCAGTTGTCTGTCATTGGAGACTCGTCTCATTATGGAAGCTGTTGTCAGAGTGGCTTAGGAAGGTTTCATCAGTGAAGTAGCAGCCTTAATACTGTGAACTTTTCCTTCATTCTGCACATGTAAGGTCTTGTGGGTATCCTATTTCTATAGCACTTTGACTCAGTATTTTCTTGCTGCTGTTGCTTCTGGCAGAGTATTTCTGTACCTGTGAATGCTGGGGATCAGCGCATTGTTTTAAGGACTTGGGGGAAGTTCAGTGAGGTTTCCTTTTGCAAGCTTTTCACGCGAGCTGCGTTGGGCGGTGTTTCAAGAGAGTGCAGCCAGCCGCGTGTCTCGGTGGCGTCTGGCTGGGTGAGAGGTGCCATCTGAGGGGACGTGTTGCTGTGTTTGCAGAGAGCCATATCCTGGAGGATGTGAACAAGTGCATCGTCGCGCTGCGGGAGCAGGACGGGGACGGCCTGGACCGGGCAGCGGGTGCCATCCGAGGGCGCGCTTCCAGAGTCGCCCACGTCGTTTCGGGAGAGATGGACAACTACGAGCCCGGAGCTTACACTGAAGGCGTGATGGCCAGCGTGCAGTATTTGACCAAGAATGGTAAGTGATTCCTCAAGTTCTTACAGTGCTGTGACCTTTCCTTTATACGCCTCTCTGGAAGTGAATCCTGTGGTCCTCTCATCAGGTGCACCAGTGATTCGCTCTGCGGGCTCTGCTTTCGGCATCCTGTCCAATTGCGATGATGCCATGCAGTTCAAAACTAAGCGTTAAGATTTTATTTGGATTACATGGTCTACTTAAGGCTTTTTAAATTATGGAAGACTGTTGCTGAGGTTCTCAGTGCAAATAACAATGTCTGGAGACTTGTAACTACTGAGGCAGCAGATTTCCACTTTGGTGCACTGGCCTCACCACACCTGTTCTGAGCAGAGGCAGAGAGAGGCAGGGGCATGATTTGTGTCTACTTCCACTTTAAAGACTGTTGAGCAGTGGTCAGATACCCCAAAATACCTTCAGCTTTGCTAAGCAAATTCAAAACTGCTTGAAGTGGTTAGTAGTCTCCATTTCCAGTTTCATGATGTTTAAAAAGAGGGTGATCCTGTATTGGAAGATGCCTGTAGTGGGCACAGGGATGTAACTACACTGTTCTGTAGATGGTTCTTGTTATTTACATAACGGAATCTTTGACCTTTCATAGTGTATACTTAATAAAAGAAATGATCTGTGGAGCTCCCAGGACTTCCACGTTTTCAGTGTTTGTGAGTCTAATAGTTGGGCAGTCAAACTGCTCTTAAGAAATTTCCTGGCAACTCTGAACATCCCTGGAATATAGGATTTCCCTTCATGAACTCTGAAGTTTAAATCCTAGCTCTGTCAGTCTAAACAAATGTCTAGTACCTTACATTTGACTGACATTTGCTTTATTTTACCTCAGGACAGGAATTTTGTTTGAGCTCTTTCTTGCTAAGTTCAAATATGTCCAGGGCAGAACTGTCTTCGTGCAAACAAGAGTAAACAGACATTGCAGTGAAGTGACTGAAGGGACAGAATAGTGAGAAGAGTTTGAAATAGACTTGCTGTTTTTATCTTACTTTCTGATATTTTAATGAGAAAAATCTGAAGATTTTCACTATTACTTTCTTTTTTTCAATGACTTGTGGCAGTACTGTGACAAATACCAAGGGAAGCAGCATAGAAAAAGCGTAGTTTTGATTAGCTGAGCCCATCTTTCTTGAAACCAATAGTGTTTGAAGACATTAGGAGTTGACACTGACATGTGTTCTGTTGCCTTGCTTCAACATATATATATATATAAAATGTACGTAAATCTGTCAGTCTACAAAAGACGTAAGATGGGTTTTGGTTGGAATGCTTGCCTGTGTCAAGGGACATCAAGCATGTGACATCTCCAGTGGCTCTGCGGTACTTCAAAGAATGCACTGGCTTTATGTTACGCAGGAGGAGTGGAAACAAAAAGCATGCACTTCTTAATTGCACCTGTGTTTATGTGATCTGGAATGAACAGACATCACATCATGTGAGGGCTTTGTTCTTCCTTGTTCTGACCCACAAGGGCACTGGGACACGCTGTGTCCCCTCTCGGGCTCAGGTTTCGGTGGGTAGGAAAGAGCAGCAAAGCACTGCAGCCAAGTCCCTGGTGTAGATGTCTGGAAGTCAGTGAGGATCCTGCTCTGGAAATGCTGCCCCAGGGTCTCTCTGAAACCTTGGCCAGCTGGAGTCATCAGTCCTGTGTCCTGTATATACCCTGTGAGGGCAGTGGGTTTAAACCAGCATTTCCTATCTCCTTTTACATGTGTAAGGTAGTTGAGCTTGAGGCTGTATTCTGGTGTGGTTAAGGCTGAAAACAGTACTGACGTGTCATTCCTAATGTCTGGCACTGTTGATTAGATTGGAATACGCAGATTGTTACATCTGGGTGGGTTTGTGTACTGCTGCATGAACGCAAAATGAAACCTTTAGAAACACCATAAGGTACTGCCTCTTCAGAACTGCACTGTGTTTTTAAATATCAGTCTGCTCTGTTGTTTTACTGCCTGCCAGAATGTGCAGCAGTTAAATTCAAGTCAGCAGTTTACATTATGGCAGGTATCCGTTGATGTAAGTAAAAGGCCTGTATTGTAAATTTGGTCGCAGTTCTGCTTTCATGCCGAAGTACAATGATGTATATGTAAGCACACGTACAAATCCTTTAGTTAGATCTAAAGATCTTGTGAAAAATGAGGAAGAGGGTGGAGGCAAAATTGTGAGTATTTGAAATGTCTCAAGGAACTAGTGGGGAGGTATCTCTCTCTGAATCACGAGTTTTGAGTCTATGCTTTTTTATTCCAGTAGTGCTGATGGGATTGCAGCAAACCATTGTCCACAGCTTCTTACGACTAGAATTATGAAATACCTTGTAATTCCCACAGGGATGGCTCTTAACTCTTAAGTTTAGCAATAGTAATGAACTTCTGTTTGGAACTAAACCCAAATTTGTCTGACCTCAAAGGAAAGGTCAGCTGTAGGCATTTTGTGAGATAGATAGTACTGTTCTTGCTTCCTTTGAAGTGTGGATGGAGACGGAGTTTAATTTCTGAGGCAGAATCGTGATATCAAATGTGAAGTTTAATGTGGATTTTGTAAATCTCTTTGTGTGTCAAAAACTGTTTATAACCTGTGTCCATAGCTGAATTCCAAATGCTTTCTCAGTATATGAGGGACATAAATTAGGTTTTTCTACAAACGCCCATTTACCCTAAATTGTGTAGTCTCATTGGAAGTCATTAAAACAGTTACTCATGTGCTATTTGCACTCATTTGCTAAGAAGTGTAGTAATTGAATTGACTGGAATCTAAAAGTTTGTAATTTGGGACTGAAGGGCAAAATCTGTAACATGTGTTTTTATTGAGTGAATAATCATCTGGGTTAAGTACGAGTTACAAATGTCTACGTTTTTAGACATTATGGAGTGAGGGAAAAACCTTCTATCCAAACAGGGTGCATGACTTAGAAGGTTTGAGGAGGTATATGATGGGTATTACAGAATCTCATGTTTTGACCCCTTCCTGCAGCTGAGCACCACACAGCTGCTTGCTTAGTCCCCCCTGGTCAGGTGGGAGGAGGAGAAGTGGAAGGGTAAAAGTGAGAACTTGTTAACAACAATTTATTAATTTAAATAAGTGATTATTAGTAAGTGATGCAAATGGAAACAACTGGTTGCCACCACCTGAGCAGTGCCCAGGCATCCCTAAGCAGTGGCTGCCCAGCCCACCTTCCCCGGCTTTCTGTGCTGAGCGTGACCCCATATGGCCTGGGATATTCCTTGGGTCCCCCCGGTCCTTCCCTGGTGGGGTGGGGTCGGGGGCTGTGAAAACACCCCTGAACCATCAACACTGTTTGCAGAACAAGCCAAAACAGCCTTCTGCAAGATACTGGGGGAAAAATTAGCTCTGCCCCAGCCAAGACCAACACACACAATCTGAATTCTTTGGTACAGCAAGGGGATACCGAGGGAATTTGTGGTCCTGTCATCTCCTTGAGAGCCACGTAGGCCTGTTGCTTCTAAGGAAAGATTCTCCTCCAATTTTGAGCATTTACGCATGGCCAGTTTTGTTACTGTGTTGATGGGAACAGTTCTTCTGCCTCCATCTGGATTAGACTTGGCCCCAGCGGGCCAAAGGCATTCAGCTTTGAGACCTGCTCCGGAGTCTTTGGGTTTGTGTTCAGGAGTTTCCTTTAAAACCTTCACGAGTTTCAGTTATGTTTTTGGCAGCGTGTTCTAACATCATAGTGTGTGCCAGTATGAATGAATTTATTTATTTACACTAATGAATTTATTTATTTGCTCATTTCTCAGTCCCAGGATTGCTGTTCTGGCCACCTTCCAGTCTCTCCTCTCCCTTCACAGCCCTTTCAGTGTGATCACTTGTATAGCCTCCAAATTAATACTGATCTACTACACCTGAAACAGCTCTCCTGTACAGTACTTTATTAAATGATTCTGTAGGGTGGATTAAATCTACTGCATTGCTTTTCTCTGGGAAAGGCAATTTATCTTAGCAATAAAAAGGCAGTGGTGCTATCTGATAGACGCTTCCTTCCATCTTGTGCTTTTTATTCGGCTTTTCCATTTCTGCATGCCTATGTGCACAAGCTAGTGATTGTATTTTCCTGGCCGCTCCACGTGCCTTTTTCTAAGACAGCTTACAGGTTTGTCACAAAAGCTTATGTGAAATGACTGAGTTTCCTTTGTCCACTGCCTTGAGTCTTCTCAGTAGGAATTGTCTGCTTTTCCAGTTCAGGAGTGCTGTGCTCTCTCTCACCCAGAACTCTCCCTCCCAAGGGGAAATGCAAGAGGGCTTGGCAGTCTGTTTTCTCTCACCCGCCCTGACACGTGGTACTCACTTTGCTGGCTTTTGGCATTGTGCCCTCTGAGCCAGAATGGGCAGAGGGGAGAAACCTCCAGAGACTTCCCTGGCGTTTCCTAACATGCATCTTCATGTGGAATCCTCAGGATGAATCAGCTGTTGAAGCTCCTTGCCTCACGTTGTAGTAACCAAAGGTACCAATGTGACCAACTTTAGTTTAAGTGATTTACTGGGGGTAGCTACAGTGGGGCACATACAACAATTAGAAGTTTTTCTTAATTTAGAAAGACAGATGTTTTTAATGAAAAAACATTTTTCACTGCTCGTTCGTCACTCAGAATGAGATTTAAAGATAATACTTGCTGTTTGAGTCTCCTTAGTATTCAGCGGCTTTTACCCTTGCTTGTGAAGCCCAGAGACTGCTAAAGAAGACGAGTCTTTTCACTTCAAAATACAGTAAAAAAATAAAAAATATCCCCAAAACATTTGAGAGAAGACCTGGAGAGAGAGGCTTACTATGCGAGCTTAGGGAATTGGTGAACTTGTGAAATTGGTGCCCAACTCAGATAAGGAATAGCTTGTAAGAAACTGTTTGACAGAGAAGTATTGCAAGAGCTAAGAGGGGGAAAAAAATCTTAGACAAGAAAAACACTGAGGGCGTTTGCATGGCAGAGCCTAAAGCATTTTTTGTTTGGTCACATGATGATTGTAGGACTGTAATAAGCACAACCCTTCATTCTTGCGGCTGTTACTCTGTTACAGGGTCAATAACATCCATTTAGTGGAGTCTGCAGCTTGCTTTCTCTGCGGCTCTGTTCTCATCCTTGTGTCAAATTCTGGTAAACATATTTGCTTTAGAATTGTGTTTTGCTTCCAATGTGAAGAATGTTCTAAAATATAGGAAAGAGCAACATTTTCTTGTGTTCCGGAAGGTCAAAAACAACCCCAAACATAATGCCATTTCTTTTTGCCAGTCTCCTTTTCCTTCCCTTTAGCTCAGAGATAGCTTTGCTGTGCCCAGTTTGCCGTGTCCATTGGTGAAGCCCCAATAACAAGATCAGGGAGCTACTGCTGCTCTATATTTTTAAAGTGAAGCAGACTCTCTGGCTCGCACAGTTTTTATCTCTCTGCTCATATCAAAACCATTACCTTTATTTTAACTGTGACTTCTTGCACAGTGTCTTAAATGCCTTAACCTCTGTCACGTTATGGACATTTCATTTGCAGTTCTCTAGTCTGCCTTTCACCTGGAGCTCTGTAGCCTTTCCAGTTTTTCTGACTGTATTTCCAGAGACTCTGCAGCACTGTTTCTTCTCATTGCTGTTGTCATAATGTTTTCCTTGGGGTCTTGTACCTACAGACCCTGATTCTGTTGTAACTTTGCATTTTTGGTGGGAGCTGCAACAAGCATGCTGTGCCTGTTGGATTTGTCCATGATTAACTTGCTTTGTCAGAGACACCACCTAACGAATTATTTCCTTTGCCATTCCACATTCAAAGAATCCTTTTGCCCTGTTGTTTTTACAACAGTGTAATGCATTGGAGATTACTTTTTTTTTTTTTTTTTGAGAAGCTGAAGTTTCTGTCTGTTTTATAAGTTTTTTGTTCTGGGAACATTTTAGTTTTTAATGAGCAGCTTTGGCTTCATCTGGTGCTTCCTGGAGCCAGTTGGTCACATATACCTGCTGGTTTTTTTCAACCACACACCAAAATATTTTGTATCCTTTGGGATTTACCACTCTTTCTAACCATTTACTTGTGTTCTGTTTACGTGATATTATATGGTTTCCTTTCTCTTCCTCCAGTAATATTTCCAACTACATACAGCTAGCTCAACTCTGCTGAAAATTTTCGTGGTGATTCCTTTCTGGCAACGTGCCCCCTCAGCTCTTTGTGCTTCCCTCCTTAGTAAGGATGAACTGTTAGATGTGGAAATGATGCCATAGATCTTGATGGGGGAGCATATGCATAATTCTGTAGGATTTATGTATGCCTGTGTATGTATGGATGGATTATAAATCTGTTAACACAGTAAAATTGATTCTTGCTGAAGTCATAAATGATAGGCTCGCAGTCGTTTTGTTCGCCTCACGTCTCAGTAGGTCTGTCACTACCATTCATGGCAGTATTTGGAGAAGTGGAGCTGAATCCATTATATGCCTAATAAATATTTCTGTAAACGGGGCTTCTCCTTGCTTTCTGGGGACTGTACTCTGTTTCCTACCAGAAGGCCACTGCTGGGCAAGGCCACCTCTGAAGCTCGTGTGGTTTGCTCTAGGCTTTGGTTCGTGTCACAGCTGATGAGAACAGACCGTTTCCTCAGTTTACCCAGTGCTGTGATTATGCAGCTGGAGTAAATCTGGAATAATGCAGCAGGAAAAGTATAATTACTGCATCCATCAGAATGAGAGCGTTTGCCATGGAGGTCCTTGCAGGGATGTACAGCTGTCTGTCACTCAGCTCCTTTACGATCGCTGGCAGGCATTAACAACTAAAAGGCAGGTGGCTTCAGTCTGTACCCTGGGTTTTGTGCAAATACATGAGTACAGAATTCTTCACCCTCCCCAAGAGTACAAAACCGTGCTTTGCTCATGGAATACTCACATCTTGACAGCTGGATTAGGCAGAAACTGTATGACAACCCTTCTAATCAACAAAAATGTTTGGGGAAAAACCATAGTCGTTACAGCAGCTGGTTTTGAGTTTGTTTCTTTTCCTTTTTTTCCCTTATGGATCAGTTTTATAATTTCTTTCCTGACCTGAAGCTTTGAGTTAGAGTTTTTTGTACCAGAATATTAGTGTTTTCCCAGTAACTTTATTTTTGGTGTTGAGAGAGGCTTAAAATAATTCCCTGAAACTGATTCCTAGGTGTGAAGTGCAGAGTGTTTAGTGAGTGATTCTAGAAGGTGGCTGCAAGTAACAGACCATTGTATTTGAGGCGCTTGTCTTCTAGGAAGAGGCGGACAGACTTGGGAGATGCAGTGAAATCTCTGTCTTTGAAGACTTAGCTAGCCAAAACTGTGACTGACCTGACGTCATGCTGATCTTATTTCTACGGAGGAGACTGATCCAGGTGATATGCAGAAGTCCCTTTCAAATAATGTGTTCAGGATTTCTTCTTCCTTAGGTTAGACTACAGCTGCAGTCATGAGAGAGTCCTCTTTCCTGGGTAACCAAATGTTTTAACGTGCGCATTCATACTCTGCTGTAGCAATCTCAAATTCCCAGAGGAGAGCACTTTCTTTGATTGTTATTAGAAATACGTGGTGTTAGTATTTGAGAAGGATTTTTGGTGTAGAAATGGTTGCATGTACTTCATTCTGATTCCACACATTTCTCCAGAATGCCAGTACAGGCATCTTGTGCAAAGTGTTGTGTATTAAATGGAGGTCAAGCATCCCAACACTGCAAATAGATGGAAGCGGTCTCTGTGATTTAGTCTGATACATTTCCAGATAGGCAGAAAAGCATATTTAAAACCTATTGCTATTCTCTTTTTCAAAGTGCCTGTTTACTCTTTAGCGTGCTCTTTCAAAACTCTTGACTTGTTTTTTTTCCAGACAGCTAATAGTAAAATCTTCAGCAGTGCTCCAGGCTTCTTTTAAATAACAACATAGTCATCTTGTGTTTACTCAGTTTCTTCACTTGTCTTGCTTATATCTTCTTCTGTGAGACAAGTGAGGCAAATAAGTACCTGTGCCTAAGAACACCTTCCGAGATTGCATCTTCGTAGTGCTAGAAGAAATGTCAGTTTTAATCAGTTTCTGATAATGTTAGTTTTATTCATTATAGTTTATTCAGTTTCTAACCATTGTTTGTGAGCTCATAGCTGACTTTCTTGAATCTTTAATAAAGTCTGCTATTCTGTGTCATGGAGAAAAGTCTTGCAGATTGGGAGGGACTGTGCTCGTAGTCAGCCTTTGTAACCACAGATGAAGAGATCTTCTGGAACCTTTTCAGCCTTTTCTATGCTCTCTGGACAGAACTGAATTTAGCAGGAGATGCAATGGACAGTCACTTTGTCTGTCAGCAGTGCACTGCAGCTGGAGTTCACCCTGACTGCATGTGCAGGGCAGTCAGTGCCTGTTAGAATTCATCATTCCCACTGTTTCTCCAGGTTCTTGTACAGAACCTTCTTTACCTGAAGAACTTCCCCCTGCTGATCATAGCAGCATTAGCACTAACATCTGTGAATGTTGCTGATTTAATTAGTGACTAGTTGATCAAGAGCTTTCAGGTAAATCCTGAAGAATGTTCTTCTTACTGTTCCTGCTGTCTAGTTGGAAGACAGGGTTTCTTTTGTAGGGCCAAACGTGTAGTGCAGGCTGCAGTTAGGGTCAGTGTACTGAGTGCCAACAGCCCCTTCCGATTCTTCCTTGGAATCCCCAGAGAGAAGAACCACTGAGTTTTTGTCACTGTGGCCACTACCCAGTGGCATTTCACTTTCTGCACCTAGCTGCTCTGTTGCTCTGGAATGGTTATGTACTGTCATTGAACATGCTCAGTAAATACACCAGAGTCCCTTTGTCACTCTTGATTTAAATCAATTTCATTAATAGCGTGCTCTAATAATGAGAGCTTGTGTGGTCTCTCACGCAGCCTCGGCACGTAGAACCTGACTGCAAATCCACTGAAGCCACTGGAGTGGCTGCCACTCACTCTGCTGGTCGTCATACAACCCATAGGTCCCCGTTCATTCTTACTGGTGTCACTGGTGTTGGTGGTCCTGTTGAACAGGAGGGAGCAAGCAGGGGAGCAGGGCACTGGGGGGTCACAGCGAAGGCAGGGAGCACACACAGAGTTAGTCTCTATCACAAGGCTGTGTTTTCTGAACCATTTTGAGGCTTGGTATTCATATTAACTTCAGAGACAGGATTTTCTGGCACCGTTCAGAAAAACATGTTTTCTGCAGTTGACAGTGTTTATTGGTATTTCACTGTAATTCAGGACTTGAGGATTTTGGCTACCAAGCTGTAGGTTTCTTGTGCTCGCTTTTGGAATGGCAGCAGCCCTCCATGAAATACAATTCTTTAAATTATTTCAGTTTTTCCAGGTTACTCTTACAGTAGACATAGAACTGAAATGCAGTGTGGTCCTTTTCCCAGATATGTTCTGCCAAAGGACATTTTGTCTTCTGTGTTTTTGCTGTTCGCTAACATTTATATGAAAAACCTGCTATCTGATTCTGCCTTAAAAAAAGGTACTAATTTCTGATGTTTTCCAGTGGACTATGCAATTTTTTTTTCCTCTGGGCCAAATAAAGGCTTGGAATCTTTCAGCCTTTGTGGGTAATTCAGTTATGTTCAGGTTTTGTAAATTGATGCTCCGCCTAGTGGGAACCAGATTTATAAAAAGGCAGTATTTCTAGTTGTTTGCAAAAAAACCTGACTGCATTTCAAAATTAAATGTTCAGATTGTTCTCTACTGCTAACACTTTGAAGACCAGCTCATTTTCTTCATGGTTGTGATATTGGGAAGATACAGCTTAGTTACATGTTCTGAGCTTCTGAAAGTGGCTGAGGTGTCTGCATGGAACTATTTCCTCAAGGTGTTTCAGACCTGGAAAACATTGAGAACAAAATACAGGCTTTTCAAATTGAACCTGGCCTTTAATTTGGGGATTTAATGAGACTAAAGTTCCTTTTTCTGTCCCTTTAGGATGATTGCTTCATTTAATGCCAGATTAAATAGCCGTGCCTTGTGTCTGACTGTAACAATGGTAACACTCAGATTTGGTTTGATTCTTTACGTTTAGCTATAGGCATGAAATAATCTGAGCCTCTTAGCACAGTGGGCTTTAGGAAGAGCTTGCAGAAATACAGTAGATGTCCTGTGACTTTTCACCAAGCAGGGCTCATAGATACTTAGAAATACTTCGTGCCACATCCTTAGTGCTTGTCCTTTGATTGCTTGTTGTAGTCAGCTTTCCTCAGTGCTTCTGCGTGCTTAGAATAACCTCCAGATGAAAACAGTACCTTGCCGCAATCCATTCACGCTAGCAGTTTTTAATTGGAAATGAAATCAGATACTGGGTATTGAAAATCAGGCTGTCTGTCCTGACACAAAATCAGCAATAAATCAGTGAGAGTAGCCTGCTGTCACGTTGATACTGTCTGAGAACAGAATCAAGTGCTAGGAACAGGTTAGATCAGCAATCTGAACATCCCTCCAGAAGGTCCTCTGTTTTTGTGGGCTCTGGTTCTCTTCCCCCTGCTTTCAAACAGGTCTAATTTTTCACCTCTACAGTTGCAGGTGATGAGACAAAGAGATTGTAGTATCTCTGATGTATTTTCTGCCTTGTCTTCAGTAGATACAAGAGGGTGTGGTAAACTAATGCAATGGGGAATTTATTGCATGAAGTTAATTCTCTTGGCTTTTCAGTACTTCTCTCCAGATCAGCCTTAATAAGTTTTTCATTTTATTTCAGAAGAGAGAATTCTGTTAGAATGCTCTTAAATGGCTTTGAATATCTGCTAGATGACCTTTTCCCAGGTCAGTCTTTTAAAGACTAAAGTAGTCTTACCTCAAAACATCCTTCTACATACTTGGCCAAACATTCTTATTACTTCAAATTTCATAGGAAGTGGTAATAAAGATAAAATTAACAGAAAAAACATGTAATAATACAGTAGTCTGACTGGTTCAAGTTTTTTGCTAATTGGCACCATTCTCTAGCTTAAGCAGTATATAGCATAATGCTTATACAATGCAACCAAATGAGTTTCACAGAGACGAGTTTGGGGTGGGTTTAATTTTATTTTTATTTAACTCTCGGGATTTCTCTTCCCCATCTAAATTACTGAAAAGCTATTCTCTGCTCAGATAGTCTCTCTCACACATAACGAAGGTACTCCCACTAGGAAGACCTCCATTTCCTCTTAATGGTTTTTATGGCATTTTCTGTGTCCTGTTTAGTACATTTGGGTCAGCAGCCTGTAGGAATTGCCTGGTGGGTTCGTTGTCTCCTTGCTCTTGCTGGCTGAGCTTTGGCTTTTTCTGTTTTTCTTCTTGCTCAGGTACAGACTGAGAGTATTTACTGACCTTAGCTTATCTGCATCTGTTGTATCATATGTATCTATGTGACAGCCTAGTTTGTGCAGAGGCCTCTAAATGAGGACCGTGACTTCAGCTGGACCGAAGAAGGTCGTGTTGTTCCAGATGTGAACTGAGCTGGGGAGCAGCGGATGTTTGCACAGCTCACAAATGCCCTGCTGTGGCAGGGCACTGATGAGACGAGACAGGCCCACATGGTCCACACTGTCTGCTAAGAAATGAGAAAAAAATGCAGAAATTCTTCTCCAGCCTGTCCTAGGGGGAAATGTCATTTTCATCTGAGATCTCATGGTCAGTCTGTCCTTGAGCATGGCAGCAAAGCGCATTAGGTAGAGGACTTCAGAAAAGGAGGATCATGAGAATTATTGAAGGTATCCTTCTGCTCTTTTGAATGCTGTGACCTGCCTTTAATAAATACCTCATAGAGGGAAATGCATCCGCCCCCTGAAATCCAAACCCAGAGCAGATCCCATGAAGCCAGCACTGCAGTGTTGACCCATGGTGTGGAAGTGCAGGCGCTGCCTCAGTTCCCAGGCCGTGCAAGGGCTGTGGAGAGAGCATTGCAAGGGGAAAGGCCAGAGATCCCCAAGTCACAGGCAGTCAGTCACCTGCACATCACAGAGTAACGGGGGCTTTGTGTGCATATAAACTGCCTTGGTGCAAAGGGAAATAACTCTGTTTCCCACGTAGGAAGTGGAATCACTGTCATCAGTGTGTTTAAAGGAAGAATAACTTAGGACCTTTTCTGACTTAAAAGCAGCAATTTACTGGATTGCCCTTCGTTAATAATACACACTGACAATAATTAGGTCTCACTGATTATCAGTCTTTTCTCGTATTCTGGACAGTTAACTCTTAAAAATCCTACCCCTATTAGCTGTGAAGATCTAGTACCACAAAACCGCTGTCATGTATTCAGCATGGCTCACATATAAAAGGTGATTAAACAGTAGTATTTGAAGGAGTACAAGGGGTCTATCAAATGCACACAGTCACAAAACTCTCCTCTCATATTCCTATATATCTATATATATCTACCTGTTGGAAAGTCATTGGATGGAAGACTATAATAAAATGTTACCAGTTTGACACTGTCTCACAGAAATACAGAAGTTTCTGTGCCACGGTGGAATCAACTGCAGAAGCAGTTTGATGTTCGTGTAAGGACGGCACTGTGGATTTGGAACACTCACAGATGGTTGGAGAGTCAAGCCCTGCTTGTGTTACTCGGCTCAACCTTTTGCAGTGAGCGCAGAATGCTTTCCCTTCGCAGCAATTCCACTATTACTCAAATGTGGGTTTGAACACCTTTGATGAAGCTGTCTCCATCAGTCACTAACACAGTTTGTTCCACTCTGCACAGTGTGTTGGGTGTTCTGGCTCAAGGGGCTGCCAGCAGAAGCCTTGTATTCCACATGGTGTGTCTTGCCCAGCACAGTTACCTCAGATGGCTTTTATTTGATGTGGTTCTTTAGTTCTTTATATACAATTTTGGATTGAAGTTACATTACGAACAGACATAATACTTAGCAGTAAAATTGGGTTACTGGAATAGACAATGTTCTGAAATTCTTAGATACCTCTCCAGAAGAAATTTGCTAATGCTTATTTTTTAATTACAAGAAGTGCAAACTATTATTTGATCTCAGAAAGTGAAATGAAACAAGTACCAAATAAAGGCCGTGTGTGGTTATTAAGTAGATTTCTTATTTTTAATAGCATTACCCTGCATTGCAGAGGTGGCTCCTTAAATCCTCTGGGAGTGAAGTGTCTGTACCCATCACACTGACTTTCATGCTGGGTGGTGAAATTAGGGGGAATAATAAAATGCTTGAGATACACACCCCCTGTCCCATCTCTCTTCTTACGCTGCCACCACCTGTGCCTTGGCAGAGGTTTGGGTTGCCCTGGCCTCTTTTAACTTGCCTGCCTGCAGACTGGCTTGTTTCTGGGATCTGCTACCATAATAGTTCCGTATGAAGCTCATTCAGTCTGCTTTTAGACTTTTCCTGACCATACTGTTGGCTTCTGCTTATCTTATTTTAGAATCTGTCTTCAGATGGGCTCTTGATGGGGCCCTTTCCTTCTATTAGAGTCCTAATTCATGAATAATACCCTGATTTTATTCAGAAGGGAAACTTTTCTTTCACTCTGGCTTGCCCACCTTTTTTCTTTTTTAATAATAATTTTTTTTGGTAGCAGTTACTCTGGAAGAGATTCCCATTTTTAAAACAAAGCTTGTTACGCTGTTCTCATTAAGTTCCCCTGTGCTCTTTGTCACTTGGATAGCAGAGATTCACTCGAGGTGCTAACTTTCATGCAGTTTTAATTCTGACTGCTTCGTCAGTTTGCTTGTTATTCACTCTGGGAATTCTGCAGTTTTTGTCTCATGACAAGCCAAACCTCTTAGGAAAGCTGCTCATGTTTCTGTGTCTCCTACCACACAGTCCTGTGGCTCTTGGCTTCAGGCACAGAAGGCTCTCCGGGTGGGAGCTCTCCAGCCTTTGTGCAGTCTGCTCCAGCCATTCAGCAGGTTGTTCCTTCCCCCCCATAAAAACCAAATACTTTTAATTAAAAAAAAACAATACTAAAAGTCACTCTTTTCTGATCACTTCTAGGAGGTTCATGTCTGCTAAGGTGTGTTCAGCAACAAAAAAGTGCCAAGAAATACAACATTCAAATAAAAAGTGTGTTGCCTTCAAAAACGTTTTCATATTAAAATCACAGAAATGCAAATACCTCTCAATTGTTTAATAGTTGATTTTTTCACTTTACTTACAACTTACATAATTTTTCTTTGCTTTTGGGAGGCTGAAGAAAATTAATCTTTCCCACCTCTTATCACTCGCATCCAGTCCTCTGCTATGTTCAGGCTGCCTAGGAAAACAGAGCAGAGTGCAGCAAGGAATGCACATTATTGATGTAATTCTGGTCCACTTAATGCAGTATTTCAGAGGGATGCCTGAGCCATACAAGGGTTATGAAAAGAAGTATTTTTGATGCCAGTTGATTCATGGATAAGAACTCATATATGCACCAAAACACTCTCTTTTCCTTCTTTTTTATTTTTTATTTTTTTTTAATTAGTTATTTGGTTGGGAACTCAAAACTTAGGTAAACCACAGTCAAGGAGTCTTGGATTTGGGGGAATTATCCTATCATTTCCAGGGTAAACGACCAAGAAATAAGAGCTGTTGGATAAGCTCATAATAGCCCAGGTGTATTTTTATGGTCCATTAGCAGAGAGGTGTGGATGTGTTTCAGAATTACAGTTTAATCTTGTGTTTTAATTGTCTGTGTGCAAGCGCCGGTGATGAAAAGCAACCATCCCAAAGGATGGGAAGGCACTGAGGTGGTATTTGTGTAACCAAGTGCAGCCTGTGTTGTGATGCTGACTCCACCAGTAGCATGTGAGCTCTAGGGTACATATTTGCATGTAATTCCTTTTCCTAAGTGATGCGTTTATTCAGCCAAAGCAGTACACTGTGATAAGGAGTTTGGCCTCAGGAGGCCATTAATGATGTGGAATATGGATGGAGTGCAGCATGCAGCCTGAGGAGATAAGTGACTCTGCCAGGGGAAGTCCTGAATTCCTGGAAACTCCTTACCCTCGCCTTGGTGGCATTTTTACAGCAGATACGAGATACAAAGAGCTGAGTGTTTAATTACGTGTAAGTGTACGAGGTGACTGTTCAGTTCAGAACTGCCACACTTGCAGCTACTTTGATAGTCCAGGGGCCAAGATCTTTGTTTAACGGGAAAAAAGTTCTGAAACGGCGTTTGTTTCTTTGACTTCTTTTTTTCCCAAAGACCACTAAATAAATAGGCAGTTGCTCTCCTTCGTTAGTCCTTCATTTGGTTGCTAATGAAAAGCATACCTTGTCTTTTGTCTGTACCATTTAAGAAACCATCTTTCCACTGACCTTTTCAGAAGGCAGGGTAATTCAGGTGATAATCTGAAGAGGGAAGCATCGGTTTCAAAGCCTCTGCTTTTCAAATTAAACGCAGCTACTTGTGTCACCCTTGTGGGGACCTGTTCTACAGAGCAGAGCGAACCTTCCCCCTCCCACCGAACTACCCGAAGTTTGTTATTTCTGAGAGCTGGCACAGGAAGCAACTTGTGCACCCCAGAGAGACAGAGACGGCCGAGACTGGTCCAGTGAAGTTACTTTAATTGAGGAACGGATTGCAGCGTCTCCAAGGGCCGTGTGGCCTTCTCCACTGGAGTTACGGATTGAAGCGCTACTGGGGCATCTTGCCCAGTTTTTGAAGTGCGTGTTGCCAGGTTTGCTTGGGAGGAAGAGGAGAGGCGCGCTCCAGTTGGGGTGAGGGTGGAATGGTAATTTCTTGAAGGGCAGCTAGCCTGTATAGGGGAGGCACGGAACTTGCTGGAAAAGGGGCGGAAGGAAGGAGGAGCCTGGAAATCCCCTGGCATGGGAGGGAGAACTGGGAGAAGGAAGGAAGGAAGGGGATAACCATGGCCGGAGACAGGGCGCTGCGCAGATGCCAACCCCTCAGGGCACACGGCAGGCGTGAGGGAAGGAAGGAGGGCACCGCTCTGGGTCACAGCAGATATGGCCGGTTCCCCTCGCGGTAACGGCGTGATGAACCGGGGAACCCGCAACAGCCCCGTACACAGAGCACTGGCTTCATTGCTCGGCATCGTCGCACCAGGGCACTTCTTGTTCTTCTTCCCATTTGCTGTGAAACGGTGCCCTGACGTTTTCTAATCTGGCAATACATTTGTCTTCGGCCAGAGCTTTGTCTGCATGCAGATTTGCCCGAAATGCCTGAAATGCTGCACACTCAAGGTGTTAGCAGTGTTGCTTTCATGTGGTATGAATCTGTGAGTGACACAGTGTGTAAGTGTGGAGAAAGGGGTGGACACAGGTTGTATGAATGCATTGCCTTAAAAAGGTGCCACAAGGTACTTAGGTTATCCACATTGAATATTACAGAAGTTCAGTTCTGTCCTTCTGCTTGCTATTTCTTCTCTGCCTTCAGACTCCAAGTGACAGGAGGTAAGCTGCTGCAAGTGTGTCTGATCTGTGCTTGCTTGAGGTCCATCTGTGTGTGAGGGATTTTCCTTCCATCTGCACTGTTTTTGCTCTCTGTGCTGGGTTTCCTTTGCTTGATACTGATGTGGAGGACCGAGGGAGATACAGTGGTACCAGGTCTCTATGCAGAATAGGGCCATGGAGCAGCAGAGGGCAATCCCCAGGACATTCTGGGGAAAGCACAGGTTAATATCAAACTGGCTCAAAATACACGGTTTGGTTGATTCAATCCAGCAAGCTGAAACTGCCTTGGCAAGCTCAGGTTACAGTTGTGAGACTTCTTAATTTGAAGAAGAAGCATCAATCAGTCTTTTGGTAGTTATGTCTCCATTCAGACTGAAAGCAGGTTCTGAAACAGTAGAAGTTTCAACTTTTAGCCAGGTTTTTATACAGGCTGCTTCCCCAGCCCCTGTTTTAAAATGTGTTTGTGTTTTGTAGTACTGTAGAATCACCCAGAGCTTACGTGCCCACCCTGGGCATTTTTATCACTGTGATGAAAGTTACAAAGGGGTTCTCACTTAAAAGTAGTCCTGCTATTACTATAATGCTTTAAAAAATAAACTTGTAATAAATGTGAGGTGATTTGCCAGAAAGAAAAAATAATGACATGTTCTATCCTTTTTATGCCTACTGAATTTTGGTTTCTTGCGTTTTTTAACAGTGATTCCAGAGTTTATTAATCAAGTAAATATTGCACTGGAGAGCTTGAGCAAGAACACAGTTCATCTGTTTGATGACAACCGGTTTGTGGACGTTTCTAAGAAGGTGTATGATGCGATTCATAACATCCGCTGCTCAGTCATGATGATTCGGGTAAGTTTTTAATTTGTTCTTCTAATATTCCTTTCTGAGGTAGCTCAGGACATCAGAGCCTTCTGGCAGAATTCAGAACTGTGGACGTGATCAGTGCCCCATAGCTCAAATCCAGGTTGAACTGCTCTGGGAAATCTGGATTACGGTGAAACACATATGGTTATAACTCAAGAAGTCTAGAATTGCATTGCGTACGAAGTTAGAATGTTTCATAGAAGTGCCTTTTGCTCTGTAAAAGTATTTAGTTATGTTTGTTTGATAAAGATCTTCGTTCTCTTCATTAATATCCCCTTGCAGCTGCAAGCCCGAATCTGTAGTTCTCCACCCTTAGGCCGTGGAGGAACTGTGGGGTGATTCTGGTGATTCTGATAATCCCCTCTTGAAGTTTTTTCAGCCTCATATCACACCACGTAACAGCCTGATTTCTGTCCATCGTCCACAGTTTCGATCACTGCACTTACCCTGGTGTTTGTCCTCAAGTTCAGGAGCCTGCTTCACAACTGCTTGTTTTTGAAACTCCAGGCAGAATTTTGTCAGGTGCAGGATTTCCCCCGAAAATCTCCAGTTCGTAAATCCCACTTCAAGTGGTAAAAGGACCTGAGCTGTAATACGTGTATGTTCAGCAATTTCATTTTTAAACACAATGGAACGTTAATAGATTTTTGTCTTCTGCCTAAAATGTTCCAATAGGAATATAAATTAGTAAAATATCTTTATTGCATTTGTCAATTAGGAAATTGTTTATTTACTGAAGAAGGATCCTGAAACATCCAACATTCTGCCCATACCAGTAAAAGTTTATGTGAGCTGGATTTACATGGCAAAAGAAACCAGACTGAGGCTTATCCTCTGCCCGGTCTTCTGATTAGTTCCTGTTTCAGTGAACACATGCTAAGAGGTTTGATTAGGATGTCTGATTTCTTTTCTGGATAGTTAAGCTTCATTTAATGCCTGCGTTGCTCATCCCACCTTCCCTTAGTGACTCAGGGACTCCTGGTTTCTTAAGATTACAAAGTTGCTTCTGTCTGTTTTTCAGTGAGATCTGAATCTTCTCTATGTCCACATTTCTTGGGCTTGAACTCTGGGTGATCTGATTGACTGTTCCTTTGCGGAGTTTTTAGTTTTTGGGAAATGCACTGGGGAGTGTAACAAAGCTTCAGTCAGTTCCTATTAAGAGGCAGACCCAGCTCTGCAGGAGTGTTCTTAGTCCTCTGTGATGTGTGTGTTTGTGGACAGAACTCAGAGAAGGATGTCGTATCCCCTGCACTTCTTTCTGAAGCATCAGGGCAAATGCTTTGGTCTGAAGAGACTGTAGGCAGGCCCAGTGCACATGTACTGTGGAAGTGCACGGTGCGTCTGTACAGTCACTGTGAGTCACTGCACAGCACCAGAGTGGACAGTACGAGCAGGAAGATTTCTGTCAGTGCCGCCTTGCACTTCTGCTTTGCAAGTCCTGACAGAAGCTCAGGGGATTAAAAAAACCCAACATTACAAGGGACGTGTGCAGCTTTCTACTTACTGAATACCAGTTCTCAGGCACGCTCATGAGAGGGTGTTTTTGAGGTTTGGTGAAGTGTTAGTTCCTCCACCCTCCCTTAGAGATACTGACTGCCAGCACAGCGGAGTGCTGAGGGAACCCTGGTGTTCCTTTCCTGAGTGAGGGTGTAGCTGCATTCCTAATGAGATACGTTCCAGGCAATGCCAGACAATGCCAGTTTGCTTTCAGTGCCTGCTAGAAGCTTTAGTACATCTGCTGGTTATTCAGCTGTACCCTGTTAGCACAGCAGCCAAGGTGAGGGAATGGAAGTGTTCTGGGGCCAGCTTACAGGGGCTGGCTGGTAGTGCCACAGAACAACAGGGGGTTGCAGGGCTGAATCAGCCTAAGAAAGTGTTGATCAAAATATAATTGAGAAATGTAAGTGAACAAGGCCACTCATTGACAGCGGGCAGTTTTTCAATATCAAAGTAAAATAGAAACTCTCTAGATCAGTTCCTCAGGAAGCATGTAATTACACAGAGAGGATGTTTTTAAAAGTAGGGTTCCTGACAGTAAAATGCTGCCCACTACTAGTGTTAATGCAGATTATCAGCTGTGCATTTCTGTGTCCAAGCTTAACTACAGATACATGGCACATCCGTGCCAGTGCTGCAGGTATAACGTGAGTAACACCGGAGAGCAGCTAAGCAGTGCAGGGGGTGTTGTACTGCTGTGATGGAAATGCCTCTGGAACTGCAGGATGCTTCCCTTGGCATGCTTTTCATTGTTCCACTCAAAAGGATTACTTAATCCAGGGGTAGCTGCTGATTTGAAGTCACCAGATCCAGGGCATAGCCACGTTCTTCAGTCATTTTTTGACTCTTTAAACATCTGATTTTTGTTAAATTGTAGAGACCTTGTGAGTTTGATTTTGCACAGGAACATTTGGACTTTATCTGGGTAGCATTTTAGTCAGGATACTGATGTTACAGAAATAGATTAGGGCAGATAGTACAACGAAAGACCAGAATTCTGCCGTGTGAAATATATAGAAAAGTCAAAGGAAACAGGCTGACAGTTCTTGAGGCGATACAGATTGAATGCTGCATAATTAAAGATTAATTCCAGAACGTCATTTAAAAAAAAACTTCTGTATGAAGGTGTTTTAGTTGAGGAATATGAGACAGCTGGATTGCAGTAACAGCTAGTAATATCCCAATTGGATATTAACCACAGTGGAAAGTAATGACTTCAAATGAATAATAACTACTCATATCTGAAGCAGTAATAAAGTCATCCTCACAGAAATATACCAAGAACAGTGGAAAAGAAAGAATCCACCCAGTTCTTTGTTGTTATTGGAGGATAAAGAAGTGAACAGCTGTAAGTTTTTCAGAGACAAGAGGGCCAAAGGTTCATATACTCTATGCAAAATGCTTTTCCTGTGCTTATGTTCATGGCAGCAGTGAGTGAGGAACTCGTGTTCTGTAATTGTATAGGAGGTTGCAGTTCCTGTCTGATACGGTCTGTCATTTTCATGCGTTTCTTAAAACCCCTGCCTGCTGAATGTGTATTCCATGAGCTGTTTCTTGCAGAATTCTGGCATGGAGACTGTAGGTGCCTCAGAATTTGTGTGTCAGGTGTTTTGAGGTTGTTTTGCACACTGTGCCTTGATTGCCATTGCACAGCCATTCTCTGGACCATTTTCTATCCTACCTAGATGCTTTTATTTCAAGTAGATACTCACTGCATCCCCAGTCCGTTCCCAGCGTTTCTATTTCTTTAGCTAATGGTCTTCTACTGTAGGCTTTAATTTTTTTTGCAAAGTCAAACTCAATTTAGCTACACTTCCAAGTGTCTACAGTGTAATGGCATTTTACATGTTTTGGCTGCCTTAGAACACTCGTGGGAAGGGTTCCCTTTTTCTACTTCTGTTGATTGCAAGTTCTTTGTGGGTTTTCATTCTGTTGTAAAGAAACGTAAGAGTTTGTCCTGAGCAGAGGTGGTGAGCTCTTTGATACACTTGATTGCCCTCACTAAGAGACATCACAGCAGACTACATTCTGTTACAGCCAGCAGGTACAGGAGTTTTCAGAACCTGGACCTCTTGGAAAGGAAGACAGCAACTGGTGAAAGCCTTTCAGCCAGATAAGGAGTGTCTAGTTTAAATTCTGCCTTGGCTTTTATTAGTGACAGAGTTATGCTACACATGCAGGGTTTTCTGCCTGTTGTCACTGCTGTAGTACCACCGAGTTGGATCCTGTCAGAAGCAGGCAATAGCAGACATGAATCGAATCTCTTTAAAAGCTAGAGAAAACAAAGCAAAGCAGGGAAGCATTGGAGGCAAAAAAGACATTTACTTCAGTCTTTTAATGGTTTGTTTTTCCAAGAGAGCCCTGAGACCTCGTGGGAGAGAAAGACAAGGAACAGTTCATATAGCCTTGATAAACTTCATTGTGGTTGGGCTGAAATTTATGAGTGATGCTAACTCATTGCAAGTATATACTGGGAAGTCTGATAAATACCTTTTCCTTAATTTTTTTTTCCCCCAAGAGTTAGTACTTCTGCAGCAGTAGTTACCCAGTGGGAACCTGCACTTCTGAACACCTTCTGGTCATTTCAGACCTAAGTAGATCAGAGCTGACCTTTCCTTCCTCAGCTCCTTGTCAGCTTAAGTCCTGTCACCCAGAGATGGATACATCCAGAAGCAGTGTGACTGGAAAAGAATACAGCATGTGATGTCTTTAAGAGAGAGTAGAAGAAATACCTGTGTTGTGTTGGGGATAGTTGGGCACCTGTTCCTTTTTCAGGTTTTCACCCTGAGTCACGTAAGAGGTGTTGGTGGGGAATGTTAATGTTCGTGCTGCAGCACCCCAGTAAGGGGCGAGTTAAAAGTGCTCAGTGCCAGGATCTAACGTGCATCCTTGCAGGTAAAAGCTTCTCACAGCTACTTGTCCCTGCCATATTATTTGGCTTTTTAATAGCTCGAGCCAGGATCACCAACCTTGAATATACCTTTATGGGGAAAATCTACCTCAAAGCACTTCGCCACAGAGGTGATATTTCATATCTTAATTTATGTACATATTTCCCAAAAATGTCTTTACCCCACAGTATACCTGGGAAGTCATCGCATACTGTACAAATACGTACATGTTTAAATTTACATCTCTATTAGCATCATAAACCCAGTCATCATTATTATTACTCTAGCTTGCAGATGTCTTATCCAAATTCTCTGTACTGCAAGTTTTAAGGCACAGTCAGCATACATTTCAACTTAACATGCTGACATTTTTTAAAATGCTAATCTCCATCTAGTACCAGGGGAGTTTGTGTTCCCAAATAAATAAAGCCAATCCCTCTTTTCTGCCAAACAACTATACATATCAATTTGCTTGTATTTCATGTTTATGTACCGTGTAACAAACTCTCCAAGGTCTCAGAGTTTCGTTAGTTGAAGGCCTTTAATATCTTTAACAAATGAGATGACCGTTCTGGTTCTCTGTGGTAGTGTTGCTGACTTTGTTGCCTTATAGAGCCCAAAGCTGCTCAGCAGTGATGCAGATACAGAGAGCAGATACAGGTGGAAGTGCCAGCTGCATCCTGTATCCATGGTAGGACACGTGTGCAGTTATCCGTCCTGGCAAATGTGTGGTGTCTTCTGCCCAGACTATACAGCCTTAGGCAGCATGCAAGGCTGTGAGTTAAGAACTTTCTCAGCAGCAAATTGCTACATGGCTTACCGTCGAAATCTCCTAGTGCTGGGATTACTGGTTCAGACAGAGAAGTCAATATGCTTTGTACAGAAATGGATGGCGCGAACAGTTTTGACTTAATACTACTTTAAATGTCAATTCTTCCCTGTCTAGGGATTAAATTACATTGCAACTGTCACATCTGATTATGCTTTTAATTGTTCGCAAAATTATCCCTCTCTTTCAGGAGAACAGAACTTTCCAGAATGATTTGATAGCTCTGGTTTAGTGGCTCGTTGGAAACTTAAGCACATAACAGTATTCTTTCTGGAACATTAAAATCTTTTCTGAGGGTTTTTTTTCTTACAGCAAGAAAAAGTGATGTGTATTCCTTCCTTGCCATTTGGTGCTTACTGTCTAATGTAAATTATATTCTTAGAGAAATGGAATGAATATTGTTCTGTTAAAAGGGAAGGGCTGAATTACTGGAACTAAAACTGGGAGACACAGCAGAAGTGTCAGAAATCATAGATGCTCCATTAAAATATGCATCCTGCCACGTGGTTCACTGGAGTATGAGAAATGCAAGCCTGGCAATGGAGACTGCAGGCTCTCAGCAGTGCTGTAGCTCAGGCTGTAGTTCTGATTCTGAAACCAGCCCTGGCAATGCTGGTGCCAGTTCTGGCTCAGAGATCTTCATTGCTCAGTGTAAATTTGTCCATAGATCCCTTTACTGACTGTAGCCATCTCTGAGGTCCATGGCCTGGTTGAAATTTCTCAATTGCCATTATTTTCCCTGTGGAATCAATTTATCTGGTAGGATGGATTTTTTTAGCATGCCGCAGAAAAGCAGTGAGGTACATGGCAAATATATTCAGTATGTCACTGGACTCCAGAAAACTAATAGTGATGATGTGTGTGTTGGATTGTGATGTCAGTTTTGCTGGCACAGGAGTGGAGTAGCGGTGCCATGGTCTGTGTCGTTCTGTGCTTTGATGCTGGTGTGACAGTGAAAGGTTTGGGATCAATTGCTTCTTTCTTTACCCTGAGTTCTCTTGATTTATGTTCTTATAATTCCTTAGCATTGCACAGGTGTACCCGAGTTTGGGTTCTGCTGTTGGTGATACCATCCCGCCTTTGTTGTTGTTGTTGTGGGTTGGGTTCTTTGGTTGCTTTTCTTTTGTTTGTTTTTGACGTCGCTTGTGAACTTGAATCACTCCACGTTATTTTCTTGAAGGTGCGCTCAGAGTTGGAGCACAGAATTGATGAAGGAAGGTGGGCATGCTATGGAAGGAGCGATAGTGATAACAGGGAAACTGACCCAGAAAAACCAGGAACCTCAAAAGAAAATTCTTTGGAGAATTAAAGAAAAGAAAAAAATTCTCCACTGAGCTTGACGAATAGAAGATGGTGTCTTTAAGTACTGTTTACCTGAAAAGGTTCTGTAGAGGTTGACAGAACAGACACCACCTAATTATCTGAGAAGCCCTGGGACTTAGAGCCTGTTCTTAAAAAAGAGAGAGGAGAAACCCTTCATTATATTATCAGCAGAGTCACGCTATACGGGTACTGAAGTGTGTTGCAGCAGGGGAGTTCTGTGCGTCGTCTGGCACATGGGTTGTGTTGGAATTGTTGTTTTAGAGCGCGTTCCTTCAGTGTAACAGCAAGAGGGCCTCAAAGGTGATTGTTACACCAGGTACTTCTGTTATTAGGGAATTGGAGCAGTTGCATTTACATAAAAGCAGTTTGTTACTCCAAGGGCCTTGTCGTGCCTCCAGGGTCCTTCATAAAGTAGTCTGCATACAGCGATTATACAAAAGGCAAGAAAACCTGGTTATTCAGCAGGTTGGACAGAATTCTTTTGGAAGGGAGAAGCCTTCCTTTTCCTGAGTGCGGTCCAGCAGGAAATAGCACGTGAGAAATGATCATATAGGCCAGTTTGATCGGCCTTTGAAATATCCTGAAATCTGTTAAGGTGTTAAATTCAGCCACAAAAATAGTCATAACTTTCGTGTTGCGCTAGAGCCAAGCATATCCTTGGTGAGGAACCTGAGCGTGGCCAGGAGCTTTGCTGACCCCACAGGGATGTGCTGTCAGATAGGCTCTGAAAATGCCTGGGGGCTTGGGAAAGCCAGATTCCAAATGAGTACAAGCCCACATATGAGACTTAAATGGTATTCAGCAAATAAAGAACAGACATGCTGGTTCAGTGAGGAAATGTAAAATGTTATTTTTTCCTGAATGGAAAGATTATTCTGTCTGATAGTGTTGCTGCTGTATTGTTGGTTTGGTTTCCATGTTTGGGTTATTAAATGGCATATTAAATTGCACCATGCGTTGTGGAACATACTGGCTTTATAATTCACAGGGCTGATTTTCCCTATAAAATTATCTCGTGTTTCTCACCTGGTAGAGTAAAATTCAGATGAAATTTTAGGCTGTGCTTAGTTCATCAGTAAAGAGCTTCTTTTTCTCCTGATATTTTCTATTCCAGAAAACTCAATACCTGCAGCCTGGATATTTAGAGATGTAGTGATTCAGTCCTATGCAGCCTGTAGGATTTCCAGATAGCTCAGGGGTTTGGCAGGCAGCTTTTACCTGGTTTAGGCTGTCTCTGCTCCTTTGTTGTTTATTCCTGGGTATGACGTTGAGCTCTGAGATTTATCTGCTGCCTGTTTTCATCGATACGAAATGTTGCACAGGAGCGGAGGAAATCTGTGTTCTGTACTCATAGTGAGTACAAAGAGAGTAGACTCTGACTACACCTGGAAGATGGTTTAGATACGAGGAAAATCAGATTTCATATGTAAGATTGTGTTCAATTTTCATAGATGTTAAGGATCTTGTGTGAGTCTTTGTGCCATTGTTACCTGTGTCAGGCTGTTAGCAGTTTACAGAGTTGTGTTGAATGCCTTCCCTTCCATTTCACTGGGCAGCAGAGGCTGTCAAAGCTGCATGTTGTGAAGAAACGTGCAAAGGGAAAGTACTGATCTGAATAAATGTCCCATTTGATGTCTTACAGGGGAATATTCCTTACTGCCTCTCGCATAACTTGGTCAGGAAACCGTCCCAGGTTAAATAATTCATTTCACACTACACACAGAACTAAAAAGCTGTTGTATGATTCCCTTTAGCCTCTACAAAAATTCTCACAAAATCCCGTAATAAATAATTTGTTCAGAGGCAAGACCTGACCCAGGCTCTTTGAGGGGCGGCTGTGTGTGTGTCTAGTTCCACTTTGCTTGGGAATGAAGGCTGCGAGGCTGTTAAAGCACAGTGAGATTGGTGATTTGTGACATGAAGGCTGCTGTGCACAATGACGGCCCTAATGGGTTACTCAGTTCCACGTCAGTTGGCACTGATCATTGGCTTGAACATTATGGGTTGCTGAATGACTGAAGGGGGGTGGGTGAGTGTTCTGCCTGTCTGAAGCCTCTCGGTAATTAAAAGCAGGAATGAAAGTAATGGATATAGGATTCATGGCTAGGGTGGTTTTATTTCCGTTGGCTTAATGTCTGGGCGGAATGGCTGATAAATCTGAGGAATTTACACCTTGCAGTAAGTCACGGGTGGGAATGTGTGGGAAGGGTGATGGCAGTGGTACCTGTACTTTGAGAAGTAGGCTGTGCATTTTTCAGTAAGGCATTGGCTTTTGGTGGACAGGCTTATTCTGTGTGTCTCTGTTAAGGATGATCTGTTTTACTGGCAGGTCAGGTGGTAGAGGGGGCTGGTTGAGGCTGAAGAGACTTGAGCAGATCTCGAGGTTGTGTAACAATTTCCTCTACTCCAGATTGAGAAATGCACTTACCACTGGCAGCCTTTTGCTAAGGGATATAATAATCTATCCAGGGGAACTCTTCTTTAGTGTGATCATTTAGCATAAGTCATTTAAGAGAAACAGATTGATTTGGCATGTAAGAGAAAAATCTTTGCTGAAGGGGCTGCATTGCTCAGACTTCATTCATCTGCTAAACCTGCATTTCTTGTGGAATTCTGTATTGCCTGGGTTTTGTTCTTCCTTGTGCTTTCTGAGCACTGAAATGTGTACTTGAGACAGTCAAACTATCAGGTATTCATTGCACCTTTTTTATTTAATGTATTGATGTATTCCAAAAGCAGTTTCTTACGTGTATTTCATAGGCCAGTCTGCCTTGAAACAGTGTTTTTGGCTTTGGGAATGAGGCTTTGGGATATACTATCTTTCTCAAATTAAAAAAATGGGGTTTCTGGAGAGGAAAGGGAGTTTCTGCAGGAAGGCAGAGGCTGTGTCACGTGGTTTTAAACTGTAGCTTCACACCTCTGGCTCACAGAAGCAGATTTATCTTAACCACACCTTGTTCTTCCCTATCCCATGGAAGAAGCTTTGTGGAAAGTTCACCACTGGATGAGAGGAAAATGCAAACAGAATGTTGAAATTAACGGAAAAGGCAAAGAAGCCTGAAAGGTGAGGAAGGGAAGCAGAGGCTTTTAAGCTCCTGGAAGGTGTGACTGGATCTGAGTGGGTCCTCACTGTAGTCATTCCCTCTGCTCCGGGGGTTTCCCTGCCTTCCGTGAACAGGGTGTTACGTGGCTGTGACGCTGGGCTGTCCCACGGGGAGAAGGGTTTCCTTACGGCCAGGCTGAGCCACTCGTGCTGCTGCTTATGCCTCTTCCCTTCCATCCTTCCTCGGGGGGCAGAACGAGCAGTTCCCTGAGCCTCTCCTGGTAAGACCAGTGTTGCAGCCCCCAGCTGTCCTGATGGTTCTCTGCTGCCCTTGTGCCTCGGGTGGGGGCCAAAACTGGCAGCAGCAGTCAGGGTGTGTCTAGAGGGGTCAGGTAAGGCAGGCAGTGCTCTCCTTGGTTTGCTGGCTCTGCTGTGGTTCCCACAGCCCGCGATGCTGTTCGTGTGCGTGGCTGCCAGGGCACGCTTTGGCTCGTGCCCAGTGCTCTGTGTGCCAAGAGCCCCGAGTCCTTGGCAGCTGCTCTGCTCCCAGGTCAGGCAGCCCCAGCTTGTTTCGTTTGCAGAATCTCCCTTCCTAGGTGCCAGTATTTGCATTTTGCCCTGGTGAATTATAGAAGATTCCTGTCAGCCTATTCCTGCAACGTGCATAAATCCGTCTCGAAGGCACCCTGCCCTTAGGTGTAGTGACAGTTCCCCATCTGGTGTCGTGTGATGGAGAGCTCAGTGTGCTCTCCATCACCTCCTGCAGACCCTCGCTAGCAGTGTCATACGGGACTGGCCTTAAGACAGACGTCTGTGGTACTGCTCTTGTTCCCAGCCACCAGGCAGGGTGCAGCCCACGGGCCACTGCCCTCTGAGCCGCCGAACCGGTCTTCATCCAAAGCCTGATGTCCCAGCTTGGCCACACAAACTGGGAGATGGTGTGAGGAGCCTTTCTAAATGGCAGTCACTGGTCTGCCCTCACCCAGGAAGGTGGGAGAAAGTAGTCAGGTCAATGAGACATGATTTGCCCTTGGGAAATCCGTGAGAACTGTTCCCAGTCACCACTGTGTCCTTCGTGTGCCTGCAAGTGTGTTCCAAGAGGAATCAGTCCATGATGTTCCCAAGGACTGACGGGAGCGTGAGCAACCTGTACTTTGCCAGTTTGTTCTTCTGTCCTTTGTTAAAAATGGGAACTATTGGGAATTTTGCAGAGTCAAAGTATGTCTGGTTGCCCTTGGAGTTACCCAGGCCCACAGTAATGATGGTGTAGAATGCTTTTAAAAAACACAGATGAGACAAGTTCTATTCTCATTTTCAAATGTTAGAATGAAGTTTAGAAATGAAGTCTTCTATTTCCAACACAACTGGTAGGCCGTGTATGATTTACTGTATAAAGATGACTAGCAACAGAACAGTGGCCCAATTGGCTTTTCACTATCCATTTTTGAACAACTTAGAAAGCATTTCCATTATAAATGTCTTAATTAGCTTCCCACTAGATGGAGCAAACGTTTGTCAACCCAGCAGAGGAATGGGGGAATACATTTTAGACCAGCAGAGCAACAAATCACTTATATTAAAAGCTGCTGTTCTGCTCTTGTTACTGATGAGTTTTCTGAGTTTGAAGTGGAAGCTTTTAAGCCATGTGGTGAAGCTTCCTGCTTAATAAGCATAAGCAAAGAAGCTGTGTATCAGTTGTCGTGGCTTTCATGGAGGGAAGGCAGGGCCTTGGGTTGCAGCAGAGGTGTGTCATTGCAATAGCTGTGTTTGATCGTATTTTCTGTTGTTGTTATTTGGGATTTGAAATAATTCTTTTAAAAAGGTGCCTGCTTGAAAGGAAATGACTGGAAAAAAGGGAGGAAGCTTTCAGGTTCCTCTGTGAGTCCTCAGGTACGCGATGAAGGATTTGTACCCCTGACATTTTTGCTTATGGTCACACTGTTGGCTTTATAAAAACTGGTACCTTGTTTATAACTCTAACCCTTCTTGTATCTTTTGACCCTTACGGCTACAATACCATTACTAGTTGGGATTTTCAGGCAGCTTTCAAGTTTCCCCCAACTTTTTAGACTTAAATACGTGCTCAGAGCTTTTGCACAGCGTAAGTAGGTCGGTATTTTCGGGAATAAATCTGCCTTTGAATTGCTGTAGGCATTATGTGAGAATGGCATACCTACAAAGTACCATCGGGGAGAGGCAAGGGGAAGGAATGAAAACAGGGCTGAAATGCACCTTTCCAGCATAAAGTGTAGCTTAGGATAGAAAATAGGTGCTAAAACTCTCTGTGACAATTTCCTCCGCTGTGCCGACTTCACAGTTTTCATTTCAAAGGATTTCCAGAAGGCAGTACTCAAAATCTTCACACTCCTCAGCTCAGATCTTCCCTGTCTCCTGGCTGTTTATTGAGAAGGCCATTATCCTGATGTGTGCTGAGTGAGGACTAAAAGCACAGCAGTTGTCCCATGGAATCAGGCTGTTGATCTCTCTAGCTGTTCCTAATGGCGATTGATCTGAAATGTTTCTGTCTTCATCTCTTGGAGCAGAACTGTCTAAGCTGACTTACTGTTAAATGGGCAGACAAAACCTCCTGGCATCCGGTAACAACAAGGCAACTTTATTAGTTTTAAAACTTCCACTCTTTACTGTAAACATAATCTTTCATTATTGAAAATACTTTCATCTTTCAGTGTCAAAGGGCATTATTTAATCTCATAATTGATGAAGTTTGTACTCTCGCTGATCTTACCTGGAATTGCAGCTTAAACATAAAAAACAATTTTTGCAAAATTTTCTCTGTTAGTAACAATAAATGTTTATCCCTTACCTTTGCCAGTGAACTATTTGTGAAGTGTACAGGCTGTGGCAGGATAGTGATTTAAAAAATGACCTGAGGACAAATTCCTTGCCAGTGCTTTGTGACAGTACTGCTGTCAAAGACAGAGTTCTGATTTCTGGTGTAATTAATCATTTGTTAGCTTTACACTAATATCACCTATAATGTGGGATGCAAAAAGATGTCTCTTTAAGGGAAGTGCCAAGAATGGATTTCAAGCATAGACGTATGATCATTTTTAACAGAGGGCATGGTATTTGCCATAGCATTGAGATGTCACAATAGTGACAGATTAAGAACATGGGATTTTAATTTGCCCTTTGTAATGTGGGGTTTATTGTTATCAACACTCAAAATAATTGCTTTTAGTGTAAACCTGAAAAGTACATTTCATGACTAGATAGCAGCAGTTATATGAGGTTCCTGGTAAATCAGTCATCAAAAATAATAGTGCTTGCAATTTCTTGTTCTCTTTCCAGTGCATCGAAACTCCTGCTCTGGCAGCCTGTCATCTGGCAGAATTAAGTGTGGGATAATGATGGTATTGTGACGGATACACAGAAATATCAGGCAGTAGCTAAGAATTGCAGAGCACAATATTTGTGCATTTGTGACACATGTGCTGTACTCTGCTACACTGAACGACATGTGGCTTGACATGATCAAATTTCCGAACTATGAGCATGAGACAAATGTCCACAGTAGAACAGATAATCTCTTTAAATCCATTGTGTGCTCAGTGAAGGCCATAATGGACAACTCTGATCCTCCTGGAGTGCATACAGGCGTTCCTGTCGGTGCTGTGGTATGTCAGTGGCACAAATAACTGCGTTTGCAGCAGTGTAATAAAGACATCACTCGTCGAGTTAGCTCCTGTGAAGGAAGGTGTGAGTCTGCTCTGCATTTTGGTATTGATTTGGGGAAAAGAATGAGTGATGGGGCTATAGAAACCAAGATAAGCTAAAGCATAAGAGCTTATAATGACAGTTTAAAGGTCAGCATTTAATTGAATGTTAGATAAGAGTAGATAGCTTCCTCTGGCCTCACAGTGCCTCTTTGCCCATATTCACACTGTGTGTCTGGAGGTTTCAGACTTGCTCTGCATTACTTTCTAGCAGCTGAGACCCTTTCTTTGCAGAATTGGTGGGCTTCTGGGTGTATGCAAACTCTAAAAACGAAGGATCCAGGTAAAGTTGTCTGGATAATCACTTCTGAGGAGGGTTTGCATGAAAGGCTTTGTGTTGGAGAAAATGCTGTGAAATCTAGTCAAACACATTGTTCTACAAAGCTTGGATTAAAAAGCAAATAAGCCAAAAAGCCCATTTGCAACTGGTTTGGAAAAACTGGCAGAGTTCTAAAGACTGGGGCCAGACTTGGGGTTTATTAATTATTCTCTTTAAAATCCTAGTAGAAAAGCACATTAAAGGGTTTGTCATCAGAGAGTGCTTTTCATTTCGGAGATGAAGAGTCGATTCATATCCCGAAGTCACCCTGGTGCAGTTGTAATGACTCGCTGTTGCAGCTTGGAGTTGAGTACCAGGAAGGTGTAAACTGGTCACTGTTGGACTTGGCTGTAGATGTGGCTTTGGGTCCTCAGCCTGAGCCTCCAGTAGGAAAATCCTTGAGAATGCAGATTTATTGCAGTCATTGCCTTGTGAAAAGGATACGTGCAACTTGTGCACCTTGGCAGCAGCAGTAAAGTAACCACAGCCTTAAATGAGTCCTGTAGGGCTGTGCTTGAACGTGTTCTTGTCAGGATCCACGAAGGCTTGTCTCAAATGCCCCATCTCTCTTGGCCCCCGCGCCAGGAGGCAGGGGCAGTGCCCCGTCCCTCTCTCCTCTGCTCTTGCACACACCTGTTACCTGCCTTGTTTGGATGAGAGCCTGCCCAGCCTTCATCTTATGCAGGATTCCTGCCCTCCTCCAGCACCCCTAGGGGAGACTGTTCAGGACTTCTGCTCCTATGGCTGCAGGAAACCCTTTTCTAATTTTTTTCTTTTTAAATTTTTCTAAACTCTGTTTATCACTGAGCTGCACACTAGTTTGTAGGTTGGTGCTGCCTGCAGTCTGGTGCAGGATCTCGTTTTACCTCAGTGTTCTTCCTTACATTTACTGTGAATTCTATACTTTGTATGTCTTAATAGTGAATTTGCTGTTTGTGTCTTGTGTTCATCCCATTACTGACTGTAAGACCCAACTCTCCTCCTCTTGTGTCACTTGGGGTTGCTGAGACTCCTGCTTGGAAGGTTATCTCCAGTCCATGTCAGAGCCCTAAATGGTCAGCCTGAAACAATACTTTCAAGTTCCTTCCATGGTTCTAATTCCAGTCTTCAAGCTCTGCTGTTCCCCCTAGGCAGAATTTCTGATTATTGATGATAGCACCCTATTTGGTGTTGGAAGCCCCCATAGTGCATGGCAGTTCAAACATGGAATCCTCAAACATTCCTGTTGGGTAGCCATGTGTTCTCACATGGAATATTCATAAAAGCAGCTGCATATGTGTCTCAGGTATTTAATAAATAGTGAATCGTGAGACCAACATGAAAAATGAAAAATTCTGCATTGAATTGCAATAAAACAGCCTCCAAGGAGAGAAAACAACTACTTCTGCTGTTCTGATTATGAAGTGGTGTGTTTTTCAGCTTTTGATGCTTTGTGTCTGACAATGACTATAGTTCATGGTTTGTGATTCAAGGTTTGATAAATCAAGAAACTTGGCCCTTAGTCTTCAATAACGTGGCTGAGGGCCCAGCTCAGTGTAATCCTGAGAAGCTGCAGTTACTCTGTTTTAATAACCCTCTGGTATTGGTCCGCTGATAAGACTGCCTGGTTCAGTGTGTTTCAGTTAAAGTGACCCTGTGATATTTGTTGCAGGGATTTCCACCCACAACAAAATCTCATTTTGCTTCCGCACTGCAAATCTTCCAAACAACTTTTGTATGGGAACAGCCTTTGGATACTGTGGAATTCTTACGTTGTCTAATTCCAGGATTAAGACTGAGACTTCCTCACACTGTTAGTGTTTGCCTGAAAATAAGATTTTCCTTTTCCCACTTTACCAGCACAGCATTATGCTCACCTTCACCCCCAAAACTGCCTGTTTTCCTGAGGAGATTTAGGTGTATTTTTTACCACCAGTGTTTATTCCTGCCAGCTTGTGCACCAGCTGGGAGTTCTTTATTTCTTACAGTGTTAGCTCTCAGAAACTATTATTTTCTCCAGTGAGTGAACTTGACTTGTGTGCTCCTGAAGTAATGGAGTGCTGTTTGAACCTTGTCTCAAGGCTGATGTTGAGTTCAGTGGTTTCTGTACCACCCTCTGACCACAAAGCCTCTTTCCCAGATAGTACGAACGCATGCAGGTGGATTCACTCAGTTTAATATATTTAATATAATTACCATGCTATGGACCAGAAATAAAATAACAGAACCCTACAGTGTTCCTCTTGACAGATCTTCTTGGTATACACCTTGACAGTAAAAATAGGAAGGTGACAACGTACAGCAATTCTGGATAAAAAAAAATACATTTGACTTGACTGAAAATCGGGTGAAAGGAATGATTGTGTTTCTTTCTGCCTGTCTTTTGATCAAGCTGCCTGATGGTCCTGCTCTGGTCATGTTTCTCGTGACACATCAGACTTTTGGGATACTAAGAATGCCAGGGTTTTCTAATTAGAACTCTGAGAAGCTGATGGTAGATCGTCAAGTAGTACATCTCTTACCAGTTACGTAGAATTTGGTTCTGTATGGTTTTGCTTCTTAAAAATGTGAATTGACTTGATAAAGAAAAATTTGAGTGCCCTGTTGCATTGGCAGAAACAGTATATATGTTTCAAACAGTTCATAATCCTGGAAGCGTTTTGTGGTCCATTGCACAGTGTTTTATTAATAGAAGTAAACCTGCTTTTAATGTTTCTTCTTTATAAAGTCACGTTCGTTGTGCTTTTTTGACTAAGTTTATAATAAAATCTCAAGCTTCTGCACGAATCCCCTTTCTTTTAATAATATTTTGGTAAAGGGGAAGGAGTAAATACATCTGAAGACACTGTATAGAGCATTGCTCTTGTCATAGATTAAACAATCCCAGAATTACTGGCAGTTTAGGGGACTCGGAGGGCCAGGCAGTGACATGTGAAATAATGCCATGTGTACAAACAGCACATCAGGGCCGCTTGGTTTTCCTGTGGTGCAGGGGCTTGTGCTGCTGGATGGAACTGGTAAGTGGCACACTCAGAATCCACCCTCGTCACGGGAAGGTTTCTCGTGAGACAGGCACGGCCTGTGCCTTCCTTGCAGTGTTTAACACCACGGCTGGCGACTGCTGGAACGGGACTGGCTGTTTGTCAGCCACGCTCTCGGACCAAGTTATAGTAAGTTTGACATGAGTACCAAAGGCACTGACCCCTTGGTGCTTGTTTTTCTGCAGACGCCTGAGGAGCTGGAAGACGTGTCCGACCTCGAGGAAGAGCACGATGCACGGAGTCGTACAAGCGTTCAGACCGAGGGGAAGACTGACAGGGTATGTACTGCACCTGTGGGTGCACAAAGCACTGTCTCCAGGGGCAGAACGCTGCTGGGTTACTGTTCCTGGGAAGCCGCTTAAAGTCATCCAGTGGGTCATTAAAGTCTTCTTCAGCTCTTAGAGATTTCTGCAGGTGTGTGGAGTTCATAAAGCTGCTGCGTGTGACCTGAAACAGAAAGAGAGTGCAGTGTAGTTGAAGATATTTTGTGAATGTGTAATTAAACAGAAATGTACTGAGTGAGAAAAAATCCGACAGGTTCCAGTTTCGTAAGGAGGAAGTATGAAGAACTTCCCCCAGTATGTGACAGTGTCTGTATTTCTGCAAGTTCTGAGTCTGCTGTTCCTGTTGTAGCATCATTTAACCTGAGGACTTGACTGCCTTGCTGGGTTTTATTTATTGTTTGCATTAAAACATTTTGAAGAGCTTGAAAACGTTTTTGAGCTAGCAGAAGTTCTCTTGGTACAGAATCCCAGTATTTAGCAAACAGTCATCTTCTCTATGTTCCCTTCTAAATAAGGTTTCAGCAAAACTGCTCTCTGTTCACAACTTTCTGACACGGAAGGATCCATGGGGCCAGAAAAGTCTCCTTCATCACTTGTTTGCTCGATACCTGGAATACAGGGATTTCTCACCCCTGGTTGGTTCTAGGATTACTCCTGGAATGGAAATTGTAAATGATAGAACTAGTTGGGAAAAAGGAAAACTTTTCAGTACGAAAACAGTTATGGCAAAAAATGGTGGTTTAACTCATGTCTGCTTTTTAGCAAACACGTTTTTTTATTCAACAAGTATTTTCCTTAGTAATACCCTAAATACTGCAGAAAAGAACACTAACCAACATGAATGCGGTTCACTTATGCTGCATGTATGCGTATCACATGTTAATTAACTGTCAGTTAATTATGAAAACATTGTGAGAAATGTAATAACTCTGTGAAAGACCACCTCATGGAATCTTGTTTTTCAGTAAACATAATTGGCAGTTAAAATATACTGGCTGCCCTTTGCAGTTTAAATTAATGTTTGTAAATGTTAGCACGTTTTCCTCCAGTGAAAGGCTGAAATTGGTGTTGTGGCTCAGGAAGGCAGGGTTGTCCATCACAGTGGCATGAATTTGTTTGGAACAGGTGCAGAGGGTGTGCTTGCATGTTTTCATAAATATCCCATAATGAATGCAGTTTTATCTTACTGGGAAAACAGAAGCAGTACTTTGTAGATATTTACTATCAAAATGTAGTAGCAAAATATCAACAACAGTGTCTGTGAGTGTGGAAGGGACTGTTACAGAGGAACTATGGCTAATACATCTGAAAAAACCAGTATTTTAACATTACAGTATGTGCATTTCTATTTTTTTCTTCCGTTTCTCTCTAAAATGATATCATTCCTGTAAATGTTCCTGTTTGTGGGATCTAGATAGCATTCATAGCTTAAAGCCTGCTTCCATATCTTGGAAAAAGTGTTCCTAAATTTCAGATCAAGCTATCAGGGCCATAAAAGGCACATTGCCTCCAAAAGTAATAAAGAATTATAGCTTTGACTCAATTATACACACACCCACTCAGCCTAGATCAACATATTGGCAGAAACTTGCAGATACTTTTTTTTTCTTGAACAGATGTTTGAACAAATCACTTTGCTGCTGCAGCGAACAGGGACAGTGATTGAAGGCCTCCTTATTTGCACTGCTACTGGATACTGATATTTGAAGAGTTATACTAGGAATGGTTTAGCAGGATGAAGAATCCGTAGAGGGAAGATAGATTTCAAGGCTTAGTAATTCCGTGTTCTGCAGCAGATTCCTGGCTGTTGGGAGGCTGCTGCATGCAGTGCTGACCCTGGGAGTGACTGTGTTCCAGAAGGGCCTTGGCAGATTGCAGGGGAACCTTCTTTCCTCCTTGAGTTCCTTCTCTTGGCCATTTCAACTGTAATAACTCGATTTTATTTATACATATCTGGCTCCATACTTGTTCGGCACAACAGCACTCTTGATTCCTCTCGCTTCGTCAAGAGGGTTGTAATTTCTTCTTTGTCACATCTCTGACTGCTCCAACAGAACTAGTGCCTTTTTTGTTTCTGTTTGTGTCACAGCATATAAACCCAGATGTGACGTGTGTATGCCACTTGTAACAAAGTCTTTGCTAGCAAATCTCCTTTCCCGTATGCAGGAAAAGGCTATTTATTATTAACCACACCTTCTTCAGACTGTGTCTCTGCAAAGAGAGTACAGGTTAGTGGTGAGGCAGCAGGACTGACATTTGACCTTGTATTTATGTACCCGACTCAGCTTGAAAAGGGTAGTTCCTCGATTCTTCCCTCCGTAATTCCAGCTTTCTGAGCCGAGTGTGACATGCCTGTGGCACCAGCCCCCTCTGGGGGGTACGGGTTAACTTGGGCACGGTGCTCTGAGATCTCCCAGTGTTTAAACTGGGTACAAATACTGAGTACTTTTTGGAGGGGGGTTTTATATCCTTGAAGAAGATCCTTAGGATCAAATCCTTAGCTACTCTGAAAACAGGTGCTGCTTGGATCCAGTGCAGTTTTTCTCAGCTCAAAGTTAGACCTCCCTCTGGCTGTTGTGTCTGATTGTGTAGTCAGCTCTGCAGGCTTATCACACACTAATTTTGCCTGAGGAAATTTATGCCGTGGTGATCAGAGTAATTCCACTGAGGTAGTTACTGTCTTACTATCGTAGGATTCTGAGTTGAAGAGAAGGTCAGGCCAGAATTTGCCCACTTCATTTTCAGACTTAGAAGACAATGTGCATGTTAATGATCGGGGGAAAAAAATATTTTAGGTGTTCAAAGTTACTAAATTAGGGGAGAGAACAGCTTAGCTTAATTTCCGAGTTCCTGCTGCAGGTTAAGGTGTTGACAGTGAAGAAGAGGCGAAATGTTTTACCTCATAACATAATCCGCTTAGGGATGACAAGAGCAGAACTCCTTTCAGGCAACCACCCACCCACCCACACGTTTTTGCCAGAGTTCTGCAGACAGTGTTGTGAACGCATTGCCAGAAATGTCTGAGAATAAGACCTTGTTTCATACAGGTTTGTTGCAGACTGTGTTTGTGCAAGATTTCTGGGCTGATACAGGGTTGATTCATGTGTGAATGAGAAAATCCAGGCTGAATTATTGCACTGTTTTATCTGTGCTACATCTTAAATGCAGCGATCAATTGTATGTGTCTCAAAACAGACCAGACTCTGAGAAGAGAGGCAAGGTATAAAAGCAAACACAGGAAGAACTGCTGATACTTGCATAGTCAGTGGTTAGAAGGGAAGTTAAGTTTGCCATCAAATGAATTAGCCTCTCTTATTCAAGTAGCAGATACTTTACATCTAACTTCTCACACTGGTAGAAATGCTGGCATACGTTAACAGGAAGCGTGTGCTATTATGTAAATAAAAAAGCCAATTTTAGAATATTTCATTGGTTTCATTTTTATCAAAGCCACACGCAAGCGTAAAATATTGATGATAAGAATTCAAGCATAATGAAAATAACTACTGTGATTTTGAGTACGTTCTATGAATAGTAATTTTGACACTTGATACATAGCAAAAGATTTCCTGTCAGTAGTCATGATCTATCAAAAGCATTTAATTTTCTTGCCAGTGTTTAACCTAGTTCTAGTGAAGAGGCGAAGTTAATGAAGGACCCGAGGTTGTAGCAGTGTTATGTGCTGTTAGAAAGCAGGGCTGGAAAGAACCCTTAGAACTGGGCTAATCCAGCCATCTGGCCCAAGGCAGATTCATTCCTCTGAGCCATTGCATTCCTGTCTCTGCTTAGCTCATTCGTGGATGATGGTTCACTGGAAGGTTTTTTCTTTATACCTCGTATGTTGCAATTAAGCATGGTAGTTCCACTCTAATGGACACAGAGAAGGTGGCATTTCCTTTCCACAGGTGTAATTTTTTCCTTGCCATCCTTTTAATATGCCCTCGCTCTTCTGGAAACTCCAGCTTAGATAACTCCAATAACCTTAACTTACCCTTTAAGTTCGGGGTTTCTCCGTGTCCTTTTGGCCCGGTTTTCTTTGCTCTGGATGCTCTGCAGCTGGTTAATAACTTCTGAGGTTTTATCTCCAGACTATTGATGTTGCTAACTGCTTTTGCCCAGCTGTGGTCTTAACACCAGGCACTAGTGTGAGGTTGACACTGTTGTCTCCTGTGTGCATACTTTGGAATGAGTGTTGGGAGAGGTTTGCCTTTGTGCCACCACAAATGCCCACCCCCAGAGGTGCCCAAAACTGGTTTTGTCTCAGTTCTGTGCATATGGATGACTTTCCTTGGGTGTAAAACCTTGTGCTTGTCTCAGCTGAAATACACCCCGTGATTTCTCCAGATCAGCTCTCGAGTTTCTCACGATCACCTTGGGTTGTAAACCAGGCCCCTTCCCCCCAAGTGTGTGATGTGTAGTGGGTTCTGTCCTCCAGGCCACTAGTGAAAGTGCTGGCTGATGCCAGTCAGGGCATTCCCTTCAGAGCTTTGCCCCCTGCTTTGGGCTGTGTTCTTGAGAAGTGTTCTGGGAAGAGTTTTCCAACCAGTATCACATCCACCCGCTGGCAATTACAGCTACGCCGTATTTCCCTGGATTAGTTACAAGGGTGGCATGAGAACCAGCGGCAAAACTCTGCTGAAGCCCTGATTTATGATATGTTGCCTTTTCATCTATCTATGGCCTGTACCCCTGGGACAAAGAGGAATTAGATTAATATGACACAGTTGCATCATCTGAGTCAACCTTTTTAGCGAAGGCTGATGCCAGAGTGGTATTAAATGTTTTTTTTCTGTTATCTCCCTATCAGTTTATCCAGTTATAATCTACAAATACAGGGGAACTGTCATGGCAGCACAGATGAGGCATTCTCTGAAGTTGTTCAAAGAATGCTGGACTGCAGCAGGCTTGCTGCAGATCTCAAAACTGGGAGAAGACGACTGGTGACAGCAGGCAGTGAACTTACCAAAGGGAGCACAGCTTCTCCCTGCTGTCAGTGTCACACACCCACACAGTTCATCTGCAGGGTGTGTATTCACTTTGTTACGAATTGCTGAATACCCCCCATTCTCTCTTTCACACCTTTGTCCAAACTCAACATGGCATTTATTCCCTGAGCAGCAAAAGCAGTGAGTTTTGTAAAAGGCAGTGGACACATCTTACTCACTTCAACAGACTCGTCTTTGACTCAGTGGTGTCTTCATAGATGCACTTAGTGCAATTCACAACACATCTGTGGAATAGTTTTTATGTCATGCTCACCTTCCTGATAAAATGGGGTCATCAGGTCACCGAATGGTTTGGGTTGGAAGGGGTCTTACAGGTCATCTGGTTCCAAACGCTGCCACGGGCAGGGGTGCCGTTCCCTAGACCAGCTGGCTCAGGGTTCTTCTCAACACGTGTGTTTGTGACAGTGGTCTGCAGAGTTTGTTCAAGGAAAAACCACTACAGGCCACAATGGGCACTGGGTTGAATCAGTCTGATTGGAATACATTGATGTCCTGCAGGTGATGGGGAGGGATCCTGTTCACTTCCACCAGATGCTGAGCTGGCTGCAGCAGGAGAGCAGGAGCAGAGGGGAGCTGGCTTCTTGTGGCTGCTGAGTCTGGTGCAAGGAAAGGTATAGCTCTCAAATAAGGCAGAGTAGGGACATAAGTCAGGTCTTTTGGGATCTCTGCCATTATCTCATAACTTTTCACAACTACAGTATGTGAAAAGCAGGTTATTTGTGGTTTTGCTTGTAAAAGCTCTGAAAAGTTTTTCATATGTTAAGTCAGGAGAGCATGATTTGTTTCTTTGTAACCTACGAAATTGCAGAAAAACAGAGTTTTCCACTTTTCTTCTCTATAGTTACATGACATATTGCAGTCTACAAAGCAAGAAGTGTTAAATAATTTTCAAAGGGAGGTTCTTTGCTTTTGCTTTAATGTATTGTGCTGCTTTTTGTTGTTTTTCTTTCCTTCCTGGTCCCTGGAAGTGGTAAGAATTTGGTGGCGTGGATCTGGCCAGTCATTTGGGTTTAGGGGTCAGGAAAGAAAAAAATGCATGTCAGCCTAGGACTTAGAGACAATAACCATATGTTTATATGAAAGTGAAATCTCTAGACTGCAGCCAGGGACAAAGGGAGGCAAAAGGCCAGTTCTTTGGGTTGGGATCTTATTGGCAAGCAGTGCACCAGTGCGAGAAGAGTCAAACTCTTCAGCAAGTAGTTGCTCCATGTGTGTCCTTACGTGACCTTAAAAGCTCAGGTTCTCTGAGAAGGGGCTGGAATGAAAAGCAGCAGCAGTCTCACAGGGCAAGTCAAGCTGCAAATGGGAGAATGCAAATAACACAACCCCAGTGTCAGAGACTCCACATAACAGCCATCTGAAGAGTTAATTCAGGGAAATTAAAGAAAAAAATCTGGGGTTTTTTAACAGAAGAAAGAAAATATCAAAAATATAACTGCTCTTCTCATGTAGTCTTAATTCTGTTATCTGCTACTGCAATAAAACCATTTTGTCTTAGAAGTAATGAAAAAGTCATTTTCTCCTGGTGGACAGAATAAACCTGCAGTCATGTAATAGCAGTCATTCAATTTAGCTCTTTATTTCGCAGTTACCATTATGTTGCCTATTTTGATACCAAACCAAATCTGTGCTTGAAAGGCTGTGTATCCAGTTGTTGTGTGCTGTTGCTGTGCATGGTTGTAAAGCAGTGTGAAGGAGAGGAGAGAAAAGACAAGGTCAGAAGTACAGCTTCCTTTGCTCCTTTGTCTCTTTGCACCTGAAGCTCGTTATTGCTGGCACATAGCAGGATGCCGTGTATCACAATGCCCTCATTAAAATGTCAGCTTTCCTGTGGTTTCAACATCCAGCCCTGTGATCTTGAACTCAAAACAGTATCGAAGCTGGGGCTAGGAGATACCATAGACATCCACCAGTCAGCAGACACGTCTTAAATAATAAAACCCTCTGTAGCCCAACTCTTCATTTATGTTTCATACCTTTCCTGTTGTTGTGGTGTAACCGCAGCTGGCAGCTGAGCCCCACACAGCTGCTTGCTCACAGCCCCACCTTGGTGAGGGGCAGAGAGTAGGAAGAGTAACAGTGAGTTTAGTAGATAAAGCAAAAGCAGTGCCTGCAAGCAAAGCAGAACAAGGAATTCCTTGCCCCCTCCCCTGGGCAGGCAGGTGTCCAGCCATCCCAGCACAGCAGGGCTCCATCGTGGCTAGTGGTGATGTGGGAGGGCAAACACGGTCACTCTGCATGTCCCCCTTCCTTCTTCCCCCCTTTATGTGCTCTGGGCTATCCCTTGGGCCGGGTGGGATGAGCTGTCCCCGCTGTGTCCCCTCCCAGCTCCTCGTGCCCCCCCAGGCTCCTCGCTGAGAGGCAGGAAAGGCCTTGGCTCAGGGTAAGCTCTGCTCAGCAATAACTAATAATATTTTACCAGCAGGGGTCCCAGTACAAATCCAAACCAGCCCGTGCTAACTACTGTGGGGAAAACTAACTCCCCCAGCCAAAGAACAGCTCACCCTGCAGCCACGAGGAAAGTGTGTCTTGGCCTTCTCTGGTCCGTGTAGTTTTGCGGGGATTCCTAAGAAAACAAGAGAAGTACTCCTCAAAATAGTTCCACTTGTGACTGTAGGGTAGTTCTGACCACTGTATGGTGGTTCCTGCCACCCTTAACCATTCTGTGGTTCTGCGTGATTCTGTGACTGCAGTTATAACAGTTAGGTGTTGGAAAACCTGTAATTTCCAGTAATTTGTATAAATGAGGAAATTAAGCCTGTGACAGAGTGATTCCAGGATAAATAAGATCTCTGAAAAGGCACGGCTTGAAAAATGTGCATTATGTGTAAGACTGATGGCCTGTTACATTAATTATATATAATTCAGCGTCTGCCTTATCTTCCCATTTTATTGATGGTAGGTAATGTTTTGTAAACAAGAGTAAGTCACAAGGTATTTGTTGTGCACTTGCAGAGCAGTTTCAGTGTGTCAGTAGTTGCTGCCTGTAGTTGTGAGTTCCTGGTGGCCCGAAGGGGACCCGTTCCCAGGGGAGGAGCTGGGGAAGAACCACGATGGCAGCAGAGCCGCCAAGACCAACAAGCCAAAAGGTCTCCTCCCTTCCTGGGGGAGAAGGTGTTAGAAGGGCCAGGACTTCCATGTGGCCACATAATGTCTTAGCCCTTGTCTGCTTCCTGGGCTGTTCCTGCCACAGGAGGTGTGTCTGACCCTTGTCTGGAGATCTGGCTCGTGAAGAACATCATTAAGTAACATATTCCTCTCACCATGCTGCGTTTTCAGGAGTTCTTGGTAACATTACTCACGTACTGATTTCTGACATGTTCATCTGTTTATCTTCTGCAAAGACAGAATATGCGTATTCGAACAATTAAGCCTTTTTTTGGTTCTTAAAATGGTAATGTAGACTCCTCTCAGGAGATAGAACATGCATACCTGTAAGTTTTAGGGCAATTAACCCTTTTCGTTGATTATTTCCTACCTGAATCAATACTGCATTTTGTAACTTGCACATATATCATACTTAAAAACACTTGGGCTCCTTAACCCTAAGAAATAGGAAAAATTGTGCGTCATATTTCATAAAGGCTCCTCGGAAGAATTTAATAATCTTTCTCTCACTGTGTTAATATTAATGGTTTTGCAAACACCACTGACCCCATTACATTGAGGTAATTTATTTGGCATAACCAAATGATAACATTCAGATTTTGAAATTTTAAAGTGTTCAAACTCGAACAGTTGGCTCAGGCCACAGTGTTTTTAAACTACAGATTTAAAAATATACAGCTGTTTTGTTTGAAAAAAGAAAAATACTCTGACAGAGATGTTTTACAAATCAAATTATTCTCTATTCTAGGCCAAGATGACTCAGCTGCCAGAGGCTGAAAAGGAAAAGATAGCTGAGCAAGTGGCTGACTTCAAAAAAGTCAAGAGTAAGCTCGATGCAGAGATTGAAATCTGGGATGATACCAGCAATGACATAATTGTTCTGGCCAAGAGGATGTGTGTGATTATGATGGAGATGACTGACTTCACAAGGTAATCATGCAAAAAGACGATCTTCTGTATTTCTAAATGTTGGAGGCACGCTGGGCAGTGGTACTGAAGTGTTGGAAGGGAGATTGGAATTTTGAACTAGGCTTGTCCTTCATTTCTTTCTTTGTCCTCTTTTATTAATTTGGTTGGTGCAGTTTTTGCACATCTTTAGCACTCTATTTCTGCTCTCCATGAAAGGGAAAAAATAACAAAATAATCTTGACTTTAGGCTGTAGTTCTGTCTCATCTGTTTTCTTTCTACTTGTATCAGACCATGTTGCCAAGCATAAAACTGCACTACACAGAGCGTACATGCGGAGTGCATTTTCCTACTCATGCATATTTGATATCACATTACTGCTGTGTGTGGTTTTGGAGACTGGAGTGTCCTGTGGCAGACGGCTGTCAAAGCTGGCAGTTTGTCCTGCTGCCAGTGTGTCTTCTCTGATGCTCGTTTAACAGGAAACAGTCTTAAGTTCAGGAGCTTTTCCTGTCGTGCACTGAATTAAATGTTCAGTGAATTTCATCACATTGGTTAGAGCGAAGGAAGGTGGTGGTGTTGTTGTCTGCGGTGTTGCTGATATCCAGAGTCCATGGAGAATTCTGAAATTACTCTGGTGAAATGAGTTGCTTGAAAGTACAATTAAAATGTTTTGTGGAGAGTGGCAATCATAGAGTACGGTAGGGAATATGGTACATTATTGGCAGATGGATTCTGATTGTTCTCTTCCAGATTTTAGGCAACGTATTAATCTTTTTACTTCATAGCTGTTTGGATTATAATTTGGGGTATGCGAGTACGTACAAGTATATATTCCTATGTTACGTGTTTCATACTTAAGCTGTGATTTCCTGGGGGTGGGACCATCCTACCAAGGCTTTTGTTCAGTAACCAGGGCTCTTGGTAACAGAAATCAGGGTCACCCTATAATACTGTACACACAAAAATGGTCTTACAGGACACTTTAGTATCTTGCCTGACTTTGTCTCACCCCTTTTTAATGCTGGTTTTGAACACGTCCTTCAGGAATATGGTTTCAGGTTTTGTTTCTTCTTTAATGATGCCAGATGAAGTCTTGTGAAATGAAGGGTTGTGTCTGTCTGAGCAGTAGGTGAACTGTGGCTCTGCCTGTCGTTGTTGCTTACCAGAGGTGGCTATTAAGTGCTGAGAAGCACCCCTGGCTTTTTCACTTCCTGCTCTGTCGAAATGTGGGAATGGAATCACAGAGTTGTGTAGGAGAAGCCCCTTAAGATCATCGAGTGCAACCATTAACCCAGCACTGTCATGTTCATAGGTGAACCATGTCTCCAAGTGCCACATCCACGTGGTTTTTGAACACTTCCAGGGGTGGTGGTTCCCCCACTTCCTGGGCAGCCTGTTCCAGTGGTGGACCACCCTTCCAGGGGAGAAATTTTTCCTAACACCTAAACTAAACCTCCCTGGTGCAACTTAAGGCCATTTCCTCTCATCCTGTCTCGTGTAAGCTGGGAGAAGGGGCCAACCCCACCTGGCTACGTTCTCCTGTCAGGGAGTTGTAGAGAGCCAGAAGGACCCCCCTGAGCCTCCTTTTCTCAGCCTGAGCTTCCCCAGCTCCGTTGCCTTCTCTGGACACACAAAGGATGTGTGGCAAGTACGTGTTCAGTGAGCACCAGCTCACCTGAGGCTTGAGCTCTCCAGTCTGGAACCCCAAGTTCTTGAACATGGGAGAAGTAAAAGATTCTGACATTTTAGGTTTGTTACATCAGGAGCCACTCAGAAAAATAGTAAATTTCTGTATTTGAGTCATTTGTTACATAAGCTGATTTCTGGTTTTCTTCAAATGGTATTACCTTGCATTCATTATTATTTCATCTCAGTGAGAGCTTCTCAGAGTTTAGTTTCTCAAGGTCACCTTTGCATTTGTGTATTACCCTGACCATTTATGCAACAGTGATCTATTCAGCTAAAACCAAGTGAATGCTGGTATCAAAATAACTCATTATTCAGACAGAAGGCAGTTGGGAATGATGATGGCATAAAGTATCTGTATGTATAGCTCAGATCATCACCAGTGAAGGCCAGTGAGAATCAGTGATCGCTCGGTGGAAGTTAGGACTGCTGTAAATAACAACCATCTGAAGTAGCTCCTTATGGCTTAGCTTCCTTATTTGATTATAGGGCAGATGCCTCTGATTCTTTTGAGTCTTGGCAGAAGGGACCTGCAGAACCTCCTTGGAAACAGGTCTGTCCTGCTGAACAGCCACGAGCATGTCGTCTGTGAACAGACACTAGGCCAGACTACTGTAATTATACGTAATAGATATTTTTCCAGCTTTTTATGTGACACATGACATAAGCTTACTGAAACTCGGTGATGAGCCATGGTGAACTACCTGCTCACTGCAGTGACAGTAAGTCACTGAGCAGTAAGGCACCTGAGCAAGAGCAGAAATGCCTTGCTGGAAGTTTGTGGCAGCCAGCAGCGCTGCTCGTCGGTTTGAACGTGATAATGGGGCGTGATGATGGAAAACCGATTGTATTGACTCCCGGAATCTATTAATCTGATTGGAATTCTGTTAGAACCCCTCACAGCTGCAGTAGTAAGCTTTGGTTCTGGTGGGCAGAAGTGGAGGCAGTGGACACTGTGGCCCTCTGTTCCCTTTGGACTCCAGCAGACTTGTTTGTTGGGGTTAAGATACAAAGTTCCTGCCAATTTTAGTCTGTTTGCTGAAGGTTATTGCCGCTAGAAATGAGAGTTGTCCTGAATTTTACTTTGGTGAAAATGAACTGGATTGTAGTTTGAATTTCTTCAAAAGGGTGAATGATGCAAAAAGACGAAGGAGAGTGAAATTGTTCCTGTGCTGCCATGGCTTTAAAAGCAAAGGCATTCAGCGAAGCTGAGGAACAAATGAGCTATCAGTGGGTCTGCCACGTCTTCCGTCTTCAGCCCGTAGGTGCAGCCCCATCCCAGGCCTTCTCAGGAATACCATCTCAGCGTGGCTGGGACATGGTCCCCATGTGCCTCTCCCCTCTCCTCCTCCTCTGAATACGCAGCAGTGCTCTGTCACTTCTCCATTCAGAGGAGATGGGTGTTTCCAGAGCACCTTACTGGGTCAGGATCCATCCAGAGTGCTCTTCTGCACCTCCTCTGAGTCTGCCTGCTGTGCAGAACTGTACGGAACGGGGTTTGTTTGCCTTCTGATACCTTAGGGATTCTCTCAGGATAGCAAGAAGTTTGCTTCCTTGTGCCGGAAAGGGTTTAAGCTTACTTTTCAACTTCAAGACTATTAGGCTAAGGATGATCAGGAATGGTGGGAGGTACTTCCTTCTGTCCACAAAGCTGTAGCCCTCACACAGCAAACCCAGCAACGAGGACACTCCTCAGTGGGCAGAGGCAATAGAGATGGATTTACATCTCCATGCACTGAGCCCGGTCTTGGCCCAAACTGTGCACACTGTGAGTGTTGGTCTGTGCTGTGGAGCAGGGAAACAGGATCTCAGTGCTTGGTTCAGCTGTTGAAAGGCTCCGGTTTCCTGGGCAAGGACGAGCTAATGAGGATGCCTTTGTCCATAGTTTTTCCTGCTGGCCATCTCGGATGGCTTCGTGATGAGCACGTAGTGCAGATCCCGTTTTGGATTACGGAGCTCCCATGGACAGTGCTGTGTGTGTGATGTGATGGTTGCTGCAGATGATTTCAGTGCTGTCATGTTCACTTGGTTGCACCTAAAGTACCAAGTGCCTTTCTAGTGTGAGACGTCCAACATCTGAAATGCTCTAAGCTGTACAAGGACCATTACACACTTCAAAACTGGGTCCAGAACTTACTGGTTTCAAACTGGAACTTCCTTCTGCTTTTGAGCTTCCACTTATTCCAGTGACAGATCTGCCGTGCTGTGTGGGAACATACTATTTTAAAAGGAATAGCTTCTGTCTCAGCAATGAGTGAGTTTTCTTCCTTTAAACCAAACTTTTAAGTGAAACTATTTCCTAGAAATAATCTATATAAACATAATGCAGTCAATTAATTTAATCCACTGCTTAGATTTCAGCATATGTGACACTGTGACACTGTATTGAGGGGTGGTATGTGAATGAGAGATTGGAACAGTCCTGGCGTCTGATCTGACTTCACTGGTGTTTTGCCGTGTGTAACAGGCAGAATTACCTGTAAAAGGAATGGGGGGGTGAAAGAGCAGGGATTTTGGTGTGGATAAACACACGTGGGCTCACATAATTTGGGTGTTTGTTTCTTCCTTGTGTCCTGGTGCATTTTCCTAGTGCAAACATACACAACTTCAGTCAGTGAATGTTCTTAAAGAGAAGTTGTAGCCTTTTATTTTATAGGGAAAATGTATTTAGCCACATGTGTCAGTCACACAACAGTGTTCTGTCCTTCTGCTCTGCTTTCTGTAGAGGTAAATATCAGGAAATTGCTTGAGCTGCCATAACAGTTTCAGCAATACTGTGGGGGAAATATTCTGATTTCTCTGCTGATTGGCTAAAAACGTACAAGAAAGATCGCAGGGTTGCATTTGGTTCGGTTTGTTTTTCCCTAAACTTTATGTGTAAATGCAGCAGGATTTTTGTTTTCCATTGCCACAGCACATTTATAATTAAAAAGGTATTTACCAGTAAACAGACCTAAGTTCCCTTTTGCTCATATGAAGGAATGTGTATCTAATTCAGGCAGTGCTTAGGATCAGAACGCTGGCATTTTTAATTCATGTTTAAGAAAGTAGCAAGAAGGGGTCAATTGTTTAAGCATAAAGGGAGCTCTGTCATGAACTTGTTGAGAATAGTTTTGGTGGACAGCCTGAGTGTTTGACCCCTGCATAGCAAGGAGAGTTCCTTCAGACAGAACTGCAGGGTGTCTGTGTGCAAGATTTTCACAGCACTTGGACAGTAAAGACACCACCAGTTTGTAGGTTGTTAGATTCCAAATGGGTCTGTACAAACACTTCCTTTAAATGAAGAGTTCAGCCCTTAGCAAACTGTTCAGGAATTGTCTCATATTTGCTCTTGCTGCTTGGCACTGGTTTGTAAAATGGCATCAATATCAGGGTTGATATGAGAAATGTAGTAAAAATAGCAAAGCAAGTTAGCAAGACTTGAAAAAATAAATCTAGCAGAGTCCTCCTCCGAAAGCTGTCCCCCTTTATTCTTATAGTAGGACCAAATGGTACCTGTGGTACTCCCAAGGATTGCGGCTCAGCCTCAGCTCTGCTCACTGCTGCACTCTTGGTTAGACCAAGTGCAGCTGCCCCATCCAGCAGGTCTCCTCTCCTGAGAATAGCCACTCTTGAGCCTCAGTTCATCTGGGCTTCTAGGCTTTGCTCAGGAAAGCACAAGAGGGGTGTAGGAAGGTGGGAAGTCAGGATGGCAGTTGTGTGGTTACTGGGATTTGAAGAGACCATGGGACAAAAAGATGACGAAGAGGACCAAAGAGGCATTCTATTGCTAGTCAAGCTTAGCCATTACACTCCTCACCGTAACTCCCTATTTGATTTACCTTTCCTGGTGCCCCTTTCCACTTCAGGGTTATCCATGACCCTCCTAGTTCCTGTTCACCCTGCTTCTGAAATCCTGTGGAGCTTTTTCATTGCACCCTAAAATCCACTGACTTAACTGCCTTTTTGTGGCCCCTTCTAACCTTTGGATTCCCATCAGTTCCATCCAGCTTTTCTCACCTGTCTGGAATTCACATGTCCCAGCTCTCCTCCTCAGTCTGCTCCGTGGTTACCAGCCCAGCTTGTCACTGCCACGAAAGACAATGGTGCCTTTATTACTACCCACCCTGGACTCACTAGTTGCCATTACAGCTTCAGGCACACGTATGAGTTTCCCCTTACCCTCCTCTCCCCTGCTCATACCAGGGAATTCATCGAGCAGCATTATTTCATTAAGCAGTCTGGGATGTTTTTGAGAGTCCATAACTGCTCAGTGTTTGCATCATAATCTGCACGTGAGAACAAACAACTTTTCACTTTAAAATTGAGTATTTCATCAAAAATCACCCAAAGATTGTAAAAGTGGTGTTGTCCAACTGAGTCATCAGAAAGCACAGAGTTGTTTTGGAGGAAATTACTGCGGGGAAAGAAGGTGAACCTTCCTTAGGGTTCTATGTTCAGAGCAGCTTCTAGTTGTGTTCACTATATAAAGATGGTATTTAGGGTGAATTTGTTTCTAGAGCAAGTACGGTTCAGTTGTGTGCGCATAGCTGCGTGTGTTTTATAACCCAGGCCTTGTCAAACAGAACCGCCAGGGTTTACTTGGTGCAGCAGGTAACTTCCACTGGTAGGAGGAGCAGCAGAACTGCATTAGCCACAGGCTGTAAATGTTGTTTAGGGTTTTGTAGTACTTGGGGGTGCTGACTGTCCCTCCAGAATTCCGTGTAGCAGCCTCAGGCAGTTGTGCTGTCAAACAGAAACCTGGTGTCTGGATTGGTGAGGAGTTGCTGAGGTGTGTCACCTTAAATCATACCTTGTAACGGGCTCAGCTGATACTGCTCATTCCCCCTGAGTGTCACACAGCTTCCAAAATACACACAAGTGCTACTTTCACAAACAAGGGAGGGGTTTGAAGGCAAAAATCAAGTATTTGTGTTCCTCCTGCCCATCTCGAAAGCTTTTGGCTGAGTCTGAATTTCCTTCCTGGTACCACTGTGTCCTGGTTAATGACACTTACATAGAATATTGCAGTTCATATGATACTCACGTGGAAGCCTCTGCCACTTCGATAGCAAAAATAGTTTCCATTGATTCTTAAATACATACACCAGCAAATAATCATAATTAGCAATTGCTGCTCAATACAGTTCTAAAAGGTACATGCTAGATATTGATCCTTTCATAGTAAAATTTTGAAAAAATAACATCCAAATACATGAGTTACTTTATCATACCACGTATTTCAAAGTGAAAATCACCTGGTGAAGTCTTAGAACCTAAAGGGAAACATTTGAGGCGAAACCCCACAAAAATCATTGAACAGTTTGGCTCTGTGACTCAGTATTTCTCCAGGTATTCAGATATCCAATTTGCCCTCAGGCTAAGTGGATTTATTTTCCTGTAGTATGCATAATTAACGTCAGTGGTAGTATTATTAAAGAACACAGTAAATCATGGATGCCAGGTCTGATTCAGGTAGTTCTGTTGGGGGTTACAAGGTCAGAATTTCCTCTTAGACTGGCACAGGGAGGTTCTAAATGGATGACAGTGTGCAGCTGAGGAGGATGTTGGCTGATAAGAGTAACAAGCACAGCCTTCAGATCCTTGCTGTTTTGCAGGTTAACAAAGCATGTTAAACACTTGTAAACCAACACGGCCAACAGCTAATTATCAAAATAATGAGCATAACATTTCTTCCTTTCCTCTGCAAGGTTACTGTGACAAAGTGCAGCTGACTCATGTACAGCTGCGTTCAGTAAACAGTTTCTTGCTATTGCTCATAACCGGACTAGAAGTACTGAAGGGCTGGGTAAACTGAAGGTCCGTGTCAGCAGCAGAGTGGAAGAGGACACTCCACTGTAAGCATGTGGAATTATTTCACTGTTCATATAACTGCTCCGTGTGGAAAGGATGAGGCATTCACACTTTGGTCTTTCATTTAAAAGCTATTTTTAAAAGAAGGTACGTTATTTGTCCAACTTGCATTTCTTTGGAACAGAAATGAAAGTGAATGTAATACTTTCCTATCATTGAGTTTAACAGTTACACTCAAACTTTTGCGAGAAAGGTGACAAAAACTTACTTTAGCTTGACATTTGATGCTTCTAATTTCAAGTGCAAACTTTTCTTAATTCTTACATTTCCTGGAATAATAATGTTTTAATTGATTTGAAACAAAAAGTCACTTCCCAGCTGGAATGGAAAATGACTCCTGCATATCATGTATACAGCTAGAAATTCAGGCACGTTCTCACAAAGAGTTCTACTAGTCATCTAGTTAAAAGTTCATGTAAAGCTCCTCACCTTAAGAATTCTGGTGGTGGTTTGTTTGTGTGGTGTTTTTAGTTGGCTTACTGCTGGACTGTACGAACCACTTGTGAATCATTTCTTGCATGCTGTAGAATGCCTCTCAGTCATGGAAGCTGGGAAGATTAATTCCTCTGATTAGAGCAATTACATGCTCCACATCCTAGAAGAATTTTATAAATTTAGGTCCAAGAAAGTGTGTTTTAGACAGTGAGCCTCTTCACTGTGCTGTTTCTGTAGGAGTAATGGGTTTGTGCTGACACGTTGGTTATACCTCATGTATAGGTACCCAACTTGTATTCATAGGGCACAGCAACATACTGACACAGCCTCCTTGTCTCAGGATCTCACAGTATTTCCTTGAAAGCAGCTGGTCCTCAGGAGAATCAGAGAAGGAACAGTTGTTGCTTCTTTGTTATTTTCCCCGTAGTCCTGTATGATTGTTAAAAATGCAAGGAATTCACTGAAGTCTTAAAATTAGTCTAAGTTATTTCAGAGTACTTAGCACTTCTTGATCCCAGTACTACCACACTTGGCATAAAAGTTGAAGCCAAAAGGTGAAGCGATGAAGAAATGTTTGTTGGTTGGGCGAGGAGGTCAGTGAGGAACTAGTGTCCATGCCTCATATGCAGAGTCAAAAACAGCTTCATAAAATGCAGACACACTCAAATATAGCTAAATCCCAGATCGGGCAGACAAATGGATCTACCTAGCCATTGGCAGGAATCCATCCAGGATAGAAACAAGCCAACTGCAAAGTCACGGCTTACATTAAACACAGTCGTATTTCAGTGACAAGTTGTATCTCCTGTGCCAGAAAGAGCCAGTTTTGCCTTTCATCTTCAGGAACTACTATACTCGGAGGAGAGAGTGAGTTCAGAACTGCCAAGTAATAGCTCCTGTCAGCAGAGACATGGGGAGGGTGAGGCAGGAGGAGTTCAGGCAGTCATGCAGCAGCTTCCAGGCCAGGTGTCGCGGGCAGCTGGGAAGCCTGTGGTGGGACAGTCTCCTCTGAGCGTGGCAGAAAAGGGAAGGCAGTACCTGCGTGAGCAGCATCAGGCCCGGCGTGGAGCCAGGTGTGCCGTGCAGCAGCGTGAGCTGTGCTGCTGTCGTTCAGCAGGGAGGGGAGAGGGGGGTCAGCTCCTCAGCAAGGGGGCAATATCAGCTGCCCCCTTAGGGAGCCACGCCAGCCCCTAAAGGCAGTCCCCGAGCAGGCAGCCCCTGCACGGCTCAGTAGCACTGGGATGGATGCAGAAGGAGCACAGGGTGCTGACAGCCACTGGCATCCCAGGCAAGGTAGACGGTGTGGAAGGCACTTCCAGACAAGGAAGCGGCTCTGTGGTCCACTGAGGGGCACAAAGGAGAAGACTCCAGTATGTCCCTGAGCTGGCAGAGGAGGTCCAACACCCACCCCGAGGGCAAGGCTGGAGACAGGTACACCTGTGAGTCAGGTCGGGAGCAGGGTGGGGTGCAGGACACATCGTAAATGAAGCCTTGGGCCAGTGGGCAGGGCCATGGGAAGGGCCCCGGGGAGCCTGGCCAGCACTGCTAGGGCCCATTAGTGCCCTCCGGCTCCTGGAACAGAGGGGGCTGTGGGTGCTCGGGGCTCGGCTCCAGCCCGAGGGGAGGCCAAGGCCATGGCCAGGCTGGGTGTGAGGTCACCTGTGGCCACTTGCTGTTCTCGGGACAGTGCCCCGGGAAGTGACAGCTTCTGTAGCGTTCCCCAGCTCTGAGTCTGCCTTGCGAACTGCAGTGCCTTGACACAAGACTTGTTGTGCTGGTTGTTTGGCTCAAGCTGTTAAGAGCACCCAGCAATGTCCCCTAGGAGAATAAGAAGCAGTCATTAAGGAGGCAAAGCACCTCTCCCAGCTTTTTTCCCCTTTAAAATACAGGCCTATTTTTATGGAATTTATTTGCTATATTTTGTACATGCTATATATTTTTGGCTATAACACCATATGTTCAGGTTCCTCCTGAATTAATTAGCAGAAGTTAGAAGCTTAAACCTTTGGAGGGTTTCCAAGAAATAAGACTGGAAACTTTTGCAGCTATCAGCCCCTTCACTGGAAGGGTAGGCACAGCAGTGCATTAATTATGGCCAGAAATTTGACATAAAATATTAGTCACTTTTTTCTCCTTGTGAATTTAATGCTGATTCATTTGAAAGTTTTGCTTACTTCTACAAGGGATCAGTCACATTCAGAGTATGATGTACACCCACATTTCTCTTGACAATTAATGGCCTAAGAGCAAGAAAAAGAATGGATTTCTGGCAGTTACTGCAGTGTTGACCTGGCTGGTGTTCATGAAATAGAAGTCTGGAGCTTAATTGTCCAGGCAGAGTCTGTGAACTTGATGGCGACAGATCCTACCCAGGTGGGTACATAAAAAGGAGCAGTAAGTGTTAAAAGGAAGAAGGCGGATAATGAGCTGGAAGGGAAACGGGTCAGTGGGAAGTTGTCCTGTAAAGCAAAAGAGAGTGCTTTGGGTGCTACATGGGCTCTGCAGCGCTGGCCTCCAGAAGTTGCTGATAGGATGCTCTTCAGAGGGTTGCTCGTGATTACAGGATGGGATGGATCTAGTAAAGAGTGTTGTGTTCTGGACTGCCACTCTGATCTTGGTGAGGAGGCTGCTGGGCAGTCTAGGGCACAGCCTACCCTAAACCCCAGGCTTTTACGGTACCCAGCCATACCCAAATCAGCCAGGGGCTCCCAAATTTGTGTGTCTGGCTTTGGTCGTTTGGTACACCAGTAGTACCATATAGGCTGGGAAGAAGTCTGGTTATATTTTTCTCTACTGAACAGTTGTTCCTGAATGCTTATTTTCCTATTATTTCCCCCTCTTCCCTAGACTGGGTTACAGATCAGCTGTTCGACAGCACCGCAGCACTTGCTGTAGTCACCCTTCTCTGTGCAGATGAAGCCATGGTTATTTCAGACAGATAAGGCTTTCATCTTTCTAAAACCACTTCTCCTTATTATTTCTCATCACCCTCTTCACCCTACCAAATGCCTGACTTTCTTGTCTCCGAACGATCAATCCACAAGAACTAATTTCAGTTGAACCTTTTGTTTCTTTATGGCCAAGAGTCAAGTTAGGATGGAGTTGCCATCTAATAAAATATAATTGTTCCCAGAAGCTGGAGGGTTGCAAGCAGCCCTACTGTATTTCTTTGTAATTAATTTTATTTAGTAACCTTTTAGTTTAGTTTTCTTTTTGGAGTATGCATACTTCTGAGAAAAACTGTTCGCAAACGCTCACCTTGGGAGCACGGAGAACAATAGAACCAGTGCTGAACTGCTGCTTTCTGCTAAAATTACAACTGGAGTCTGTTCAACCTTTTTTAATTAAACCAGGGCCTTTCACGGTTCGCACAGCCTGCCAGTGGTTCTCACACTTTTTTCTTCCAGCACCGTACGGCACTTTCGAACACGCCTGCTTTGTTCGGCGCCTTTGGCAGCTGCTGTTTTGGTCCCGTTGGGGATTCAGACCCCGTGTTTGTCCTTAGAGCGGCACTGGTAGTGGCACTCAGCTGAGGCGTGCTCACACAAGTACCTGCTCAGCGCAGTGCTGATCTTGCAGAAGGACAAGCAGGGCAGGGCATTGCTGCTGCTGCACCCTGAGGGTGGCGTGGCCGCTGCCCACGGGGGACAGAGGGGCTGTGACCTGTGCAGGGATCCCACATCACGCGGGCAGGGCTGGAGCGCTGCGTGTGCCCAGCAGCAGGAACAGAGCACCCCCGTGTCTCCACTGAAAGCTGCATCGTGCGTCTTGCCTGAGCCGGTCAGAAGGTGGCCAAAGGTGGAAAGGTGGAGGGATCCGTGTGGCAGACTGCAGACATAAGATGGTCTTTCACAGTATTTTCTCGGGCCTGTCTCAGTCCTGGACTGTTAAGGTCACCTGAGAGCTATTGTTCTTGTTAGGAAGTAGTGGATCAAACAATTCGGATAGTTCTGGGTGCTCTGTGACGGCAGAGGGAGGGAGTGACGCTGTCCAGCATTCCCTGGGTGAGTGCAAGCTAATGGAAGGGGTGTCAGTTCAGTAGGGTTTCTTCTTTTCATGGTAAGCTTACCGAAAAGCTGTTGTGGGAAGATACCTGCTGTAGTCATACCTGTTTCACAGACAGTTGAGATCAGCCCTACAGAGACACCTCTGTTATTGCCCTAAAATAAGTAGCTGACGTTGTCATTGAGGTCTTCTTTAGACTGACAGAAAGGCCACAGGTGCTCAATATCCTGAGAAGCAAAATAAACCAAAGCACAGCCAGAGCTGAAAAGGAGGAGGGGAGGATGGTGTGAGCACACTTCTGCCCACAGGCCTTAGCCCAGGAGTGAGAGCTGTCCTGGAGAGAGAGTGCTCCTCATTAGTGCAGTGTCAGAGAGCGAGGAAGCACAGCAATGCAGTTGCTGCTTTCACTGTTCAGGTCAGCTTCCCACTCCCACCTGGATCACTTATCACTAGTTCTCTTGCTGTCCTGAGGTGTCTGAAGGTAAACTCTAAGCTAGGTCTAAAAACTAAGACAATACTTGGCCGTTTGCACTAACAACCTTGATGTATTTTTAGCATTAAGCAGTGGCTTATTTTAAAGTTTGTTCATTGGTTTCAGCATCTTTTTCCTGTTGGCCAAATAATCTATGCAGAGCAGCATATTCTTTAGTGAGTAATGGCTTAGAAGCCTCTTCTGTATGCATGGGGCTGTAGTAATTGCTAGACATATGGTAATGCTCTGCTCTTACATAACTTCTTTTTATTTTTTTTTGTTAAATAGTTATAAACAGATCATAGGTCCGAGTTAATTTAGCACTTCAGGGTTTCTGTGCTGGAACATACATGATTCCTTTCCTGTCTCTGGACTGTCTCCATTTTTGCTGTCTGGTCTCTGTCGGTACTGCCTTTCAAGTGGGCCAGGCAGAGGTAGCAGATGATGGTACCATGAGTGTTCTAAAAGTGATTTCCTTCAAGAGTCCTCAGTGCTTGTACAGGAAGGCATGAGCTGCAGGCACCAGATGCTGGACATCTGTCACCAGCAACTGTGAGAGCTTGGGGCTGTGTTACACCAAGGGTTTGGCACGGGGTGGGAAACAGGATGTGGCAGGAAGAAGTTGCTGCTGTGGGAAGGGGTATTGCAAGTGTTCAGTCAGTATTGCCTTTAATTTTGCTTTTATGCCTAAAATGTGGTGTTTGCATTTCCAAAACTCAGTGGCCAGAAATGAGCCTGTTGTTCCCACAGTGATCATTGCAGTTCACCTGTGTCAGGAATGTTCTGGTTTTCACCTGGGGTTTTTTGCAGCTTTTCTCTACACAAGCAATAATTTTGCTTTGGGACCTGCAGTTCAGTCTGGATTAATCAGAGGGAACGAGTCTTTCATTTCTTGTACCTTTTTTAACTGACTGTGGGATTGGTTTGGATTTTTTCCTCCAAGGGCACTTTCAGACTAGTCCATCAGATTCTCTCCAAGAGCAGTTCCTGTGTGCAGGGTGGCCGGCCCTGAGGTAAAAGGTAGAGCAGGGTATTAGTACAGGAAGAGAATTTCTCGTGGGCTGGGACAGAGCACAAGCCTCAGAGCAGAAACCCTCAAGATTTTGTCAGGGTTTCAGCGAACAAGCAGCTGTCTGTGCTGCGTTCCCTGCCAAGGCGGTAGCTTGTCCCAGAAGTTCTCTTCAGTTTTAAGTACTGTTGGATGAGGAAGCAAGCTGCAGCTCTAGTCTTAGACCTTAGAATAATACGTGGTTTATACAGATATAAAAATAAAGTGGTGGTTTTTTCAGGTTGCTGTCCTGAGGTGTGGGCCATGTTGTATTCCACTGGAACACTCGTAGAGGATACTTTCCCTTTTCAGTCCTAGATTTCATCTACCATGATGCAATTATCAAGTTTCATTCGCTACAGAGCCTGTGCCAAACATATTTTCCAATGGTTCGTCTCGACACGGCCAAGTGAGAGTGACACTTGCTGATGACAAGTAACTCACCCGATTGAATTGTGTCACTTGTGGTGAATGCAATTTTCTGCTCCCTCAGAAAGGTTTCCTGCTTTCTTGGTTGTTGGGAAAACCTTGGCGGTACATAGTGAATGTGATCAGGAACGGGCTGTCCTGCTGAGGTTACCCCAGGAAGTTCAGAACGTAAGGAATGATGGATGGAAGCCCCACGTTCTGGCTCTAGTTTGCAGTCCCTGCAGCCAAGCCTTTCAGCAGGTGAGTTCCTGCATCTCCATGAGGAAGGAAATCCCCTCCTCACCCCAAGTGTTCTGCAGCAGGAAAGATGAGTGCTCTCTAATTGCCAGTCTGTAGCAAATTCCTTGTTCTTAAAATGGGGGATACAAAAGTAAAGGGAGTTCAGCAGCTCTGTACAGGGCTGTCTGCCAAAGGCTACACGTTCTAGCTAACAGCACCCATGGTAACCATTTTGCCTTGTCTTTGTTCTGTATTTTTTGGCATCAGGGATGGATTCTAGCCAGTGACCACGTTCTCCTCTCTCGTTCCCACTTACCTCTCACTGCTGGGTGGCTGCAAGGGAACTTTCTTACAGACCTCTGATGAGCAGGCAGAAGTTAAGACCTTCCGTGTTTTAACTGCTCTTTCCTTAGACTCAGATAATACGTCAGTGTTGATTATTCAGAGTGTTATTAAAACTCTTTGCATGTGTATTACTTTGCGTCTTGGCACTTGAGATATGTTATTGTAGGAGAAACTTACCTACCTCCAGAATTTTAATTAGGTTTCGTGGCTGCTGAGCAAATCCTGAAAATGTGACCCCTGAAAGCTTGGGGGGTGGGGAGGGGGGGATGAAATACAAAGAACTGCAGATGTATTATAAGAAGTCTCACGGAATTTATTCCAGCTCTGTGGTATTTTGGAGCCTGATTCATGATGTTTGAATGCTTGAGGCTGACAACACAAAGATTTCATTCACACAGCCTCTTACACTGTGTGTACACAAGTGGAGCAATGAGGAGGGCCCATCATGAGGAATGGGGGAGATTGGGGAGGGTGGGAACATCATAACCCTTTTCCTTCGGTGCTGTAGGGCTGTTGATAACTCTGTGAGTCAGCAGTGTAAATGAGAATGTGTTTACTTACCTTTTCTTTCCCGAAGCATGAGCATGGCATGTGTCAAATTGATCAAGTACATAGAAAATGCATTTCAGTCTAAAACTGTTCTTTTTTATTATGCAAAGTGGGTATTTTTATTTTGAAAATCTGAAGTAAGCTTCCTCTTTGCATAGCATTTTAAAGCCAGGCCCTTTTTCAGTAAGAGCTGAGTAAATAGTACAGAGGTGAAGACTTCTGCCTGGGGCTGAAATTGCTTCTCCTCGTTAGGAATTATAATATGGAGTCAACAAAAGTAAAAAATGTCCTTATTGCTTTTCCTCAAAAACCCCAAAACACAAACCAACCCCAAAGCCCCGACCCTTAAAATACAACAGGATGTCACCAGGTGGTGGTTCAGCTCTGAAGAGTTTTATCTGAAGGATTCTGATGGTGTCAGGTGTCTGAGACAGCACTTCTAGAGCGTCTGTCACCCTGTAGTCTGACTCTGAGGCAGTGTCATGTGAAACTGCACCTTGCCAGAGAGGGAGACAGTGTCTGGGAGAAAATAAATCGGGCTAAAGTAGTATCACTTCTGGTGTTTCAATCAAGGGGGGTTAAAAATTCAAGCCTGTTGAGTCCAGCCTGTTCATCCTCAGTGACCTTGCAATAAAGCAAGCTTTATCTGGACCTTCACAAGGGCTTAGAAGTTAGGAGAAGAGCTGGGAAGAGTTTGCCACAGTGAAGGTGAGGACAAATGCGTAGTGGACATCAGTAGTTAAGTGCTGGGATACTAGAAAAGGATATTATGAGCTTTAATTTAATAAACCATTATTATTTACAGTCTGAGAAATCTTAAAACACTGATGTTGAGCTGTAGCCAAACATTTCAATAATTAACTGAATTGTCTAATTGTCTAACTAAACTCCCTCGCTAAATGCCAGCATTTCAGCTGAGTGCATGATCTGTAGTGCTCTGGCAAGAAGAGGTGACATTTCCTACTCACAGGGGTTTGAAGTCGAGCAAGAGAAAGGAATTTGAATGCCAATATCCTCTTTTGATGTGGAGGAATGGTCTCCTTGGCTCTGGGCAGAAGAGGCAAACAGAGAAGGAAAGGCAGGCTGCAGCATGCAATGCATAACAGTTCTTGGGGCGAGCTGCTGCGGGAGGAAGCCGAATTTAGGGTAAGTGACGGGGGCAGCTCCAGCTGAGTCACCTGTTTCCTGGCCACCAGCCCCAGCACAGAGCATTCTCTGGCAAGGGATCCCTCTTAGCAGAACACATCTGTATTCATTTTAGCTGATTTTCATACGGGTTACCGTATTGGAGGAGGTTTCTTTGGAGTAAGTCCTTCGTACCACATATATATGACACACGCAGTATGGTGTAACATTGTTCTTGAAATGAAACTGCGAGTCAGTGGTGCTTTTCAGAGACCAGAGCGGTAAGGAAGGATTTTTGGGGAAATATTTTGGTAATTGATTCAACATACAGTCAGGAACTTGTGTGGTATTTAGAAGATGGATTTCTGGGCCATTAGCAGTCTAGCAATGTGATCAGATATCCATATTAATAAACATCTGTCCCAATGGCATAGCAGATGTGCCAGGTGCATATATAACATCAAATGTACATTTTTGATGAGTACTTTGTTCGTTTTTCACTACACAATGTTTTAATTACATTCTAGATCATGCCATTTATTGCAGTTTGCAACACCAAAAGTGCAGGTTTTTTACAAAAAAAAACAAATGGTGTGAGGACAGTTTTCTGATAAAGTCTAAAATATGACTCTGCTAATTGAAGGAAGTAATTTTGAAAGGGGGATTTTATTGTCTTGCTCTGCCAAGCTAGGGCCTGTCGTCACATTTTGGTTCTGGTGGTGCTGACGTGGTTCCTCTTCAGGTTCAGTAGCACCCTTAGCTCCAGCTGCTGTTGAATTTATAATGCGTGGCACGAGGAGGGTGCAGCTTCCTGACTCCCTCTGGTAAATGTTGCGTGTCCCAAGCAGGCAAAAATTGCCATTGTTTTCTGAAGATGAGACTTGAAAACTTAATAAAGGCAGTTAGAAGGTACAGTAATTTAACTACCAGAAAACTCACTCCCTAACTCCAAAAATTTCTTCCATTGCCATTTTCTGCATCCTAAGCTTCATTCAGTTTAAAATCCATTTATCACATTTGCTAAATCTTTTATCCTTGTGATTTTTTTCTTTGTGAAACACTAGATGGGTGCTGTGAAGGACAATTCTGTAATGTTATGTAATGTTATACACCCTTAGCCAGACACATCTTTTTGCAAAGATGTTAGCAACTTACTGGTAGGCCAGGTGAGCTTTTTGGTATTGATTTGTATTTTTCCAGAGGTTTTTCAGAAGACTGATTCCTTTGTTGTGACATACTGGGTAGTTAAAATTATAATTGTACCACTGGGAGGTCTTGTTCTTTCAAGTAGTGTTTGAAAGCTGTTAATGATAGCTTGTGGGCACGTGTGTTGAAAAATATGATTATTAATAGCACGCTTTAACACCAGGAGTATGATGGCACATGTGAACTCTGAAAAGAGCACGGCTGGCCAGTCGCAAGATGAGGTTACATAGAGTAGAGGCGTTGGGAAAGATTCCTTTTGGAATCAGCATTTCCGTGGAATGACAAACCCCTTGAGTCAAGAATGTAACCACTGGAAGTAATGGCATGACAGAAGTGAAGCGACTGAGCTGTGAGTCGACCTAAGGGACGTGAAAAAATGACAGAGGGAGGGTGCAGGAGAGGTTTGCAGAGAGGCTCGGTGCAGAGAGCTAGAAATGCCATGAGACAGATGTGCCCGCGGCACGGCCTCCTTTCCAGCCCCTGATGGTGCTGCTCTTGATCACTTCACCAGCTCTCCCGGTTTGCTGCTGCATCTGGGAACACGAGTTTCTTCTGCCCTGAAATAGCTGCTCCTGAAGACCTGCGGGTGGAGGAGCCTCTCAGGGCTTGGTTCACACGGGAAGATACTTGTTGTTCTTCCAGCTGCCTCCTCTCCCCTGTTCTCGAGAGGGGTCCCCAGTGACTGCGGTGCTGACAGTTCAGTAACCTTGCTGGACAGGGAAAATGGTTTGTGCTTTCAGGGTCAGACATTAAAAGCTTGAAGACATGACCAGTGTGCAGCCTTGAGCTTTAGAAATAATCCCCTCCACCCTCCCCCCAATAATTCAAACAGCGTACTTTTCTGCCAGTGTTGTGATTTTTTTTTTGAGACGTGGATGAGGGGTTTTTAATTACTGTGATTGAAGAGATAATCAAGGGGAATGAGAAGGCTTGAGGGGTTCCGAATTAAAACTGTTGTTGATACAGCTGTTAGTTTAAATGTGTTAAAAGACCTCTCTGCATGGACTGCACAGCCAGGGGCTGGCTTGTGCTTCTGTCTTCAGGTGCTCTCTGACATACCCTCTGCAGGGAACATGTATCTTAGGGGTCTTGTGGCCTTCTGGATCTAGACATACTCTCTTTACTTGCAAGGCAGTCCCCATGTACAGGCAGGCACTTCAAAAAGGGTGGGTGGATTGTCTTGGCACAAAATGTATGTGGTGTTTAATGACGGGAGCTGACATACCTGAGATCAAACTGAAATCATTAATCTACCTTCCTTTGCAATTCCTACTGTCAGCTGATTAGTGAGATTGCAGTCAGTTGGACTGGGGGAAAAACCAGATCCAGAGTGCAAGCTCAAGAAGGACAGATTGGTCAGAGAGCACATAAAAATGCATGATTACAGCTATTTGGGAATATCAAACAGCTGGCACTATTACCCTGCATTGCTGAACCAGACGTCTCCTTCTGGGACTCAGGTTCATGACAGTCTTTTTGCCTTCGCATGGTTCCTAAAACAGAGCTCTCTGCACTCCAGGTTTGGCGTTCTCAGTGGCTGTTTTTGGGTAATGAGTTTACTGTCTGCTTAGTTTGCTTTCATATTCAGAAATCTAGAAATCCATTAGAAGTCAGTTCTTACAGTGTCTGCATCTGCTTTTGCTGCCATCCATATTTTCCAGGGATAAGTAAAGTGTACTGTGTATTTTGCTTAGGGTTCATGCTGGATGGTGTAATTAAAAGCTTCTCTACAACGCCTTGTCCAGAGGGTAGTTGGCACCTTTAGCCTTTCGCTTGACCTTTCTGAATTTGTTTGGTTATGCATCTGCCAGAGAACCTAGTGGCCTTCTTCAAGCAGTTTGTGTTTTTAAATTGCATGGATAGACTTTGTATTGGTTTATTTTCTGCATCCAGAAATGTCCATACCTACTTGAGGCCAGAGGGGGAAGTACTTTCTGCTCATTCATTTTATTAAGTGCTAAAACATGTGGGGGCACGTCCTACCAGGCACTCCATCCCTGCTTTGTTCTAATAAGGTCTGCCAGTAATGTAATTTTCTTTTTAATGACACAATTAAATGAGGAATAAGTACCCTAAAAAAATGATAGCATAGTGGTCATAAAGCCATAACCTTTTGGGATTCACCGAGTTTAAATTTCTGTAACAGGCCTTGCTGTGAGGCACGTTCTGGAAGGGTAAGGAGGTAGTCTGGGTACACATGTGGCTGGATTCTTCTAAAGAAAAAGTGATAATGGTGATTTTCAGGAGAAGCTGTTGGCTTTCTCTCATTGGAGAACTGAAAAAAATGCCCTTTGAAAAACAAAGGGAATGTTTCATTTTTTAAAGGGTGGAGCATAGCAAGAGGATTTTAGAAGACGGTGCTGACTTGCTTAAGTGGCCTTGCTCTGCGTGTGCCCTGTACTGCTCACATTCATATGTTGTTTCATTAGTAACCCTCCCCTGGCTTTTGGCTGCTTCCAGCCCCCTGAGACTTGCTTTTCCTACACACTGCTATAACTCCTGCTGAAAATTCAGCCCGTAGTGCACAGGAGTGGGAAGCAGATGGGGCTCTGCAGTGGGAGCCCTTGGAGAGAGTGCTGTCGGTCTGTCTGGGCTGTAACTCGCTCACCCCTGGGCTTGGAGCTGCAGTGTGGCCACTCTCGGAACACACCCCACAGAAACAAACACCTCTGCCAACCAGGGCAGGACCTGACACCTCCTTTTGCACGGGCCAGCTCAGACTGCAGGGCAGCTCTGCATTCACAGCCCAGCCCGTGCGCACAGTATTAATGCTGTTTGTTCATAACCAAATAGAAAGATTTCAAAACATAGCAAAATTCCTCAAACACGCAGTCTGTGAGGCTGCTCGATGGTTTCAGAGATGTTAAAATCTCTGGGTGATTTCTGTTCATGACAGAAAAAATAGAGTAAGGGAGATTGATGAGGCAAATAGCAGAGAGAGACCTGCAGTCACCGAAATGGTAACTAGCTGTGGAACATAGTGATTAAAAATGACAGGCATCCAAATTAAAGCCCATGACCGGTAAGGTCTGCTGACCTTAGTGACTGCAACATGAAAGTGCCCTTTGAAAAGCTGGATTTGGAAGCAGAGAGAGATGGAGAAGCATCTGAGAGATAATGAGAGTAAAAAGGGTTGAGGTCCATGGAGTCCATGCCTGGTTTGGATAGCAGAACTTGCTCCCTGGGGATGTGGTGCTATTCCCTCCCATTACACTGACAGTGGGACATCTGGGGAGAGTTCTGGTGGCACAGGAAAAGGAGGCTGTGAAATAACTGTCTGGGGGAAGCCATCTCTACATCTCTAAATTGTTTCCTTTGGAGCTAAACAAAACTTGAGTGTCAGGGATGGCATCAAATTTCCTCAGGTGTGCTACATCGTACAAACCACCGCTTTTATTACAGTAGAGTCTCTGTTTTTACAAACTGCTACCAAACACAGCAGTATTTCTATGTTTACATGCATTTGCAGAGCTGAAAATCTAGGATTTGTGCACGTGGACACCCTTGGGTGTTTGGAACTCTCTGACAGGTAACATTATTATCATCACTACTCAAGTAGTAACAGTATGTTCCCCCGTGAGTTCCAGGAGTTCTCAGTGTCATGGTCAGGGTGGTGGAGGGTGCTCTGCGATACAGACCCGCATTCTGAAGCAAGAATCCCTTGCTGTTATTCCATGTGCTTGTCAGAGCTGCAGACCAGGAATGGCACTTCCAGGGACAGTTGTTTGGCAGCGCTCTCATGCTCACCTTGGACCCTGCAGCCAACTTGTCAGTGGCTGGATTTCTCTAGCAAAGTCTGTACAGCTGACAAAATAGAAGAAGTGAGTAGAAATAAGTGTGTTTTGTCCTTTCCGTGTTCGCATAGCTGTATTGCTGCTTCATTTATCAAGGCAGAGAGGAAGGAAACACAGATCATTAAGAAAGGTCCCTTCTGTGTTTATAGATTATCAATGGGCATGACACTGAAATACAAATAGAGAGTCTTTGTGATGTTTTGTGAAATTACCGGAAGACTCAGATTTGCCTCAGAGACCACAGGTGATCAGGGTTTTAGTGAAATTCAGGGAGTTTTGGACGCCACTAACAGAATGGAAATTGGCAGACGCTAAAGGGCTTTGACAGATCTGCCTCTGTGTTGTACTAAGTGCCGAGAACATTTGTGATTGCTGCATTTCGGTCTTGGGTGGCACAATACAGGAATTAAGGGCGACAAAAAGAACTAGATGGCTGGGTTCCGCTTAGAGCAAAGCCTTCTGAATAATAGCTTGGCTTTACTTTGTAGAGCTGGTGAAAGCGTGGGAGATCTGGGGAGAGAAGGATGACCTAGGTAAAAAAACTACCAACAAGAGATCAACAATAAAGTATCCAGGTAGTAGAGCAGAGAGAGACTCATGGGGCTGATATGAAGTTGTATTGATTTTAAAAAATTGCTGTAAATAACAGTAATTTTCAATTCCCACTGGTGTAAAGGATTTAACTGCTCCCCTGCATTACTGCACGGGCCTTCATTTCAGTATTTCGTAAGGCACAGCTGCATTATCAGTGTGTCAGGGTCTGGGAGCAGGGGGAAGGAGGCAAGTATGGTTTGCCTCCTGCCAATTGACCTCCAAGGAAAGGGCTGGATTCTGAACTGTTCTGTTCAGTAGTTCCCAAGGCTGGTGCTGTAGAACTCAGTGGGCTGATCGTGGCAGGTTCACCCGGACATTGTGTGTCACCGTCCCTGGGAACGCAGGGGCCCCTCGCAGGACGGGTGCCTGTGGGGCTGTTGGCTCAGATGGCATTGCAGCTCGGCCCTGTAAGCACGGGGGGGTGTCAGTGCCACACAGCCCGTGGCTGCAGTGCGAGGGCAGGGGCCTTACCGTGTGCCCCACAGGAACGAGCCGAGGCTTAGGAAGCAAACCCAAACCTCACCCATTCTCCTGGCGCTCAGCCTTCTCTTTTCTAAATTAAGTCTTACTCAGTCTTTCCAGGAATTCTCCTACAGAGACCTCATTACTGTAGAAAAGAGCAGACGTGTTCCTTCTCCTTGGTGTTTCTGACCTTGCCTTCTGCAGCATGATAGTGATGGTTCCTGATGGGTTTGTGATCCACGAAAACTCACTGCTTCTCACCGTCCTGTTGTGTAGGGACTGACTCTCCACTTGTGTCTCTGCGTTTGGGTTTCCTACCCGAGCGCGTGTGTCCTTTTTAATGGTGTAGTTCTTAATTCCAAATCTGGCCTCTTAGCCTATTTCCTTCTTCTTCCACATCAGTATCCACTTTAAAGTTCATTAAGCGTTCCCCTTTTTCCCCTTCATTGAAGTCATAAAGAACTGAGCAGCTCAGACACCAGGACAGATCCCAGAGAAACCAGGTACCTTCTATTTTTCCCTACCCTGTGACAGCAACCCTTCGATAACCAGTCTGTCCTGGAGTGTGCTCTCCCAAGTTTTGCATCTCCTTTGCAATTATTTTATCTGTATTCCACATATGCTTTAGGCAGTTAATGAAAATGCAAACGGAAGGCAGTTTCAGAACCTTCTCTGAAGATACATGGTATTTACAGCTTCTAATCTTTCCAGAAGCCATAAAAGCTTATTTTCCATTTGTCTGACAATATTTATGCTTGGAAAGTCACGTGGGCTCTTACTTATCTCTTTGTTATATGCTGGATGCTTCCAACTTGTTTGGCTGTGAATTGGTAGGATTTATTTGCCCTCAGCAGACACCCTTTGGAGCCGACAGACAAAATGGGGTGGTTGCTGTGCCCGCAGTGCTGCCGAGGGCTCTGGTAGGACAGCAGGGGCTGGGGCAGCTTCTGCACAAGCAGAGGTCCCAGCCCAATAAACGCCACTCCTACTCGTGACGGGAACCACGAGTACATATCATTGTTGGAAACGGAATAACTTAGGGAAAGACAGTAAGACGACATCCAAAAAGAACATACCGAACCAAAGACCCCCCACCTTGTGGAAGAGTCCACAGTTTGATTGTTATATTGTTGTGTTGAAAAGGATTGTTAAGACAATTGTAATAAGTATTATTAGAATAGTGACGGTTTGAAATGCTAGGAATGTTCTCATTGGTTGTTCCCTCTGAACGCTGTTCCTTGGTTGGCTAGTTGTGATTGTTAACTCCGATTGGTTCCTGGCTGGCGCATTGCACCCATTCCCTTATTTGGTTACCTTCTCCAACATTCCTTCCCTTATTTGGCTTCGGCTCCTCCCCACGATCCGCCTCTCCATTCCTTTTGTGTCGCGTTCCCCTCCTACCTTCTGGAACCTTCCTCCCCGTCCCTATATAAACCCTGAGCTAGCCCTGAATAAATGCCATTCCGCTTTCACCCCATGCGGAGGGCGCCCTCCTTTCTTTCCACGAGGAACGCGACAAATGGCGCCCAACGTGGGGCCTTAAGCCGCAATAGCTTGAAATTTAAGTGAGAGGGTTTTGGCTCCTGGGAATAGACGCCGGATCCCCCCCATGGCGAGCCACCGGCACAGACCCGCGGGAACGAGGGCCGCGATCTCCCTGCGCTGCACGAGAGGTGAGCCCACGGGGAAGAGGACATCTTTGCCTACAAACCCCCAGGCCCGTCCCCAAATCCAGCTCCCAGTTCATAGATAAGAACGGCGGGCTCTTCCCAGTCCCGACTAGCAAAGAAAGGAGGAAAGAAAGGAGGGCGCACTCCGCATGGGGTGAAAGCGGAATGGCATTTATTCAGGGCTAGCTCAGGGTTTATATAGGGACGGGGAGGAAGGTTCCAGAAGGTAGGAGGGGAACGCGACACCTACTCGGATCAGGCTGTGTAATACTCAGTTACAAAGTAGGTTTGTGAGTATTTACCCCATTCCAGCTGTAAAAAAGCGTGTGCTTTGGATCTGCTCTCCCTTACTCGTCCTTGCAGGCCTGACACATTGCCATTGAAGAAGGGCAAAAGGGAAGAGGGAAGAGAAACTTCTGTATTGATCTCATTTTCATTTCCAGAATTACAGAACAGATAGCAAGATATATACTGTGTGTTCACATTGCCTGGAACTTTATTGTCCCATTCCTGGGTCCATATAATTCAGGTATTTCTGTAAGTCTTAAATCTCTTTACTCGAAAAAGGTACTTCCACCTGCAAAATCCTGTTTATTGCAGAGAGTTTATGGCCATTTACTTCATGCCTTTTAATGTTTTCTTCACACTGTCCTTTTCTCATGTGGCTACACTTCCATTTGCATTGCATTTCTTTTGTTAAGGAGCAGGCCTGCTTCAGCCACTGCACCTGTAATGTTGAGTGGGAGTTCAGCCTTAGCCAGTTAGTTTTGCTGGCATTAAGAATTCATTTCTCCTGGTTTCCAAACCTGGAAACTCAGACAGGGGTAGAAAACGAGCGGAACTAAGACCTTCCTTGCACTTGTGTCTACAGCTGTAATGAAAGGGCAGAGGTCAGCTCTGGGATCCACCTGTACAATCTGCAATTACCTTTCCCCTGAGTGGCTGTCCTGAGGAGCTCTGCTGGCTCCTCATTGTCTGAGTGTAACTCACACAGACATGCAGCCAGCTGTAATAGAAGGGGGGGTTGTTTATAGGCGTGATTGTAAAAAGCAGAATTTCTCATCCTTTAACACCATGCTCTTCACAGATTTCATCTAAAACTGTGCACGTGGAGCTGGGAGGGGCAGGCACAGCGATTTACAGAAAAAAAATTATTCACTCCTTAATTTAAAGAGCGTTTGTAATGAGCAAGGTGTGAATCCTGCTCCCAAGGACTGCACAAAAGCAGGAGGTTAATAAGAGAAAAAGCAAACTTCAGGAACAGCTCATGGAACAGAGATCAGGATGTGTGAGTGCAGTCCAGATTTCTCACCATGCCAGTACTGCAAGCGTTCTGCAGAGCAGCAGTGGGAAGGCACAAGAAAGGAGAAACTGTGTGTTTGGGAAGGAAGTGCAGCAGGCACGCGTGGTACCTTGGAATGTAGTGACAGCTGAGTTAACTGAACACAATAGTGTATGTCAAATGTAATGACTGTGTTTGGGACTGTGAATGACTGTGAATAAGGCAAGGGATGTTTCTTACAAAACTAAACAGCAGTAAATTCCAGCACTTGACCCAGGAGAGACGTGTACCTAAGGTAACACGCCAGTCCCCTGGATGAGAGCTCTGACCCTCTTCACAAGGTCAGGGAATGTTGTGGCTGGAACAGCAAGACTGGTGATGGGGTGGTCCGTGTGTGGAGCTCAAGGCTGAATGTGAGAGTGGCCACTCCGTTGTGGCTGGAGCTGACAGCTGTCAGGAAGCCTTAGGCTCACACCTTGAGGAGCTTTAGCTCTCTCCTGACGTATGGTGGTGGTCTGTGGTGTTGGGTGTGGTTAGGCAGGAGTTTCTCTTTTGGACTGACTGGTCGGTAGAGCTCCCTCTCTTGCTGTTTGTGATGCAGGGCCAGTACAGAACATTTGCTGAGGTGAACGCAGTGAGCAGGGAGAAGCCACTCAGCTTTGCTCAGAGACAGGAGACCTTCTCTTGGGAAGTGTGATGGGAAAAGCTTTTGGGATTTGAAATAAGAATCCAAGTTTCTTTCACTGTAAGAATTAAGAGAGCATCGTTGCTTTTCAGAGCGAGATCCCAGTGTGAATGAAAACAGAACGTAATGGCCCAAACCTGTGTGTGCTAACCATTGCAGCTGAGGCAGACAGGGATGGAGCTGCTCTGCAGGTGCATGGTTTGTCAGAGCTTGCAGCAAGAATGATCAGATTGAGTACCTTTGATCTCCCTTCCACAGTTATCCAGAACCCTTGGTGTTGTAATAATTAACATAGTCCAGCCCTTTTGCCTTCCACTATGTTTTCTTTCCTTCCACATAAACCTTTCAAGAAACATTTATGTGAGATTTGTTGGGGTTTTTTGTCCTACACCTTTGTGGAGATACTCTAAACTGCTTCCCTTGTACACAACCCAGTTATTTTCCTTCTCGTTAGGCATAGCTGGACATTCTCTCTCATTTATGGCCTATTCCCAGTTTTCTTGTTGGATAGAGCAGGTCATTTGAGCTGTAGGAACAATCCATCACTACCTTGGGGACATAATTGCTTGTAAATACAGTACTTTGTGTCTCCTCTTTGTTTGCACAGCCTTGACTGTGTTATCAGCCTATGCTTGGAAAATAGTATGAGGAAAATAGATGTATTTAGATCTTCCATGCAATGAATCCAGATCAGGAATTTAGAGTCTACATAGGCTATGGACTAGTGAAACCACTGGGAAAGAATTTCAGGGACTGAGTGTGTGAAGTAAGTTTGGCTTTAAACATTACAGAGACTGGAAACAGGGTAAAAGTAAGGTAAGGCTGACTTAAAAATAATAATGATAAAAAATTACATGGTTGCCATAGCAGAGAAATTAGGATTTATTTAGGGGGAAAGGTGGAAAACTCTGTGAAGGAGCAGTTCTGGTGCTGTTGGCCAGCAGATGATACTCGGTGGGAGGAGTTCCTTTAGCTGTGTAGTTTCTTACCAGGTGTAGCCAAACTCCACAGTTTGGGGTGCTTAGCTTGTGGTGGAGGAGCGTCAGGACTGCATCTGTAGAAGGAAAGGGATGCTGCTGCAATGATGTGCAGAGGGAACTAAGTGAAACATCTGGGAAAATGCTCCAGAGAGGAAGATGGATAGTTCGGGGAAACAGCCTTCCGAGGAAAGTGTTTTTTCACACTTCAAACTTGCCAGAAAAAAGAATGCAAGTGAATATAAAACTGGGAGGAAGCTGTGTAATGGCTGGGGAAAACAACCTGGATGATTTAATGGACTTCTTGTGTCTCCAACATCTGGATCCAGGGAGTAAATCTGAGTAAGTGGCATTCTGAATCTGCTGATCTGGTGGTAAATCAGGACAACTGGGAATTCAGAAGTGCACATCTGCACCAGTTAGAAGGCAGTATGCATTGAAACTGGCAGTCATTCACCAAAACCCATGAAACTTCGTTGTTAAAGTTAAAATCATGAAGTCCCTGGGCTGGAGCAGGCCTCTGAAGGAGACTGATACCGCCCCATCTCATGACCCGTGTCCGTCTGCTCTTGTCCCTCGGCAGCGGTGCCAAAGCCTCCGGGCTGCTCTGCTCCAGTTCCCCCCAGCTCGGCGCCTCCCTGAGCCTGCTGCTGCAGACTCTGAGCTCCAGCCCACCTGCCCTGCCCACTGCAGTCCTGAGGCCCCTTGGAGGACACCCTGTGTGTCCCACAGCTCCCTCCTTAGCGCACCAAACTCCCCCGTCTCTCCTTAGGTTTATGACAGGTCTAATCATCTCTTCTGCACAGTTCCCCATTGTGGCAAAACTTCCTTCATGGGTAAGGCAGCTGCAGCCTTACCCGGATAGAGAAAGGAGGAAAGCTTTGTTAAGGGTATCTGTTTGTCTGCCTTGGTGTGGCGTCTGCTGTTGCCATAACAGCACCTGCCTCACAAACTCCTCTTCAGACTGACCCACTGTATTAACCCTCTGGCTTTGTGGGAATCTACTGTATTGGTGCTCTCTTTCTCTCTCTCTAAGCAGTTAATTAGTTACATCCGTATTTCATGTTTGCAGTTGCTCCCATCGAAGTAGCATCCTGTTACGTCTTGATTTTTCTGCCTGTCTCTTCCATCTGCCTGGTGATTCAGCAGATTTGGTGTACTCTCCCAAGTATTCTTTTCAGAGTACTTAGGCCAAACATCATAAATCAGGACTAATGGCTCCTTAAGGCAGTTAAATCTGTGCTTTATGTCAAAGGCTCTGGATTTTCCATGAAGGTAAAAGAGGAGCACAGGTAGTTCTTGGCTGTGCAGCCGAGGAGCCCTCCTTGCACGTGTACCTTGAAGTGCTGGGCTTTCAGCGCTGTAAGACAAGGCTGAGGCATTCCTAGCACTAAACATTTATGCCAAGGCTGAGCCGGTGCATACAGCTCAGAGGCACCGTGCCCCACATTTCCTAGAGACCCCGGTGCAGAACTTGGGCCAGTGGTGCAGTTTGGTGGCCAGTGGAGCAGAGGTCTCCAGAACAGGCACTGCTGAGGCTCCCCGAATGGCTCTCACGGGCGCCGTGTGTGTGGTGGAAGGAAATACTTGCTGTTCCTTTGGTTCAAATAACCCTTCTTGGGTAGAATTGTCTCACTAGGTCTCTGAGGGACCTGCACAGGGACAGAAAATTGCTAGTTTAATTGAAGAACTTCACCTTCAAAATACTTGGCCAGTGTATCTCCAGATGTCAGAAGTCTGAAGCACTTCATCCTGGACACGGGATTGCATTTGCAAATTCATCCCCCACATACCCTATTATTCTGTTTTAAACTGATCATTTTGCTAAATAGAGTTTTCATAACAAGGAGATGCCTTTCTGTAGGAAAAAATAATGTGTAAAATACCTGATTCTAGGTTGTTCCAGATGTGGGCTTCCAAAGTTGAGAATATGGACTGTAATGAGTCTGCTTTTCCCCCAGGGATTAACAAATAGTCCTTTGCTAAGTAACATTAATCAAGGAAAGAAGAGAGTAAATATTATCTGCCACGCTGTGTTACCACTGTCTTTTTACTGAATGAAGTGTTTGTATAGTTATAGATGATATTATTTTTGGGCTAAATGAGCTTTTTACTGCAATGGAAAGCCTTCTTTGCACATGAAACCATACTGACTTTGAGGAAAAGGGTCTTCTCATTTGAACAGAGAACTACCTTAATTTTTTTCATGTTGTCTACTTCCTTTGTCCAGTGCAGAACTTGTAAATTGATATGGGGCATTCAGGAAGGAAATGTTTACAATAATGAACTAAAGGTATTCACTTCCTGACAAACTGTTCACAAGAACTGTTTCCCTAGACTGGAAATTCCCAAGAAATTGGACGGTATTTTCAGATGTGCCATATCTGTGCTTTCTATATCCTCTCTGTTTTGAGTGGCAGGTGTTAGTTGATTTGCAGCCCTGTTCATATATCTCTGTTTATGCTTGGGTGCACCAATTAAATTCAGAAATCCCCAGAACAGGTATACATAATGACTGTGAGAAGACATCACTGTGCTGAACTTCCCTTGAACACATTTACTAGGAAATTTGTGGGAAGGAGAGGAACTCCATATAACCCTGGGAAAGGCAAACCGCACAAGAAATGCCTTAAGATCGGGGCTTGGCATGGGTTGCTTCCAGCCTGGGAAACTGTGTGACATCTTCCTGGTGCTTCTGCATCCAGCAGACGCCAAACAGTACAAGTTTGCGGGACAGAAAACAAAGCAGTGGGGACCGGGGCGGGGGGATTTAATGAATGTCACTTACTGACTTGAGCTCCTCCGTGCCTGCTGTGCGCGGATGGGATCCCTTGGGAGTGCGGCAGTAACTGAGCGGCTCTTTGTCCACACGCAGGGGCAGGGGACCGCTGAAGCACAGCTCGGACGTGATCAACGCCGCCAAGCTGATCTCGGAGTCGGGCTCGAGGATGGACGCCCTGGCGCGGCTCATTGCCCAGCAGGTGGGTCACGCAGCGGCCGCCCACGCGCCCTCTGGCACCTCACCGAGGCCCTTCCTCCGGTGCTCCTGCCTTTCTGAGGTCTGCCCTCTGGTTTCCCCCCTCTGCTCCGTTTCTGGAGCGGTGCGTACATAGATCCTGTCCTAAGGGACGTGGGGATCCTCTCCTCCACACATCTCAGTGGGTCTGCTGAAACACACTTACACACAGCTACAGGTGTGCATTCACAGGTGTGTGGGGGTATATATTTATAACACATGCATTTGTACATATGTGTGAACACTCGCGAGCTCCCTTAAGCTCTGACTGCACCATCTTAGACGTGCAGGATATAGGTATGTATATATTAATGGCAGGGTACAAGAAGCACATTGAAAGCATTTCTGTTCGTTGTGACTGCCTTTGAGCCCCGGGGTAGCACAGTATGGTCTCTGTTTCCACCCCTCACATCCTCCTTTTTACCCTCACTTTCTATTCTCATGTACAGGGCTTGCTCTTGTAGTATCTATGAGGCGGCAGCAGTCTGTTAGTTGCTGTCATGTGTCTTGCTGAATTACAGATAAGAAGATGAGGAATTTATATTTTGCATCTATGCAGTTGTGATCAGATTTGTGGAAAAACTAAGTAAAATGTTTTGAGTCCCCCTTTCTGATCCTGACAGATATTCTTCCAGCACATCTCTCTTTCCAGGAGCACCGGGCAATAGCTCCTTTCAAGATTTTATCAATTACAAATTGAAATTCAAAACTCTCACTGATATATTGCAGAAAAGGATGTGATATGGAAGCCAAAGATGAGTAAGGGTCATAAATCCTTGCTGGTTTTAGAACAGAAAATCCACTCTCACTGAAATATTTCTTGTAGATAAAGGAAAATTTTAGGAAAGAAATATTTCATCAGTGATTCCAGACTAGAAACATGAACAAATCTCAGTGTGAGGGAAAAGTATTCATGAACCATTAGTGCTAATAATTCGTGTGTACCCTCTTAGCTGCTGGGAAATGTGATCTAATTCAAGTTCTTGTAACTGTTCCACTGAACTCCCTCCAATGACTTCCCTTTGCCCTGGCTCAGAGCTTGCACACAGGTGATGCCCATGAGCCACCCCAGGCCTGGTATTTGTTCCTGTGGCCTCCCAAGTGCCTCTGGAGGACACTCCTTACTTAGAGGTGTTAGTATTTTACATGCAGTTTGTTATAGGCACTAGAAGCAAACGAGCACACACAAGTCAAGAACCCAAACCCAAATCAAAACATGAAGGAAAGCAGCCCTTCCAGCTGTGGTGAGCACAACTGCAGTCATTGCTGGGTATGTGTCACACTTAGTAAAACAGAATCTTCCCTTTATCCTCCTATTTCAGCCGTTCTTAATACGATCCTCTCATTCCTCAGATGACTAGACACCTTTTAACCTCTGTAACCTCTGCTTGCCTGTGCCAAGTCATCCTTCAGTCTAGAAAGCTCTTTTCTCACCGTGGTGCCTTTTAATCTCAAAAGTATTTTCAAAGACTCATTCTTTTTCTGAGCTGTTATTTTGCCAAATTTCCTCTGCTCTGCCATCTTGGGGTCTTAAAATGAACTTTACATTCCCCATGGCAACCTAATAGCCATTCTCTGAATTTGGGCCAAACTGGAGGAAACCTTAGAATTTGGTGCCCAGGCTAGAACATGAATGTCAGTAAGGTTTTTGCTAATACCTTCCTCAGCAGCATTCAGACTTTTTAGAGGAATATTTCACCTGTAGCCTTTTGGTAACATTTAAATTATGTGGAATTTCAATTTATCAAATCACACTGAGGTTCCTGTGGATAGTCTTCCTATCAGGTGAAATGCCAGTGCACCTTTTGGATGTGGGTCAGTTCTGATCCTGCCCTAATTAACAGCGCACTGCCCGCAGTGTGTAAGGGGAAGAACTCTCACAGTTCGGTGAGAAGGTGAGGCATTAAACCGGTCATCATCAGTTGCCTGTGGGTTGATTAATGTCAGAATCGGTGACTTGTCCTTCTGTTGCAGCCCAGGCTTTGGTTTCACTAGTGAGCAAGTGTTGCTTGTAGCAGATGCTTCTGAGCAAGATGTAGAGGTTTCCTTATGGAATGTCCTACACAGTACATTTCTTCCTAACATCTCTTGGTGGCTGATCTGGATATGTCATAAGGCATGAGGCCTTAGTTTTCTGTGGTATTTTATCTGGCTTAAAGTAGTGGCAGTGAACCAGTGTTCTCACAGACCTCCTTCAACCTCAGGGTCTTGGTTTTGAGTGGTAGTTTCCCAGCCTCTGATGCACATCATCCTTAGTGTTCCTAAAATGGTACACATTTCTTCTCTAGTGCTGTGTAAGGGAGAGAGTAAACGTGAGAAGCTGACAATATTATCCTATAAAAGAGTGCTATATAATAATTATTCTTGTCGCCGAACTTCTCTAATTGACATTGTCACTGTTTTAAGTGCATGAGACACTACAGTGGCATGTTACCACCCTGTGGACCTTGCTCTTGAGATTTTCTGGCTGGGGGGATAAAATCACAGTGTAATTAAGGAAAGGAAAAGATGGAGGAGGAAGAATCTCATTCCAGCAATACACCTCATGTTGATATAGTTAGTTCTGATGCTTAAAGGAATTACAGTTGTATTTGACTGGAAGTACACATTTTTATTAATGAAAATAAACCACACAGTGAGTGTTTTTCTAGACAGTCTGAGATACCAGTGTTTAAATATGGACTTGGGCAGTGCTCAGTAAGGAAGAAACAAGGACACTGAGTATGTGTGCTACCACTTTGAAAATGTCACACATAGAAAGAGGAGATGTCAGGAAAGCCTTCTGGTTTGTTCCAAACTGTGCCAAAGCACAGGAAACATTTTAGTAATGGACGGAGCAGAGCACACGGTAAGGACTGGTATTAAGTCATATTAGTTAATTGTGAATTGTTTACTGTGAGCTTCCTTATTTAGTCTTACCTTTTCCTAAGTCTGAAGCATGAACGTGCTTGCTTAACCAAACATACTGCATAGCCATGCAGACAGAATTGTCACACCTCCCTTTCAAACATGTTACGTGTCTTCAGCAAAGCCAGTAGATGAAATATTTTATGAATTAAGTAGAATTGGTGCTTTCTCTGACTTCTGGCAGGTTTGGGATTTAAATCCATGGACCACAATTCCATAAGACCAGAAGTTTAAATGAAGCCACGCATATGAAAGCACAGATCACTGACTGTTGACAGTGCAGTTGGTGGGAAGGGGTATTTGCTTTTTGAATAATCAGAGCTTCCTGTCTAAAGAAGGTGACTGTATTTACTATGTAGGTGCAGCACACAGGCTAAAGCACAGCTCTGAAAGGCTGTAGGGATCCATTGCTTATATATCACACTTCCTTTTACAGCTGTGGTACACAACAGGGACTCAGCATCCCCTTCAGATCCCTCTGTTCTGCCAGAGCAGGGAAACGCAGCTTCAGAACAAACATACCTGGCTTTGCACCCTCAGAGCAGTGTTTCCCCTCCCAGTACTCCTGTATTTTGGCAGTTCACAAAAAGGAAGTGGAAAGACCCTAGTTTTATTTTTAAAAAATAATTATAAAAAACCCCACAAACAAAACCTCTGTGGTGTTAAAGGTGTTGAAATCAGTTTTCTGTAAGACCACCTTAATTTCCCGTTCCCACTGATACAGAAGTTCTGTGGATTGAGTTGAATACAGTCTGGATGGAATACAGAACCCCCAGAGATCATATTACAAGATACAGCATAACATAAAAAAGCTAACATGTCTCTGCATGGGTGTTTAATTTGCCCACAGAATGTACATTTATATTGCCCAATTCACTGTTAATGTAGGTGTTTTCTTAAAGAGAAATCATAACCTCTAGAATTGAGGGAAAAGTCATTATTCCATACAGTAAAGAACGTGTTTAGAAATATTGCTGAGGCGAGTGCAGCAGTGTTAACAAGTGAATATGGGGAATTTCTGCAGCAAGAGGCCGGGCTAAATGACAGTCCGAGTGCTCCTCAGTGAAGTACTGACATGATTCCTGAGACACAGTTTGGAATCAGCCATTGCTGAAACGCTTTACTAATTGTTCTTTCCAGTGTCCAGACCAGTCGTGCAAGCAGGATTTATTGGCTTACCTGGAACAGATCAAGCTCTACTCGCACCAGCTCAAAATCTGCAGTCAGGTTAAAGCGGAAATCCAGAACCTCGGTGGAGAGCTGATCATGTCTGCTGTGAGTAGAACAATGGTATAAATGACTCTGTTAATCAGCATAAATGTTGTGTTTGAGCTGTGCTTTCCTGTCCTCGGGAGATCACGGAATGTGCTGCGTTGGAAGGGACCCACAGGAGCTGGGCCAGCGTGGCCCCAGATCTCCCTTTATTCCCCATTTTTTACACTCAGCAGAGAGAATCTAAGGCAGTGACGGGTGAGACTCGTGGCTTAAAAGGAATAGCAATCCCTTGCTTGGGTCTGTCCTTTTACATTCTCCAACCAGATGAGGTGTTCTCAGTGTTGCTCCGAAGGAGGTGGGTTTTAAGACCTGTGCCCACTTTGGGATGGTGCTCCAGGTGCTTACACAAGTGGAATATGCATGTATGTGTGTCTGAACAGACAGGAATCCCCAGAGATGCACCGAGAGTCGCTGGAACTATTAGTACATTTTATACAGTTTATAAACTAATCCCAGTTGAGGCCTTTGTGCTGATACGACATTTGAAACGCTGATTTTTATAGAATATGTTTGCTGGCTATTCAGATGGTAATTGAAAGACGACGTTTAAATCTCTGAACATACAAATAAATAATTTTGAGTCGGACATATAATTTCTGAAGCAGGTATTTGTTTTTGCTTGGGTTGCACATGTTTCTTTCGCAGGTAGTTTTGTGAGCAGCGTGGGTTATAATACAAATACAGGGAAGCCAGGTATCGTGGGGTCCTGGCCTTTGTGCAGGTGACCTCTGCTGTCAGCGCTCGCAGCTGCCCTGGGGAGCCTCGGATCCACCTGCAACGG
>VWZF01002760.1:350564-381772 GCA_013396755.1 Sclerurus mexicanus | reverse complement strand
ACACCGGGTTCCACCAAAACCACTCCATCATTCTCTCTCGTCAGCTTGGCAAGGGATCAAAAATATAATGAAAAGAATAGGCTACTCCAGCATGGGTCCCTTCCATGGGGTGCGGTCCTTCAGGAACTCCAGTGTGGATTGCCCTGCAGGGTCACAAGTTCTGTCAGCAAACTTGTGTGGCCTTCTGTCACCATGGGTCCACAAGTCCTGTCTGAAACCTCCTCCAGCATCAGCTTCCCACAGGATCACAGCCTCCTTTGCCATCCACCTGTTCTGACACTATCAAGTGGATCTCTGTTCCACCATGAATGTCCACAGGCTGCAGGTGGGTAGCCTGCCTTACTGTGGTCTTCACGATGGCTGTAGGGGAATCTGCTGCAGTGCCTGGAGCACCTTCTTCACTTCTTTATTGACTTCTGTCTTTGCAATTTCTCTCACATATTCTCACTCTGTCTGCAGGTTTTATCCCACAGCTTTTCCCCCCTTGTCTCCAGCTGCCTGCTTATTAATTATGTTATCTGAGAGGTGCTAACCACACTGCTGAAGGGCTTGGCCGTGGCCAGTGGTGGGTCCAGCTTGCCTGATACTGACTTTCTGGGAAACAGGGGAAAAAACTTGCAGCTTCTCAGAAAAGTCACCCTGCAACCCCTCTGTTGCCAAAACTTCATCCCACAAATGTGATATATTCCATGTCTAGCCTCTTTGAATCACATATTTAAGGTTTATCATTAAAATCCATATGTATTGTTTAATTTTCACAAACTTCATTCACATCAACTAAAAAAGGATTCCCCACATCAAAATCAAAATAACATCATGACAATATTACATCCAATCCACTTCTCATCCCTTCACAATTGCAACAACCAAAATTGCCCACCACCATTTTGCTCTCTAACATTTTTCAGCCCATGTTTTGTCCTCTGTGTCTCCCAATTACTATACTTCTCTCAGATTCCTTGAGTCCCATGTGGGTTGCCAAAAGGTACTGTGTTGTCTCTGTCTAGATGCAGGATGACCACCAAAGCTGCTCTATCACTGTTGCATAATTATCCAATATATTTCCTACTTAACTTCTCTTGTATTTTTGAAACTTAAAATTTGTAGCCCTTAATAAGTTCTGAAAAGCAGCAGTTATCTTCTTGTGTGGAGTTGGTACAAATTTATTTTTGCAAGAGTAACCAGAATTCTGTGGAGCTTGTGAGAAGAGAGAGTGAAACTAGGCAGGTTTGCAGAGTAATGAGCTCTGAGTCAAGTGAGCATGGTTAATTATGTCTGGGATGTTATTAGAGCTTTTGATCTTATTCAGATTGAAGTGAATTGCACTGAGATTCCAACCATGGCAAAACTCAGATTTCAACAATTAAGTTGGAATCTTATCATCTGGTACAGAATCCAGGTTGTAATTTAGAGTCTTGGCACTGGTGTAGAAGTCAATGGATTGAACTGGACTCTGTGGCCAAGATTTGTTTCTAGGACAACAATTTTTTTTAATGGAGCTAAAGTGAGATTGAACAAGAGAATTTTTTTGCCTTGGTTCCTGTTTAGGAGGTTTGAACTTTCCTTGTGTATTGAGCTGGGTTCCAGACTCTTATTACAGAGAAGTTAATATATCAAAGGACCCTAGGCAGGAAAATAGACATTATCTAGAGCACACTTGGACATTTCTGTGACACAATAACTTAGTAAAGTCTAAAGCAGACAACTTCACAGCAGTGGTGGGAACCAAAGATTACTTTTCAGTGAGGTATGTTAGGCACAGTGGGAGGCAGCATTTAAAATTACCTTCTGAATTGCTTCGGACTGACATAAAGTGCATAATGACGGTGGTGTAGTTACTGTGTTCCACACTGGGTTGCAAATGAATAATTGCAGGTCAGTGGTGCATATAGCACACTGTTTATATAACCTATTTTACAAGTGAACAATAAAAATCTGCATTCTCAACTTATTAAAAAGAAAAAATTGACTGCATAATGCTTTAGCGTTGACCCAAAACATATGGCCAAATAATAAAACAGAACAGAAAGCTAGTTTAAAAGGCCCAATATACTATGCCGTGTGGTGTAGAATACTTTATAAAGTTTTAATTGAACTGTGAAAAGTATATACTTGTTTTCTGACTGTTCTCCAAGAGAAAGTCTGACTCAAGGTTATCTGTAACTGCGTTATGATAGAACACATAAAATAGACTTTTCTAAGTTCAATTTTAAATCTGAAATCTTGCTTGTGTTTTTCACTATAACATAATGAGGGATCTTATTTAAAAAAATCACCAATCCAAAATGAAAATACAGAAGAGAATTATGCAAATGTAATATTATAATTATTTATTAAACAACTGCAAAAAGTACACATAGCACACTATTTCTATAGATGCATATCTCTATTACATTGTTTGATATTTTAAGTCAGATACTTCAATGACTGCTATAAAAGAGAACATCTTAAATCCACTGTAACAATCTGGTTTGGTTTTTGTTGGCAAACCAAGTAGACAGTCAATATTTGTGGACTTCAGCTGCGAACTCAATTTTCAGCCCTGACAATTCTCAGTGAAAAAGAAGAGGCTTGTAGCAGAATGATCATAAAAAGTTCTTGGACCTAGCTCCCTGGGGTATTTATAGCAAGCTACCAGCATTGTGCACCCAGAGATATATGGATTCTGTTGAAAATGAAAAGATTTTGTTTCCATGATGTTCATACTCATTCTATTGGCATGCTGTATCTGCTGTCAGCTATGCAAGCCCTGCAAGGTGAACCAGAAAAAATTTTTACAAAATATCAAATGTATCAACATCTATACCTCAGTGACCACTGTTGATCTGATATTCTCAGATAAATTAAAAGTATGTTTTCCATTTCCTTAGACTGAATCTTGTGTCTTTTACCAAAATCGTATTTCCATCATATTTACAAACATATCCTTCCTGTCAATGTTTGTCAATGTCAATATTTGGATCACATGACTGATTGAAACAATTTATGGAAGACCTACCAAATTTCCACTTTACCCAGTGTAAATTCCAGTCCCCACTCAGCACTGTCTTGTACCTGTCTACAGTCTTGAGCTTTTTGAGAGCATTCTAATGACTTTCTGTGGGCACCAAGACAATTTATGTCATGAAGAGAGCATCAGTGCCACTTAGACTTGAAAAAGCCTTGCTTTAAGATTAAGGCTTTTCACCAGGTATATTTGTCAGAAGGTTTTGAACCAAGGAGTGCCTTCTAGTAGCCTTCAAATTCTGCCAATTGCAGCTCTTTCATCACTGGAAAGAACTGAAACACTAAATCTGCCACTGCATATTTACTCATATAACTCAGAAACTAGACTAAGTTTCAGAATAGGCTTCAACTCAGTTTGCAGGAAGAGCGGTAGATTAGGTTTATAAAGCCCTTTTAAGGGTATCTGATGATATGTTGATTTAGGCTGACTTCTTAAAGCATCACTGCTCTGTCTGTCATTTGTGTATCAAGTGGTGCTGGCACCTTGGCCGTGCTCTGTCTAGCTGCTCCACCACAGCTGAATGCCACTATATGAGAGTAGCCCTAAATGCATTAGTCAATACTGCTCACCAACCTGTTACTAAAATGGATCCTTTCCCACTGTCATCTGCAGTCAATCCAAATAATCACAGAGACTGAGGCTTACAGGAGAGCTTAAAGCTCATATTTTTCGTCCAATATGTAAAAATAAAATTAAATAGATTTGCACAGTCTGCCTGTGAGGCATCCACATTTCCATCTTCATCTTAGAATCACTTAATATGAGCCAAAATCAATCATTTCCATCTAAGCATCAGTAGTAGCATTTTAAGGAATAATGTCACAGAATCACAAGACGCTTTGCAACTGATGGGATGGTCAGTTCCCTTCCCAGATCCTTCCTGAGACCTCCAATTAAGGAACCTACTATTTTTTAAATCTTTAATATCTTTAATATTCTTTAAAATCTTAAATATCATCAAGTGATGTGAGTAGAAATAAAGGTCACTTGCAGGGATGGAAAATAATATTCTGGTAGTGGCGAAACTGAAGATCCATGAAAGTACAGAGGCTCAGCTGTCAATAGCACTGGCCTTCTGAAAGTACAAAGCCCTTCAGATGTCAAGTGAAAAGCAAATGAGAACAGATGGATTACAAAGATATTGGAAAGATGAATTTCAAAGGAAGACAAGACAGTGTCAGCTCATCAGTAGGAAAGATCAGGTAGATAGTACAAGACAAGAACATTTGAGCAGAAGGAATAAGAACATGGAAACTACAATTTTATTTTTCTTTAACAGATTTTTTTGTTTCTCATCTTGATACAATAAAAAGTAGTAGTCCTTCCATATGTTTTCCTCCTGCTAAATTTCAAAAATTCATTCGGTTGCTCTTTTAAAATTTTTCACATTTTAGAAATTGAACCTATTTCGTCAGAAAGCATCTCAATGCCATGAATATAGATGGACTCCCCAGTCAGGTACGGTTTTCACTTCTCACCTACTTTCATAGCTTACCACCTGTAACAGTTACCTTGAGATGAAATGAAAAAAAAAAACCACCAAACATAGCTTATAGCCTATCTTTAAATATCTGAAAATGAGACAAACAGTAAACAGTTTTAACACAGTGCAATTAAAGAATAATGCATTTCTAAATGGAAGAAGATGTTCATAAAGTATGGACTCTGTGTGTTGGATTAAACATTTCTCAGGCACATGATTAGTGCAAAAAGGATGGCTTTTGCTACCAGTATAGTCCCTGCTCTCCCCTCTTTCTAATTAGAATTAGATTTAATTAGAGCTTCAGTGTCTTTACTAAGAAAAACACATGGAACAGGACTCAGCAATATTTGTAAATATTTATTTCCAAGGTTTGCACAAACTCCAAAAAGAGGATTTAGGCAGGTATTTTAGGGCTTGATTTAGAAACTTTGGGAATCACAGTAACATTCTAGGAGATGTAGTTAGTTTGGGACAAGGTATCTCATGAGTGAGAACTGGGTAAACAACATGGGCTTATTACATCTGACCGTGTTTAAAAGCTCTAACTGTATTCTACTCATTATGGCCAATTCCCTTTGTATTTTAAAATATGCAACATATCGAAGGCTCTTGTTTAATTATTTTATTTTATAGAGCATCATTACAACATTTTCACCAGTTTTATTAAAATTCATCTCCTTGTCCCAGCATTAGCTAGTTGGAACAGTTTTGATTTTATAGCTGCCAGGCAGATCTCCTTATGTGTTGACTGTTGATTTTCTAAGTCTGACTTCCTTATCTTATGTCTCACTGCAGAAGCTATCAATCCCTATCAGATTCTAAGGCATTGCAGCTAAAGCTTTTAATTTCTCTACTCCCTGCCAAGCAAAAACAGAAAAGTGGCAAAAAGAAAAATGCTACACTCAATCAGAATTGAATTTTCATTTCGCGACATGTCTCAGTAAATACTCCCACTGTGTGTAACAGAGGGACATATGTGAGTATATGTGCATTTATGTGTGCAAGCTATTGAATAGAAAAGATAGATAACACTATTAGACAGGATGACTGTGTTTCTGCTCTGAAAGCATTATTTTATTCACTTCCAAAAATAGCATGGTACTTCTTTTTTAATATAAAACACACCCATTTCAAAGCAAAGAGTGAACTCTGATCTTTTCTGCATTTAAATTATTTTAGGCAATTCTAAAATAATTTATGGAAACTTTATATTTGATTACTTGAGTTCTTTGGTAACCATATTTCTAGAATGAACTTCTGGGATTTTAAACAGAAAAACCCACTGTAAGATAGTGTAGGGTTGGCTTTTCTATTTTTTGTGAAACTGAAATATCCCTCCTAAGGGATTTAAATGGATGAAGAGCAGGTGTTTTGATTTGATGGTAAATTGGTAAGCTGATTACTTTGAAAATTAGCACAAGCAATAACCAGAAATTATCTTCCTTCAAAAGATCAAGAATAGGTGAGGAGAGTATGAAACAGCAATAAAGCATTCTTAATGTTGACATATCATACTTTCAAGTAACATAAATACAAAAATTAGTCGATCTGTATTTATAGAGATATACATATATTGATTTTATTATTGCTTAATACAGCATTTTTTAATTCTGTCTTCTCAGTATCGTCTTAGATCTCTATTACAGAGAGTAATAGAGTTTGAAATTAATGTTAGTATGTTAGTGCTTTTGTGTCCCTATCTGTTTGAAGAGACAAATTAGCTTTTCTGTGTGCTTTACACAGGCACAGACCATTTATGCATCAGAGAATTCTGTCTCTGACCAAACTTTGGTATGAGCATGGATTAAACTTTCAAAATTATGACTTGACAGATAGCTCACTTCCCCTCACCTCTCTCCTTCCCCTGCCCTAGCTGTGGCTTTTCTAGCTGTTGGTATATGCTTTGTTTATTAACTCATCAGATAAAGTAGATTCCTCACTCAAAATCACACTCTCTTGTCTGCTCCAAAGACACATGAGACACCAAGTCATAAAAAGGCATACGCCTTATAGCAAAATTGCCATGTTAAAACATCAATTCCATCAACCTTTAATGTAGGAAAGATAATCAATTTTTCATTTTATTCATATAAAAGCCAAGTTCTATACTGAAACCCCCACTCCCACTATATGTAGTTATTCTTAATTCTATGAAAATTTCAAGGATTACCAAAGAAATCATGATCAGTCCACTGTTCAAGAACAAAATGTTATATAATTAATATAAGCCAAATGGAAAGGAGATCAGTATAAATATACTGAGGAATAGTCTTTTATTTTTGTGGGTTTTTTCACTGTGCGATATGACACATACAATTAAATAAGCATGACAAAAGAGTTCCTGAATAAAACATATATGCAAGACAAAAATTTAAGCTGAGGCTAATTTTATTAAATTAGAGCTAATAGAGTATGAATATTATTAAGTCAATTACAAATAGTCTGTTCTTGTTGCATTAAACCATGTGAACTATGCTGTACTGAACTACATGCGTGTTATCAGAAAGTTGTGTTTCAGCACACATCATGTTTTCACATACCAGAAAGGCATGTTTTCAGTATGCATCTTTCATATTAGCTAAAAATTTGTTTTATAAAGTGAATACATTTAATCTCCATAAAAGAGGATAGTATCACTATCTTGAAGTGGTCACTTTTTGTATAAGGACATGGTACAAATTTTTTTCCAATACTCTGCTTAATATATCAGTCCTTCGTCAGTTGTAGAATTCTCTCTAAGAGAGAATATTCTCATGTGAATGATGAGGACATTAAGAAAAAAAATGTTTTCCATTTTCATGGCCAAGCAAGTCTGCGTGATGAGATGTTTCTCAGAAGTTCACAAACTACTTTAAGTGCATAGAATTAAAGTATCCACAAACTTTGTGGGTTTTTTCCTGATCTTTGTTCTCCCCACCCAGTCCCATGGCCTGTTTTTTGCCTTGTTGCTCCTTAAGGAGAAATCTGTTATGTAACAGCTATAGAAATATTCTGAAGACCATCACAATTAAAAATCTTATTATTTACTGAATGCTATCTCAGTTTCCATTCAGCTTGCATTCTCTTCTACTGTTTCACTAGTCAGGATGTCAGCTCTGATATTGATGAAATGCTCTAATTGTTTTTATGCTCTTGAATACCAACCAGCTATCACCGAAAATGCAGAAACAAAAAACAACTGGAGAAAAAAGAAATTAAACCATATACATTTGACAGGTAAAGTCCTGGAAGCTGCTTTACTTCCTTTGTGTAGAATGTGTTGCTATTTTTATAAATGCTGCTGTACCTTTCCATGTGAAAATATAAGCATTTTAACTCAATTGGTAACTCAGATGGTATACCTCCATTAATTTCTTACACTAAGTAGTCTCTGAAAATAATAGAGCACAAGAATTGAAAAGTTGTTAAACAAAAACTTTTGAAATCTATAGTCAATTGAATGCCAGCTTCAACATGCAGTTCTTTGGAGAATCAGTGATGCTTCTGACATAAAGAAGGAGGCTCGGTGAAAATTTCTGAAATGCACAGTGACACTGTCCATGGTAGCAAAAATGGACAACATACAGGTTTAATCAACATATTTAGAAGAGAGAAGAAGCTTGTGCTTTAGGACCAAGGTCATAAAATCTCCTAAACACTAGTTTCTTGTGTTTTCATGTCCCATGTTGTGACTTTGCCTTTCAATACATAATCTCAGAACAGTGTGCTCAAATCAATGGCCTCTGTAGCTCAACATTGTTCTAGTGAAATCTGAACATAGTCCACCTTGCGGTTCCAAACCATAGGGAAACTTTCTGTCCTAAACATTGATTATATTTATATGTAAATATCGGGGGGAGTGTATTTAGGTTTTTTTGTTTTGTTTTAGTTTGATTTTGTTTTTTTTGGGGGGGGCGTTTGTTTGTTTTGTTCTGTTTGTTGTTTTTTTTTTTAGTTTGTTTTGTTTTGTTTTGTTGGGGTTTTTTTCCCCCAAGAAAGAGATCCCATCCTTTTGAGAATTAAATGAAAATGTATAACTGATGAAATACAAACTTAGTAAATGTGAGAAATACTCACACTTACCAATAAAATTCAGAAGGGGACAAAGTCTTTGAAGCAAAACTAAACCTTTTATTTAGCAAATTCAGCTGAATCGGTGTGTCTCTCTGGCCCAGGAGACAGACACAGGCCAGTGAGAAATGAAGATTTTTATACCGTATCCTGGCCAAGGGGTTCCTGCTTCCATTCCTATTGGCTGGTACTAGGAAGCTCACAGACTGGTCCGATCCACCTACCTGGCCAAGGCTCCCCCCCTCAAAAAAAGGCGTGAAAAACAGGTTAAAACCACCCCAAGTCCAAACTGCTAAAAGCATACCCTCCTCCCTCTTCTCTTTAACCATGCATTTCCTCTGGCTTCAGCAAAACCCAACTCTATTTCTAACAGTAAACATCATGCAGCTGATCATCACTTGTGTCCCTTGATATTATATGGTGTGGTTCAGCAATTAAGAAAGTATTTACTTAAAGTCTGATAGATAACTATGACCTCTTTTCTGCTCTCTGCTCTTCATCACAATAATACTTCATGCTTTCCTTGATGACAGGTTTGAGAATGCCAGACATTTATGTTTACTTTCTTAAAGACTGAATGTCATTAACAAGAAACAGTAAATAAATCTGATCTATCATATTCAGAATATTGCACATGTCTGTCTATACAGGCAGATCACAGAACTCTATTAGTTGGATATCATACCCAGATACTTTAAAAGAGGCTATAAACAAAAAGGTATATACAGATGTTGAGACACTGCAGAGTCCTGTAGATCTCTATGCATGAACTCTTCACATCCATGTGTCTAATTCCCAAATATTCATTTTAGTGACTATGGAGCGTATAAGAATTAGAAAATGTATATTTGATGAATGTCACATAAATACATATCATATAAAAAGTGTAAGCAGGATGTAACAGTAAGGGTGTTTGGGCCATTTTCACTCTTTTCACTCTTTTTCCTCTATCACTTTTGGCAGCTGTTTACATTAGGTGGGATTTCATCTCTTCAGGGGATGTATTCACACAATCAACTTACTCGATTCACATTCAATAGCTCCATGTTTGTTTGAGGAAAATTACAGTTCTGCTCTATTCCAGGAGAGAAATTTCCTTCCCACCTGGAAGTTTGAAGGAATACACTGTTTAGATGAAACTTGTATAAAGCAATAGTATCTAAGATTGAATTTGGTTCATTGTCAAAAGACATGTAGTAAATAGGTTTTACAGGAGTCTGCTGTGAACTGTGGACAGACATATAAATATATGCTTCAATAAAGTATATATCTCAATGCAAATATAAACCATTGATTTACTTTCTTTAGAGACACTCTATGAAATATATAGTCCATTTACTGTATTTGAAGATTGTATCAAACTATTGAGGCCCAAAAATAAGACTATAGAAAAGGTTTAGAATTCAAAAGAATTTGACAAATCGGTCTAATATACGTAGAAGAGTAATCAGAACAGAAGAAAATTTCTAAAGCTAGCTTAGATAATATGCAATACAAATAGAAACACAATGCAGGAAATTTGCAGTTTATGGTGAATAACAAGCAGAACATGACTCAGACCTGCCACACTATTACAAATCCTGTAAGAACTAAAGATTTCTGTCTTTCTAGTATTCCTCCTTTTTCCTGAAGACTGCAACTTAAATAAGATGTTGGCCCACTGGCTCCAGAGAACAGTCATGGAATAACAGAATACTTGAAGAAGAATTGAAGGAGTTTGAGTTGTCTCCAGAGAGCAACCGGCTTCAAAGGTGAAGAGTATATGATGTTCTTAGTGATCACTAAGTTTAGGACAAGAAAAAGCAAAGCAAAATTACAGCAAGAAAGATTTAGATGAGGTGGCCACCACTCACATGGTAAAGACTTTTTTACTGAAATACTTGGCTGAAACAAGTAACTGAATATTTTTCAGTAGAGTTTTTTGAAAATTACTTAGCTAACATTGCCATAGGCCTCATTAATCCTTCCCTGGACTTTCTGAGGTTCCCATCTGTCCTGTTTTCCTACATTCTATAGCAAGTGTTCTTTTATTCTCCGTGACCTGATCTGGTTGAAAAAAAAAAAAAAAAAGAAAAAAGAAAAAACAAGAAAACCTAGAGGGACTATTTAGTGTATTACAAGGTACAGAAAAACCTCTAGAGTTGTTTATCATGGAATGTTAATGGGTTTTTCTAATCTGTTCGTAAAGTATATAAAAATTATATAATCCTAGTTGACTTTGAGATAATATGACAATGTTTGGCAGACTTCAACATTCACAAATCATACTGCAGAAATTCTCTTGTTCTGCAGAGAAGGTAATAAAACATACTTTTCAATCATTGCTTAAATTAAAATTCACTGTTTGTATATGGCCAGCATAGCACCCAGACTTTTATTGTACATAAAAAGAAAGAAAAATCACTTGAAGATTAATAATGTCCTTTTTGTGAGATGAATCTCAATTGAGTTTATAACAAGAACAAAAATATAAACCGTGGTTTACTGAAGCTGGTGTTTCTGAGGAAAAAGATGCACAAAATACTGACAACAGCATCTCATATTCTTATTCTGTGTTTCTGTATCTATTTTAAGCAATTTTTTACAAACAGAACAAAAATTATTCAGCCTATATTTTCACTCCTTTAGAATGACAGATAGCAATACTTTGTCAGTGCCTGAAGTACCTCAAATATGAAAACAAGATTTCCATCTAATGGATTGGGTATGCTGTTGTTTCAAAAACTAAGTGCATTATTTTCAGAGTATATCCATTGCCTTTTATATTACAGAAATAAATTCTGAATTCTTCCAAAATAGTGTAAGTGTATTTTCTGTGTATAGAGTCACACAGGATCCTCATCTAGCCTTCTGCTCCACTGGTTTAATTATTTTTTGGTCTCATTAGAAATTGGTGTGATAATGTACTACTACACTTCATTCAGCTAAACACGATAAAGCACTAATTTTGACTCAGTGAAATTAATGGGATTTTCCATATTGGCTTTGCTGACTCAGGAACTGGTATGAAATATTCTGTGAATGAGAATAACTGTTTTTCTTCTGATAAGCAGAATGCTTTCCTTTATTATGATATTAACTTAAGCTGAAAATTTAGAGAATATTGCAGAACTGAATTTAGTGCTGTGCCCTCTCTAGGTTCAGCAAGCATAGAATCTCCAAACATTAATGTGTTACACCACATGGACAGACCCTGAACATATGCACTTTGAACTATTATTTTGTATTAGTGAAATGGAATTATACTAAATGATGCCCTAAAAGTAAGGAAAAAAAGAGAAAATAATAAAAAAGAAGAGCATTAGAGTGTTAGCCATAAGATTTCTCCAGTATATTAGGGGGAGAAAAAGGTGCAAATGAGTTCACATGGTAGTTCATCTTGATGGACATTACCACATACTTGACCTGGCTCAAGTAAACAGCAGCCTGAGTGGTTGCACCACATTTACTTGAAGGCTTTTATTTCTTGAAAGTTGGTTTTGTAGCTACAACCAGCATTTGGTTGCATGCATTTCTTTCAATATTGGATGTTGGCTGGTTCCTTTCGTAATTTGCATGCAGACTTTTCTTTTGCTACTGTTTAAATACATCAGTCGCTGAAGGAGTTTTTGGTCCGGTAAACCTTATCAAGATCTGAACAGAAGATGTGGATTTCCTGAGAGCTGGAAATACAAATCTTAAAGAGTAAAACTCTTGGATTTATGGAATATCACCTGGCTGTTGAGGGGAAAAACAATTTATAAAATATGGAGTGGTACCCTTCTGATGAATTTTAGCCATTATGAACAGAGCATAATTTAGTAAGAAAATTAGTAAACATTTTCTCTCTTCCTCATTTTTTCAGATTTGCTCTGTATTTCACACTTTTGTTCTTATAACCATATTATTAAAAGAGAGCTAATATTTTATAAGATACTTTTCAGAAAAAAAGACTGAAAATTCTATCAAAATTGAAGGATAATTGAATATTAATAAGAGTGAATAAAGATTTTCTTCCTAGGAAAATATTCCTTTAAATACTAAGGAGACTGCACCAAAAAATAAATCAGACAAAGCCCTGGTTTTTTTGCCACTTCTTTGCTTTCATAACCTTACCTAAACCATCTGTTTTGGATATTTACTGCTGATAATGAATTGATGTGGTTCTTAAATCTGAGGAAACAAGAGGGATTTTTAAAAATATATCTCATTTTATACTAAGAAGAAACTTCTATGATATGAAATATTGCAATGTCTGATGTTCGCTCTCTGAGCCCATATTTGACACTCATTACTGTTGAGACTGAGGAGCTGTGGTTAACTATAGATATTTACCTGTTGGCAGAAAAAGACAAATAAAGGCAGCTATAAATAACTGTCAGATCCTTAGCTCTTGTGACAGTTGTTGGCTCTGTAAAAGAGGATGAATCTGACAGAAAATACAGTATTTTATATCATGGATATACACACACATATATGTACATATGCATATACATACAGAGGATAGCTGTGTGACCTTGAACCACTAAATATCCTCAGGCATGGAGGATTTTAAACAAAGCTAAAGAAAAGATGCACAAGAAAAAGAGTAATAGAAGAGTGGTACGGGGATAATCAATGTAAAAAACCCCAGAATTTGCAGACTGATTTGGTACTGATTTATACATTATTGTATATACATCAACATGACTATGAAATGTAATCAGTTCATAAGAGTTGTAGTTTGTACTTTGTATACTGACTAGAGAGCAGTATGCAAAAGCTTCATCCTTCAGCTTGGGAAAGGTTTGCTATGTCAGGCTTAACATTAACTTGCACAGTAAACTGCTACAGGAACTGCCACACAGGCTCTGCCTGGTGATGCAGAGCTACACTTTGAGCATGCTGTAGGTTTCCATTCAGGAGGCCGAGAGCTAGCTGGCCCTTGCTTAAAGTAGGTGTGCTTTATGAATGAATTATGTTTCCTTTTTCTGTACAAAGCCACTTACTTCCAATTTAATTAACATCATGTAGATCAACATATATTTAATTATTTTATAGAATTCAATATCTGCAGCCCACTGGGACATTGCAGCAAACTAGCAAGTTTAATGGTATTTAGAGTTGAAGGTAAGAAATTGGGTTTTTTGTAGACAGGAAAGAAACAAAATAAAAACACACCAAAAATATTTATTGTTTTGTTTTCTCCTGCTGAATTCACTGCAGTTTTAGAAATAGTTTTATATATTTTTATTTATACACTATCTTTGTATACTAGATGTATTATTTATGTGTTATCTATTATTTATATATTATATTTCGTCTTTCAGTATGAAAAAAATCAAAGCTGGATGATCATTTCATTTCAACAGTATTAAAAATAAGATATTTTGTTGCTATCAAAAATACAGTTAAACAGAACATGTGGTTTAAGATTTCTTCTAGAAAAAGATTTACATACAGTGCAAAAATATTTCAGTATTATGTAATGCATTTGCTGTTAAATGCAACTAAATGATGCAACCATTATTAGGCCATGATGAAGTGTGGTAAATGCTTCATTCTATATTTTAGTCTAGAGAGACATGCCCTGAGAAATGACAATGGTGAAAAAAGAGTAAGAGGAAGGTTAGGAGATTGGCACTGATGTATGGTGTTCATCACCTATGGATGAACTTTTGAGTCAGATTTATGTTCACAGTGAACTTAAATCAATAGAAGTGAAGCTGATGGGTATGAAATCTCTTAGTCTATTCTCTAGTTCCAAGCTGGCAGTTACTTCATCAAAATCGTGGTCAGAGGAAAACCTAGTACTAAACTACATCAGGACTAGTTGCCCCAGGTAGGAAGAAAACATGCAAATTCATTTTGTGATTCAATTATACTCAAAGACTGAGATACAAAGGTATGATGAATTACTTTGCATATTTTTTTAAAGGGAATTGTTGCAAATTGAAAAGTGATATTTTAGTATTTATTAAACTATTCAAACTGACTGTGCAGGAGAGATTAATGACTGCTTTTAGCATACTCTATAGTGAAGCAGAAGCATATTTCTGCTTTGCATGTTTATATGGATGTATGGAAAATTGTCTTGACAGTGTTCTGGCTGAGATGAAAAATCTACCCATAATCCTTTTACCCACTGTGACAACTAATGGAAAAGCAAATCAGTGCCATGTGCCCATTCCAAAGCTTTGTTTATTCTGTGTGCATATGCAAATAGGATAAAAATGAATGAGAGGAAAAACTCTAAGTCCTGTTTCAATCTCCTACCGTGTTTGGGTATATCTGCATGGATTTCAGAGTAGACAAAGTACTCAAATAAAACAAAAAGAGAATAAATAAAAGAGAATTCATTCTTGAGACAAGAGAAATGAAGAATATAATGAAGTTATATTACTTTATTTTTAAGAAAACAAAATTATGTGTAAAATAAATTCTATACCTCACCTTAATTTACTGCTAAAGGTACGTAGTTATTGCCAGTAAATAATTATAAATATAGGTTGAGATACTAATCTAGTAATGGCTTTGACTTTCATAATAGGATGCTTTTATAAACTTTTTTTAAGTAAAGTTATGAAGCTTGAGGTAAGATTTTATTTAGTCTGAAATGTGTTACTGTACCTAGTTATTTTATGCTTTATGAACAGTTATAAAAGTCTTCACTAAAATGACTTGTTTTATAATTTATTTTGGCTTTTTTACTTTGTCAAATTCCAATGAATTAGAGATACTGAAATAATTTTATAGCAACTATTCTGAGAACTGGTCAGAAAAACTGTGCAACAAATTGTCAATAAGTTCACTTCTCCAACTCCACATGGGGTCAAGTGGATATTTTGTGGTATGCATTGTAAAAAACAATTTGAGTAGACAATTGATACCATATTATTATATTGTATTAGAAAACAGGACTGTGATTTGTGCAGTTATATGGAATTTGGTAGAAGTAACCTTCTTCCAAAATTGATTTAGAAGAATGACAGTGCTAAAGGTAGTGGATTTTAGTTCATGAATCTCAATATCGTTTAAGTTATTGAAGTTTGTATGACTTTTTGAAGGTCAAACTGCCTATAATTTATTCATGGTTAATGTTAAACATGGTTTTATGTATTTGCATAATCTTCATGCAGTTAGGGTTTTCAAAAAGAACTGAATAATTAAAAAAATTAAAAGCTAATCCCCTACACCCCCCTTTGCAATTACATACCCCAAATATCTGCTTAAAGATGATGGTAATGAAGGATAGGGACTTTGTGGTTTCATGCAGAATCCCCATGGTATTCCTTTGAACTGCTTGGACTTAGCCACTTACTCTTTCTTGTTTATTCCAGTTTTCACAAACCTAGCCACTCAGTGTAACCATATGTTCAAAGCAAAACATAAAATGATGTAGTTTTAAAAGTCTCATTAATTTTCTTTGTACTCAGAAGCAGCCCCATTAAAAAATGTAATACACAAATTCTGAACTCAAACACGTTCCAATTTTACTGCTGTTTACTTCAAAGGGTCCTGAAAACAGTATGATGAATTGAATTCTTGTGTTGAAAAATTAATCTATCACTGACACTGACCCACTTTCTGATTCTCTCTGGTTTATGAATTTTTAAAGTTTTTATATTTGTAAGACAAGTCCATGCTTAAATGTCTTTTAGGATACTGGCCCTTAAAGATTAAAAACAAACTATGTTATGCTTCTTAAAACCAGGATGATAGTGTAGAAAATGCAATTGTCTTGACTGTTTCTGTTGAGGCCAAAATTGCAGATTACATTATATATGCAAAATTTCTATATTTTTGAGCTGGTCTTAACTTATATAGTTAACATTAACTATGAAATTAAGGCCAGTATTCTTACCTTAAAAACTAAAAAAAAAAAATGGTATCAATTATATTAGTAGTATTTTGAAAAGTAATAACTTGCTCTGTGTTCCACAAAAGTTATAAATCTCTGTAGGCTACAAATAACACTTCAAGTACTAATGTTTCTCTGCACTACTCAGTTCACCTGACCAATCCAAAATAGTTGCAACATGTACTCATACTTTTGAGAAGGCAAGATAAAAGCAGCTACAAGATTAGTAGTCAGGTTGTAACATAGGGAACTCTACAGCTCTAAGTTCTGTATCCCAGGAAAACTCCAATAACTGTTCAGATAGACAGTAAATAAGTAAAGAATATAGGGACTTCTCCTGTCCCCCCACTTTCATGTGGTTGTTGTTCTCCTGAGTAACGTTAGTGTAAAGCAGGTACTATTAGAAATTTAGCCATGTGTATGATTGCCCGTGGAGCACATTGAAACTCACACACCAGTGTCTTCCCTTGTCCCATCCTGAAAACTTCCAGAATTTTTACAGCCATACACACCAGAAGTTGCTGGAAGTCAGTATTAGTACACATCTCTTTCTGCTTGTTTGAAAGAACATCTAATAATTTAAATGCTTGGGGCATTATATGATGTAATTTTCATGTATTGAATTGCCCTATAATTATTATATAATTAGATTTAACTAGAGTGAGTGTGGTTTATAATTTCTGATTGTAATCATATTCTGTTGTTTGGTGTAGATAATTTCGCTGTTCATGGCAAACTATAATTATCCTGTTTCTTGGAATAATATCTGAGATAGAATTTTTAAGGTGTGTTCTAAAAATTAATTGAATTCCTTCTTCCAAGAGGTGTTTTTCTTGTGTTTTGTTTGTTTGTTTGTTTGTTTGTTTGTTTGTTTTTAAAAGCTGATCAGATTATTTTACTGTTTTATATTATTTTTGGAGGATCTTTAATTTTCTCTTTTGCATCTACTATAAGCAAAGGGGAAAAAAATGCAGTGTACCAATGAGAATCTGAACAAGGTGTGTTAAGTCTGCTGGACATAACAGATATTCCAATATGCAAGAAATAATATTTCCCAGCATCTGATCTAAAACCTGAATAGAACATGGTTTTGTATTTCACTTGAAATATCTGGATTCATAAAGAAATTATCTTTGTGGATATGTGCAGTACCTAATAGTACGTATTTTTAATTAATATACACAAAGAAACAGATAGCTACAAGTTTAGCTCAGTGGTGCCATAAATTAAAATATGACATGGGATGCTGCTGTACAAATAATAATACGATGTTATTGACATATAATATCCAAATATTTTGTGAGTTTCCACAGGGTTTTTACAGTGTAGTATTTTCTTATCCTAATACTGAGAGAAATGAAATTATATCAACTATATTTGTAATAAAATTGTACAATGAGAGAAAATGCACATCTTGTTTATCCATTGAGCTTTCAAACAGCAGAGGAACTTAACCAGAGCTCCAGATTGTTTAACATAATTAATAGTACAATAAATATAATGAAATTTAATTTTTGCAGCTTTAGTATGAAAAAAAAAAACCTGTTAGAGATTAGCCAGTTGTCTTTCAGATAGGAAGCAACTATTGAAAGATCTCCTTAGTCATCTGGGCATTTAACCATGAGAAAAAAGCTACAAAGTCCCAGGTCTCATTAGCTTGTAAATCTCGTTTTAAGGAAGGCAGCCACTTCATGCCTTCCTGAGAATGCAGTTGAGGGTAAAGTTGTTTATACATTGCAATGTATCATCTAAATCAAGCCATGGATGTGAGAAAAAAAGAAAAATTACACAACAACATACCATAATGTGAATGTAAATGTCCCTCTAAGTTTTGCTTATTGTAGCATCTACTTGGCATCAACAGTTAAATGTACAGTGTGAAGAGTGTCTTAATCACCACTCTTGGCACAAAGAGCAAGAGGAATGGATGTACTGCTTCACTCATTTTTGTATTTTTCAAAATGTCAATTTGTAGTATGATCTACTTTAGGTGATTGCACATTTGAAGCTTTCTATTTGCTCTGGGTTTGGTTTTGATTTTTATTTTTTTGTTCATTTGTTTTGTTTTGTTTTGATGAGTTCAGTTGCTTTTAGAGGTGCTTGTCTCTCTCCCGTTTACACTGGAATACATGTGTGAGAAGATCTGGGAAAGCTGGGTCTCATCTTACTGATCAACCACCTGACTGGTGAGGACATGAAGTCTGTGTTTTGCTGTGACTCCACACCCTAGTGGTTTCACCACTGGCTGCACATACCTTGGCTTTTTGCAATCATTTATCAGTATTTAATAGCTAGTCTCCTGTTTTCCAATAATTATTCTATTGTTTTCTACGCAAATTTCCTATAAAATGAAGTTTCCTGTGTTTTAAATGAAAGGCAGGACCTCTGGGAATATAAAGGCAAAATGAAATCTTCATTACTGAATAAAGAAATGTGGAGTTAAATGTTCTCTGTAGCAGACAGACAAGAAGGCTGATCTGAAGAATAATATAGTTTCCATATGAGGAATAAGTTGGCTGGAAATTGATTTCTCCCACTTTCAATACTTTCAAATCAGGGCCTTCAAATGACAACATTAAGGGTTGGTAGATGTTGTATATGAAACAATTGTAGAGGCATCCAAAAGGAGACTTGTAAAGCTCTTCCTACTTAGTAAGCTCAGGTTTACTGTAGAGACAACTTCTACCAGGTTTAGGAGATATGCTGAATGGAAAACTGTTGAAAGAAGCCCATCACTTATGCTTGTCTACACCTGTTTCCACCTCAAGCCACTGTCAAAATGCATTACTGTAAATGAATTAAATGAACAATTGGTCTGAACTAATGAGAGTCTCTTTTAGCAGACTGGGGGCAGAAGGAAGTTAGAAGTTTACTAAATTATTTGTACTTCTTTGTTCTGAAAGCATTTAGCAGAAAAAATGGAATTCTAGTTCTGAATCTGGTCCTTGAGGGATGCAGCTCATTATTGTTTTCTGAAACCCTGAACAACCTGAAGTCTGTGAATGGTCTTATCTTCAAGATTCATAACTTTTCTAATGGATGCCACCTCAGGTCTGAAGGTTAACTGAGTTTATGAATTATGAATTACTGAATTATGGCTGGCGTGTTACTTTTTTTCATTTGTGTTTCTGTCAGGAAGTGTAACAATTTGTGCCATTTTCTACCCATCTACAGATATATGGCTTGTTCTATTCTTAGTTTCAGACATGATTTGCAAAACATGATATGAGATTTGAAATAAATATGCTGAGGTAGTTATGATTGTAACATTGTGTCTGGAGGGCAATCCTTCACTAAAATGAGCGGAAGACTAAAAAAGTCTAATTTCCTAAAATGTCTCACATACTCTCTAGTTTGTTACAAGTTTCTCAGACTTATTGTAATTTTAAATTGTGTTAGTTTAGAAGGAATGCAATATGTTAGGAAAAAACACTGAATTATCTTTTTACCTATAGGCATCTGTGTGAGAAGAGATATCCAAGAATAATTTCTTTTCCCTTGGAAACCAGCTGTCACTCCCTTCAAAATCTGTAGTGCATAACAAGTCTATTACAATTTTTGTGAAGAAAATGTCATTGTTTTTTGTTATTTTTTTCTGTACCTAAAACTGAGCAATATGGATACTATATACAAACTGCAATCAGTGGATATATGTTTACACACATAATGAAACTGTTGAAATTATGTTTTGCAATTATACTTTGCTTGGTCTTTTCATATACAAGTTGAACATAGAACACTATAGCATCTAAGTCCTGTGAGTCTGTTTTATCTGGTATAAAAATTGATTTTTTCTTAAATTTAAGTAGGAGAGGTTACTCTCTCAACAATAAAAGATGTCACATTAAAATGATACCTCTGAACATGGAAGTACCTCATCACTTAGTTTTAACTGCAAAAGAAGCACGACCACACTCATGTTTAAAATTCCGAGGTTTTTCACACTCTACATGGTTAAATATTTGGCTCATTAGTCACAAATAAATTTTATCTCTAAGGGCTTTTTTAAAACTTGACTTGTTACTGCAATACCTGAATGCTCTCTGTGTAAAATCAATAGCAACAACTATTCTCTAAAGAGATTTTTGAGAATTTAATACCTATTTCCTAAAATAAAAAATTGACTAGACCAAGCAGTTCCAGTTTTTATATTTTCACATATTTCTGCTGCACATTTCTGTAACTTTCTTCTGTTTATTTCCTTTTCATTTTCAGAATAGTCTCCTGGGTGGTAGAAATCAATATGATGAGTGTTTTTGTTATGATATAATGATTTTTTTTTAGTTTAGTTTTGTTTTTTTGGTTTGGTTTTTTTTTTTTGATTGGTTGGGGTTTTTTTACTTGATTAGTTAGGTAGAGGCAGAAGTAGTTTGGTTTCACATATTTTCATTTATTTGGAATGTGTAGTTAATTTCTCTTCTGAAAACATTTAGTGTATATGCATATATGTGGCAAGGAGCCACATGTATATCTTCAAACATAATTAGAACTTTTAAATTAAAAAAATTATTCAAAAAACAGTGTAATTTCAAAATTGCTCACTCTGCTTTCTTTGTTTGGATTGCTTTTGTTTTTTGAAAATCCACCAGAGAGCACCTTGTTTTTTCATGCAGATAATAGAGATCAAACCTCTTTTGCACTCTATTTTTTACATTTATGTTTATTTCTTTGTATAACACATTTAAGCTAAAGCTTTTTTTAATCTCACTAGTGTAGTTTCGTGGAGAAATATAGCTTTGTTGAAGGTTGGTTTATGGGAAATGTGACTGTTTTAATTTGCTGCATCAGCTCACTCTGGCCTACTAAAACTGTGTGAAGTAATTTTAGCTCAGATGTCAATATGGACATGTTGCAGTTTTATTCATCTTCTGTGTAACACTTCCATTGATGATGTCCCTTCTTTGCAATTTTCTTGCACCTTATGAAACTGGTGCTAAAAAGAACTGTGCTAAGGCATCTGTTTGCTCTGTAAAAAATGCATTGCACTGAACCTACAAAACACACAAATACATACTCTTGACCTTCTGTTTCTTTATGGCATTTCTTAACTTTCCAACAGCAGATGTATAGACATGCAGCCTTGTATCTCCTCCTGGCTGTTCTAATGCCTCTCCTCCTTCCTGCCTGACATATTGGGGAGCCTCCATAGCCCTTGCAGAACACCAGCAGTGACAGATCTGCCTATAGCAATGCTTCCATAGCAATGCTGCATCTAGGATGGACTTCAGTGAGTCAAATTTTGCCCTACACCTTTGCTATTAAGTGAAGAAAAGGTCTGTAATGTAAAGGACTTTAATGGCAAATATTAATAAACCCAATAAAAATAAATAATGAAAAGAAAGGCAGAGGGAAATCAGTGGATAATGAACGCAAACAGGGCATAACAAGTAAATCATTAATGAATTGCACTGGATAGATATTTCTGGTCTAATGAATTATCTTTATTCAACAAAATCCAATACATAAACACTTTATAATTCTACAACATGTTGCTTGAAGTGAAACAGATGTATTAATATTGCAGCACGTTATTCATGCACTTTTTTTGATAATACTAGTTTCTCCTCCTGTTAAGGCACAGTGTCTCACAGGGGAGAGTTATTCTGGGACTGTCTGTTAAATATGTCATGCAACTAACCCAGATCTGAGGAGCTAATTATGTTATCTGTGATGTTATTAAATAATTATAGTCCTTGAAATGGGGTCAGAACTAACAGGACATCCCTGTAGTGCAGTATTCACAGTTCATATATAGAACTAGCTTTAAAAAAAAAAAAAAAAAAAAAAGAAAAAAAGAGAGAGAGAGAGCAAGGGAAATCAAATGCTTGTAGGCTTTAACCCACTTACTGCTGTTGTCAAGTGTACTCTTGCAGTTAACTTGGCTTTGTAGTTTCCAGATTGCTCCTGCAGACTGGATCTGCACTCGTTCTCAACTTGGTCTGGAAAACTGAAAACCACTCATCTTTTACTCATCTTTTCTCAGTTTAAAACCTTCTTACTTTTTAGCTGCCAGGTCTTTAATATTTTTTTCTTCAGTGGATTTGATCACACAAGATATCTGAGACAAACTCACTGTGGAAAGTAGGACATGATATGCAGGCAGACTTAACTATGCACCTTGAATATAGTTGATAGATTAGCTCCTGGAAAGCTAATAATTCTTGTTTTGCTAATTTTTATTATAAAACAGTTTGGTTTGGAAGGGACCCTAATGATCGTCTAGTTCCAGCTGCTCAGCTGTATGTCCCACTAAAGCAAGTTCTCAAAGCCCCATCCAGCTTAGTCTTGAAAACTTCCAGGGGTGCGGTATCCACAACTTCTCTGGGCAACCTGTTCCAGTAACCCATCATCTTCATACTAAAGAATTTCTTCCCAGTAGCTAATCTAAACTTAGCCTTTTTCCATGTCATGCCATTCTCCCCTGTCCTATTACCAAATCCTGTTATAAAAGTTCCTCTTCAGCTTTCTTGTACTTTTGAAGTGCTCTTCCCCAGGCTGAACTCTCAGACTGCCTTCATAAAATAAGTGCTCCAGTCCTCCAGTCATCTTCCTGTCCCTCCACTGGACTTGCTTCAGGAGATCCATGTCCTTTCAAATTGCTGGAGGCAACTCAGAGCTGGATGGTAGGGTTTTCATCAGAAGGGAGTAGAGGGGCAGAATCACGTCCCTTGACCTGCTGACCATGCAGCCTAGGATACAGTTGGTTGTCTGGGCTGCAAGTCTACACTGCTGGGTCATTCACCAAGACCTGCAATTCCTTCTCTTCAGGGCTTCTCTCTCCCCATTCTTCACCTAGCCTCTACTTGTGCTTGGGATTACCCTGACCCAGCTGCAGGATGTTTCAATTGGCATTTTGAAATTCAAGAGATTCCTATTGACCCACTCCTCCAGCTTTTCACGGTCCCTCTGAATGGCATCCCTTCCCTTCAGCATGTTGATCACACCACACAGCCTGGTGTTGGCGAATTTGTTGAGGGTGCACCTGATTCCCCTGTCCATGTTGCCAACAAAGATGTTAAGCAACACTGGTCCCAACACCAACCCCTGAGGAAGGTTGCTCATGACTTGGTCTCCACTTGAACCCTGAGCTGTTAACCACAACTTTCTGAGTGCAAGCATCCATCCAATTCCTTATCCACTGAGTGGTCCACCTGTCAAATCCACGTCTCTGTTTTCAGCATTAGTGGCACTATAAACTGTGCTGGGTCTGGATGGGATGGAGTCAACTTTTGTCATAGCATTCTCTGTGACTATGCTTCAGATTTGCAACTGTTGACAACAGCATCACCACTTTTGGCTTCTGCTGAGAAGTGTTTACACAGCATTAAGGCCTTCTCTGTCTCTCTCAGCTCCTTTGTGAGTGGGTAGGGGATGGGGGAGAGGCTGAGAAGTGACACAGTCAGGACATCTGACCTCATCTGACTTAAGAGACGTGTATTATCCTACACTGAATTATCCACAGAAAGTGAAAAGTAAAGTTGATTAAAGACATATTGGTGACCTTTGTCAGGTACTTACCAGACTGATCCTCTTGAAGGCAAAGCCATTGTTAGGTTGAGTCACTGTTAGGGTATGCATAAGATGGGTTCAGATTCTGGTCATATGTTCTTATGGCAATATATCATGTCATTTTTACATGGAAAGTAGACAATGGTTCATATATAGGGATCTCCATGTTTTAGAGATTTTCATGGTTAGTAAATGCCTGGCCTAATAAATGACATGAAATTGAAAATACAGTCTTGTTAGAAAGTTATACTTAATCTTATGTGAAAAAAAAAAATTCCACACTTATTCATATGCAGTTATTCTGATTATTTAACAATTTCACAGCTTGCAGCTTTTTAATGATTAAACTATTACCATAGTCCATATGATAAACTGCTCTACAATATGCTTTAAAAGCAGTATTCTAGGATGTTTCAACCCATATGTTATTTTATATTAAAAAGAGACAACTTGAAGTTAGAACAGAAAAACTACTGGGTTTTATACTTGTTTCTCCTTTTGCAGAAAATAATAATTTAGTTAAAATAAAAGTAATGAATTGAGCAGACTAAATTCATGGGATATTTCAGCAAAGTCGCTTCATTGTTGATTCTAAAACTCCCAAGTGTCAAATTAAATGCCTATGTAATTCCAGAAAAGTGAAAAGTTATAGGCAATACATAACTGCATTCTCCTTGTAAAGGTTGTATAAAGAACAATTTATTCCAAGAGGAATAAACCATCCTCTTGGAGATGTAGATAACAAACTATTTTCTTTCATCACACCATCCCCCTTTATACGTGATCCTGAACAACTGGACAACACATTCATAATGTTTTCGTACTCAGCAGTCATGAAGATTGTTATGATGTCACAAAAAAGTTAAATCATACGCTTAGATGTACGTGTGTAATTGACTGTTTAGTTTTCTAAGTTTTCAATTTAAGCTTTTGTTACTTCTCTAAGACTTACTGCTCAGTGCTCTCTTTCTTTGGCTAAGATTTACCTACACCTTGTACTGAAGCAGGAGAAAAAAAGGGACAATCAAGCCCTTTCAGTTCCCCACTCTAAGACCTTTACACAAGGTGTGACTGAAAATATCACAAAATAATGGAAAACAGTTTGTGTCTGACAACAACAGAAGTCAAAGTCTTGAAAGCTCTTCCAGTTTGTTGGTAAATGTTTAAGAAACTGTTTGGAATATTATAACACTATAACTCATTATAACATTGTAACATTCCTATAGTATTATATCTTGTTTTGTATTATAAACCAGATGCAGGCAAGTCTTTCCAAGAAAAACAGAAATATGACTCTTTTTAAAGCCAAAGACTTGATTTTTTCTTTGCCTTATAAAAACAGATCCTAGGACAGTGCCATTTACTAATAATGTGTTTATAATTGTTAGCTAAATAATTTTTGTGGGACATTTCCTTTAGGTATCAAAAAGTTCTTGAAAGTGGGACAAAATACTCAGCAGGAAAGGAAGTGTCTGTAGCTACCTACAGGAATTCAAAATCTAGATGACAGATCTCTCAGTGGGCATTTGTAGTAAGAACATTGACTGGGTCAGATGTGACAGAATATGTAGCTTTTTTGATGCCTTTGGGTCTACAGTTATTGAAAACCAAGTCTTCAACTGAATTTTATAGCTTGGCTGTTCAGCATAAACAATCAATTCTGAAGACCATGTCATGTAATGCTAAAATTCAAGCCACCTGCCAGTCAGTTGTGGCTGGAACTGAGGGATAACAAGAGAGTGTGAAAGAAAGGTTTTAAATGCCTCATTTTCACACATATGCCAAAACACTGTGATGTACATTGTTATTAGCATTTTCCTCCAGAAAAAATTGATCTACTATTTTTTTTTTCCCTTCCCCTTCATATTTCTCTTTAGGTCAGACTAGAAGGTTGGAATTGTATTGCTAGAGCGATTAATTCTGTTGACTGATCTTATACTCAGTTTTGTATATTGAGAGTTCAGCTACTAAATGAGAGAAATGGAACACCATTCATAATTCAGAATATTGAAAAGGTCAGAGCAGTATATTGCACTGTTACTTTATAAAATATATGTTGCAGTATAATTTTTGAAATCTCATTTTGATAACCAGTACAACATGAATCTAGTTAGCTAATCACTTTAATCAAAAAATAAAAAAATCGATGCACTCATAACAGTTTTAGATATTAGTTTTATTACATACACATTCAATTAAACCACCCTGAAAAAAACTAAAATTTGGAATAAGGGAAAATTCAGTAGAAGATCTAGTATTCCAGACGTAAAGCTGAGTTCTTTATCTAAGGTTCACAAACGCTTCTTAATTTGCAATATATTCATATAGTTAAGAATAAACAAAACCCTGAAAAAATCTGAAACAGAATGACAGTAACATTGCAGAAAAAAAATCTGGAATTACTGCCTCTGTGAATGATTCTTTCCACTTAGCTGCAACAGCTTTTTAAAAATTAGACCTTTTAATTTTTCAGAACTCATTCCCACCTTTTCACTATCAGCTAAAAAGTGTGTTGATGCTTATGTCTCTTTTGATCTTAACAATTCGTGTTCAAAAAGGTCAGAGCCCCTTTTAATGTTTTATGTTCTTTAAACTTTTTTTTCCTCCCCCCCCCCAACCCCCCCCACCAGGTAGTCCAAACTAGTTTCTATGTCTCATCTCATTCTGTTCAAACTCAGACAAAGGTCAGTCTGTGAGGAAGTGATACAGGATTAATGTGTCAGTAATTGTTCATCACCAGCTGACATGAGAAATAGCTGGACTGACAGAGTGCTGGCAGATGAGCTTCCAGCTAAAGGAACTTTCAGCTAAAAGGGATTAAGGCTCAAGTTAAGCCTATGACTGCCAGCCTGACAATAAACTAAGAAAATGTACTTTCTTTGTGTGAATTTGCATAATATTTTTTCCCAAGCAAAATTATCTTGATGACTATAAATCATCAGTGATATTATTTGGGAAAATGTTTTGACCAACAGAATTTTTCTGTAGTAGACAATCTGAAGGCAAGAGTCCTCCTGTTTACCTGCCACAATAAAAGAGAATCACTCATCTTTGTCCGCTCACACTGCCAATTATCCTGTCATCATTACTGTGTCAATACCCTGGGTGAAACTGGTAAAAAGGCTTTTTTATTCTTTCATGAAAATAATCTGTTTTATTGTACAAAGTTTCACTGCTGTGGCTTCAGAATATAACCTCCATAAGAGCAAAAGAACTGATCAGTTTCCTAGCTTTTGTTTGCTACTAAACCTATTGTAACATGACTGAGATAGCACAAGTTACTAATTGAATGTAATAATTTAACTGCAACATACTCTAATAATCCTTTTCTGTAAGCATCAGTTTAGGTGTAATATAAAACAATCAGGCAGTAAGATTAAAGTCATCACAGCATAAGGCAACAGAAACTCAGGCACAAACACATTGTTAAAATAAAAAAGATGTAAAAGTGGGATATGCATTTCTTATGCCGATTACTATCTGAGAGTAAGGAGTCTTCACGTTCAGGACCATTTACAGAAATTAATCTTTGCAAAATTCTTGATTTAGGATGACTTATTACAACTGGAAATGGGAGAAGAATGTTATATATTTAAAGGTGAACGAGGGGTCCAATTCCTTGTGTAACAAGCCAGTAAAAGCACTGCAAACTTTCTGTGAACCAAAGAGTTGCCCATTTTTAACCCAGATTACATCTACCTGACTGCTGAGCTATGGTATAGGTTGTACAGGATGTATTGGTTTCTGTCAGATAAAAATTCCTAAGTATTCTAAAATTACAACTTCACTTATATACAGCTGTTTTCAGAAAGCAAGTATGACATATATGGTGTGGATTATGGAAGCTGGAAAACATCTGATGAAGATTAAATACATTACAGGTATGACACAGTGCAATAATTCTTTTAAAAAAATGTGTTTAATCATAATGTTTCAGATTAAAAACTTTTTAAAATATTCAATAAAAATTACTTACAAGGCATAAAATTATTTGAAATGAGGCAAAGCAGCATCATTCAAAATCATGTGATGTTTGATGTATATGTATGAGATGACAAAAGAAATCATGCAAGTGTGTTAGTTTAGGGCCCAGCTTAATACAGAAACAAAAAAGCTTTTATTACAGAAGATATAAAGCTTAAAAAGAAAAGAAGAAATTAAAAAAAAATAAAATTTTATGCTCAGAGCATCTTCACATGTGAGTAGTGTAGTTTTGCTTACAACATGGGTCCAATATTATTCATTACTGTGGAAATGAAAGACCTAATTTTTAAAAGTAGTTTTTAACAATCTGTATACATGACAGGTAGTTAGGAAGCAGCAGAGTTGGTCTTCCATAAAATTACTGAAAACTTATGTTCCTAAAGAAAGAGGATATTGAGTCCCACACAAAGAATATACAGATGTATAATTATTAACTCACTACTCAATATTCCCAGTATAGGTTAATGCTTGTGTATTTTACACTACATCTTTGTTACAGTATCAAAAGCAATATATTATATATACTGAAAAGAGAACTAGTACATCTGATTACTGTTGATAAAAAAGATAAACCCAGATAATGAATATTTGGCACACAGATACACAAACAAATCCCTACACTATGAGAAAGATTAGAATGGATGGATGCAGCAACAATAGTTAGATAGCTTGGAAGAATAAAAGGCAGAAACTATTTCAAGGAGCCAAAAAACTGAGTGGTACTTTCAATAATAAGAATAGGGCTTTGAACTTGACAGTGAATGTGAGAAAAAATTAATGAAGGCATCCAGAGATACATGAAAAATCCTCACAGACTCCAAGAGAAGTAACAGCATAAGAATAAAATTTTCTCTAATTTGAGGGCATAGGAAATGAAAGAAGAAGGACAATTCAAAGACATTTTAAATTAAATATTTAATTTATTCTCCATTTATTGGCTTTGTATTCAGAATCAGAACATACAATGTAGCCATTGCCAGGGTTTTGTGAAGTGTTATCAGAGCACAAAAGCACAGCAGTAAAGTATCACTGTACAACCAAGTGTGTGTTAATTTTGTGAAACAGCATTCAAAAAGAAGTAAAACAATGGTTAAAAGCCATGTGCATCAAGCTAGAGATTTCTTCCTACTCCCTTTTACGTCATGCACAGAGTGACCCCAAACTGTTCAGGCTTCCAAGGAACAGTTTGAAACTTCTATGCTGAAATCAAAATAAATAATTTCTGACAAACATATGAAAGATATATTTAAGAAGAAAAAATAAGAGAAAAATTAAAAAAAAAAATTGTTGGGAAAACAAGACTAAGTGCTGACACAAAAATAAGTAGAATCTTTTGAAGGAAACTGAAAGTACATTGGGTAATTAATTTAATTTGAAAATGTTTGTCATGCCAGAGGGACTGTGTGTTTCATAATCCCAAAGAACACATAATTGTTCAAGAGAAGAAGCCAGCTTAGTTCAAAGATGAGTTTTCCAAGAGTTCAAAAAAAAAAAATCAAACAAAATTTAAGATGTATCAGTGTCCTTCAGATGCTGAGGTCATATATGGGAGACACATATAATGACAGTAAGTAGTTGAAGTTTTCTCTGGTAGTGTGTTATCTGATGAATGTAACTTATTCCTTTTCAGTTTCGTTAATTGTTTCTGGATGGTCTTTTAAAAGAACGAATTTTTAATTTGTACTTCCTCGAGCAGATTGTTCAAATATGTTTCAGTGAATGAGTGGAGTATGAACTCTCTACCCTTTGAGACTTCTGTTATTCATTAGGCATAGGGAATAAATGGTCACCTGAGTCACATAATATTTGCTTTTACTGTCCTTACAAGGGTGGATAAAACACTTTAAACAAAAGCCTAGCATAGAGTGAATGACAGATGCTTTTGTGTTTTGCGTTTTCTTTTCCCCACACACTATTTAAGATGAGGAAGATGACATTCTGTCTGTCTGGAAGAAATGGTGGTAGAGTGAAGTGTAAAATGCACAAGACAAATGAGAAAATACACTTAGGGACACAGTGAAGAGAACTATCATTCTGATTCTATTATAAGCCTGAAGAAACAATAACCCAATATCCATTGTGGCAAACTAAAGGAATCTTGAAGAATCTGAAAATGAAAGAGAAAAAAGATGGGAGATAAGTGGAAGGCAAAAAGGGAAGGTTGTAGAATCAGACAGATAACAGCTAAGCAATAGGAGGAATCAGAAAACACCAGTAAATCCTTAGAAAGACAGCATTAAACAATATAGCAGATAATAATAGGACAAGTAATGAGGCAGTCATCAATTTGGAATTTAAAAGACAAATTTGCCGGCAGTCAGAACTGCAGCAGTAAATATGGCGACCACAAATTAATACAATAAATAATGAGACAGGAATCAATAAGTTTAAAAAAAAACATGTAATCTGACAGGTGATAAGGCACTAGGCAATATGGCAAATGAAAACCACTGCATTTTTTTTTATTTTTTTTTAGTTTAATGGGATTTTGTCACTTGTCTCATTTGTACCTGACAGGACCTAATCCTGAATACACCTCTTTTCCTTCATGCTAACTAGTCAGTCTTAAGAGGTAGATACAGAGCTGCTCTGTCAATTGATAAATTTAGAGTTATAATAAAGGAACCACAAAAAAATAAGTATCTTCAAAGCCTATTATCTGATGCTTTATCTAAACGGGTTCTTTACTAAGATATATGATTAAGTACCATATTACTCAATAAAAGTAATATAAAGGAGTAATAAAACGTTCTAGGGTATTGGACATAAGCAGGTGAAAGTAGGGACACATTTAAAGAGAAGTAGATAACATTTATATAAAAATATCTATCATTTAATGTCAGGATTTTCCACAAAACATGATTTTTCCTCTGATTATCAGTACAGTTTATATTTTTCTCAAAATGAAAGGACAATCTCAAATGTTTGAATTCTCAGTTGTGCTTTTTGTTGATCTCTTCTGTCACCTGTATGTACATTTACTTTTTGTTAAAGTCCAGGTCTATAAGAAACTGTTGATACCTGGCAGTAAAACTGTTTCCTTAGTCAGAAATAATTATCACATTTCTTATTTAGATTAAAAAAAAATTAAAATAAATTCTCAGTCAGATGAGAGTGTGTGCATGCACTTCCTTTGGTATGCATTTCTCAGTGAAGGTATGTACCGGAACTTTTATAAGTCCTACATCCCAAGGGAAGATTTGCTGTCACACAGTCACAAATGTGGACACAGGTGGATTGCAGCACACTGTATCCGCTTGATCATGCTCCACTTTCTGTCACTCAGATAATCTCAAAATAATGCCCTTTGCTCCCTTTAGCATGGTGTCAATGCCTTCCTGCAAGTTTGAGCAGTG